>CM042150.1:33891807-33924307 GCA_023376005.1 Doryteuthis pealeii | reverse complement strand
CCCAATGACAGTTTAACTACAGTCTATGAATTAACATTTTGCGAATTGGGTTACGGTTTTAAGGGATTAAGGTTGTTTTTAATTACATATTGCGTAAAAAAAAGTAAACAACAAAAAACCCCAAATCACTATACATTTAATATTGAAAAATATCTTTTAAAACTAAATTTAATTGAAATTATACATTGTGTAATAGTAACACAAACAACTGTCTCAATAATAGATTCAATAATTAATTTCAATGGTTAATTAAATGTATAGTAATTTGGGTTTTTTGTTGTTTATTTTTTAAGCAATACATAATTAAAAACAACCTTAATCCCCTAAAACCGTAACCCAATTCGCAAAATGTTAATTCATAGACTGTAGTTAAACTGTCATTGGGTACCACCAAAAAACTTTCTGTTTTAATTTTCCAACCTAAATCAGAAGTCAGACCAATAATTCACTGATGAACAATACAGTCCTTTTATGACCTCATTGAAATTTCTTTTTAGAAAAAAAATGCATATAATTAATTAGTTTATTCATTTTTCTAAAAGAAATCTGTAATTTTATAATTTTTTTTCCACACAAAACATCTTTGAACCAAGTCAAAGTAGCATTATCTCATCTACTGAAAGTGGTGTCAAAACATGCATAGGTAAGTGTTATGGTAATTTACCACACACGCAGGAAATCTTCCAACTATAGATAGCAGTAGGTTCTTCACTTAAGCAAGAGTTAATATTTCAGCAGACAGCTGATAAGACAGCCTCGCGAGTTACATTTTCATTTGTATATGTTTGTACAACTGTTCTTTGTTAATATATTTGTTTAACTCATTTCTTCTCTTGTGTCTTTATTCTGGCTCCTTAACCAGGCCACAACAGTAAGGTATGGTCTGCTAACACCTGGAGTAAAAGCTAGATGGGAACTACACAAGGATGTTGCATGCTATTTTGAACAAACCCTGGAAGCAGCAACTTCCTCTCATATCACAAACCACTTACCTCCCATCTCACAAACCATCCAAGTAAAATGAGCATTGAAAGTGGGGAAAAACTCATAAGCATTGTTATTCTATGGACTACTACACATGGACACACCAGTGTTGACCAACCATCAAAAACACACAAGACTAACACACTCCTATATACTCAAACAAGAACAACAACCACAATGTGAAACTTGTCAAACACCTTTGACAGTTAAACACTTATTCATAGAATGCAGGTTTCTTGCTCACATCAGAAACCGTTATTTTAAAGCAAACAATATGAAAGATCTGTTTGAAAATGTCAACATGGAGGATATTCTCTCTTTTCTTAGGGAAATAAAATTATACCATAGAATATAGACATGAACTTAATCAATACCATACAACATGATCCCCAATAATGCTAACACATTGTCAAAACCAATTACTAAAAAGGATAAATATAAATACACAATATATATTACTTCCTGTTAGGCATGACATAACCCCAGACGGGTTGATATGCCGTTAAAATCAATAAACCAACCAACCAACTAAATACTGTCTTGAGAACTTGCCAAAATAGGAATAGATTGAGGGAGGGAGAGGGGGAGGGAGAGAAAGGTAGAGGTAGAGAGAGAGAGAGATGGAGGGAGTGAGAGAGAGAGAGAAAGGTAGAGGTAGAAAGAGAGAGAGAGAGAGAGAGAGTTGAGAGAATCTATGCTGTCAGCATGCCTTAGTCACGATGAAGTCAATCTTAGTATAGCCCACCCAAAACCAAAAATGAAAACAGTAAGAAGTTCGAGGTAGAAAGGTCATGTTGCACCTATGATTTGCAGGGTAGAAAGAGGGGGCATGCATGCCTTGAAAATCAGCATTTAAAATCTTAGTTTTTTTTTTTTCCTGGGGTCAAACATTAACCACTGGTATCAGCAGGTTAATACTCAACTACCTCAGCCAATGGGCGAATTAAATTCTTTGATATTAATTTCAATTCTAAGAAATGTTATAAATAAGTCATTCATATCAATTAGAAGATTTTTTTTATTTTATACTATGTACCAACTTGGACAGAACATAATAATTACTAATTTGTTTTAACAAGTCTAAATTGGCATTAAATGACCCACAGAGGTTGATATGCCATTAAACAAAACTCAAGTCTAAAAATACAGGAAATGTCTTTTAAATGGAAAAGAAAACACTTTGTCAACTTTTAATTGGTTTATACCTGTAAAATGAATTCATTGATTGATTGGTTTTATGGTCTGTCAACCCTTGTTGAGTTATTTTATGTCAAAGTCAGTTTAATAATTATAGTCTCTACTTATATATGGCACAAAAATGTATCTTCACAATCATTTTAAACAGCTAAACACTTTATATCTAGTTGCAATAACGGTGTTTTACATGCCAATGTATTTTACAATCATTCTAAACATAATCTCAGACAAATCTATTTGATCCATAGACGGGAGCTTATCAGCTACTACTAATCTAAGAAAAATTGGTACAATATTTATTTTTAAATGCACAGAACTAAAAACAATACACAAAAATAGACAAAAAAAAAAGTTTTTAAAAAAAAGTTTTAAAAAGAGAAAAAGATTTTTTAAAAAATGGATATTTACCAACCCTTTTACAAATAGAACGAGATAAAAGGTAAATTTCTTAACTCTTTACCTACCAAATTTTCCCCACGGCTGTTACCAAATTTTCCTGTATTATGGCATATTTCAAAGTTCATTATCTGTTCACCTCAGAACTCTTTCTATTCAAATAAAGTTGTATTATGATTATTGTAATCTGAGTCCTTCTGATTAATTATAATGAACTAACCATCAGTTTTTGTACTTTACTTGGGTGTGGTAAGCATAAGATCACAATGGTGGGAGAGCCACTGTGAGTGGTTTAAAGTAGGTAAAGAGTTAAGCAAAGGTTAACAAGTTTTAATTCAGAGTTTCCTTCTCCTAGATTAGACACCATACAAAGGTTAAAGAGCCTATTCTGACCTATTTACCCATGGCTGAAGGGAGAATAGTTTAATGTATACCTTTCCCAAGGGTATTAGCGCTATGTGAACTCGTTTCACAGAGTCCATTTACTACATCGATAACCATTACATCCTACACCTCCAAAAAATAACCTTTAGACAGAAAATAAATACTGAACTCAGAAAAAGTCTGCTATCACCAAATGACCCTTCCAAGTTCACCACTCCCGAGTGAAATAGGGGGTGAACCCCTCAAGTTAAATAGGAGTGACCATTCACTCATCTATCAAACACCTGCTTAGGTAGGGAAAGAGAAAATACATTATATATATATATATATATATTTTTGGAGGATATGTGCTTAATTGAAGTCATACCTAATTTTGAAAATTAATTAGTTAATAATTAATGAATTTAGACGGGCATATATGTTCAAATGTAAGGCTAAACAAATCGAGAAAATCAGGGATTGATTTTTCTCGATTTGTTTAGCCTTACATTTGAACATATATGCCCGCCTAAATTCATTAATTATTAACTAATTAATTTTCAAAATTAGGTATGACTTCAATTAAGCACATATCCTCCAAAAATTGTCGGCTTAAAGCCATATAAAAAAAATAAACACATTTGTTTGTTTACTTAACCTCATATATATATATGTGTGTGTATGTCTGCACACAGAAAAGTGACCTACCGACAGAAAAGGTTTCTTCATAAACATTTGTGTATGGAGAGAGGGCAAAGTTGATCGTAAAGTCTCCCGTTGCAGAGAGACCAGGGGTAACACAGCTGGCGGTGATGGCATCATTGACAATGCACGGGAATGTCTTGTTGATTTCCTTGAATACTGCATCAAAGGTATTTACTTTCGGGAAGCAAGGTCCAGAAACTGTGAGCTGCTGTCCTCCGAGCATGTGTCCAGATCTTGGGGTCACAGAAAGTTTTTCTGAAAAGGAGAAAACATAGAAAAATTAATAATACCAAGAAAACTTTCATTTTTTTTTCTGGAAGTATTGCTGTTGAAATACAGAAAAAAATTTTTTTAAAGAAATAAATCATTTTCCAAAATCTTGAAATCAATTTATATAAAATTAGAACCTAGTTGTTCTGAGCCGGATACTCTACCGACAAAGCTAGTTTAGCTCAGTAGAGTACCTGTCAAGGAATATATATATATATTATATATATTATATATATATATATATATATATGTATATATGTATAGATAAAAGGGTATGAAAACACACAATGTTGTTAAAATGAATATATTTTTATATCATTTTCGTTGCTAATATTGACAATATTTCGATTTATAAAAAATCATCATCAGAGCATAATGATAATTAGGATCGTTTTTAGATGTAAATGTTTTTTAATCTGGACTCATGAAAAGAGAAGCAGAAAATAATTTAAATTCAAACTGGAAGCATTGTTTTTCTCAAAAAGCGTCTATCTCGTATGATAGCATCATCTCACTGTTTCGCTAATGTCATGTACTTTTGGTGTAACAGTTTTTGAAAGAAAAAGAAATACTTTAAATTCAAAAATAGAAAAATTCTCTTTTTCGAAAAAGAAGAGTTTTAACCCATTCATGGTCGGTTAAGGTAATCCAAATGACTGGTAAGTAAGGAATGATTCTATTTGGAATCTTCGAAATCTCACCTGGGTAAAAGGGGAGTGGATTTGTTTACTTTTGAGATTTACAAATGCTGGACATTTTTAAGTAGAATTTCAATGTCATTTCATTGTAAATTTAGTTTCCAATGTCTTCAAAAATACAGATCTTCTGGTGATAGTGAATGTGTATATAAATTTACTTTCTCGTTAATTGTTTTATTTTTGTAGATTCCTTTGGACATATAGCAATAGCATAATCTTCACAATTCCATAAATCCACTACCAGAACCCTTCCTTGCATGAGCCCTCAAATGACTACTCAATCCCGCTGCAGATCCATAAAGTTTGATACAAATATGACACAGAAAGGACGTCCTTCCTGTTGAATCAGATGATAAAATTTGATGCTTATGCACCTCCATATGTCTCTTAAGACCAGAAGCTGACTTACAGACTTTGTTACAGATTGCACAAGACACAGTGTTTGTTCCTGGAGTTTTCATGAATTGTCCCTGATGAGATTTTCTATGATTGACATATCCAGCCTTAGAAAGCAGAATTCGACCACATGCTTGACATTTCCAACCCTCCTTGCCCTCTCCAATATGACAGGTGTATCCCTTTCGAAGTTGACGCTTGAGGTTTTCATTCTCAATTCTTTCACTCTCAAAACTGCTACAGCCATCATCCACATGAATTCTCCAGTCAGTTCTCTTCAATATTCTCCTTTGTAATATTCACATTGCTTTAAGCACAAGAAGGCAAAGATGACAGTAGTGTCTTCTTCCATCATACCAGAGGGACCCAGAGCCAAGAGTCATAACCTAGTGACTACTAGAATTCATCTGGGCTACCAGGATCAAGTTAATAGGACTTTCAAACAGCTAAGTTCAAGCAGGTATATTCTCTGCAACTTAACCCCTCCTGATGTAAATCCAACCTAACCAAACTAAACCTAGGACAGTGAACTACCATTCTTGTGCATATACATATTTACCAACCCCTTCGCACGAGCAGGATGTGACACAAGGTCAATTTCTCAAGCAGAGTTTAACAGGTTTGAATTCAGAGTTTTCCTTTCCTAGACTGGTTGCCTAACCAAGGTTAAAGAGCCCTGTCTCCATACTATTTACCCAGAACTTCAGAGAAAAGACCTCAAAGTCAAAGATAAGATCAATAAGAAGACAGAGATATAAAGAAAAACCCAAGATAAATCCAAGTCAATCCAATAAGTTCAAAGCATTCAGCACAGCATAGAAGTTATCATAAGATAGATGAGTATACATATTTACCAACCCCTTCGCATGAGCAGGATGTGACACAAGGTCAATTTCTTAAGCAAAGTTTAACAGGTTTGGATTCTGAGTTTTCCTTCTCCTAGACTGGTTACCTAGCCATGGTTAAAGAGTCCAGTCTGCCCTGCTATTTACCCATAGCTGGTGGGAGAATTGGATTCATACCTTTCCCAAGGGTATTAGCGCTAAGTGAAATACAATTACCACATCCAGGATTTGAACTCGGGGCGACGAGTCCTGTATATGTGTGGGAATAACAAAGCAGTGAGCCCATTTGGAAAAAAAAAAAAATTTTTTTTGACAAAAATTTACTTTTATATTTTTAATATTTACATGTGGGGTACAGTTGATGTATAGGCACACAACCTAGCCATGGTTAAAGAGTCCATGGCATTAGCGTGATTTGAAATGCCAACAGCTTTGTCCAGGAATTGATCTCATGTTGACGAGTCCATTTCCTACGTCTCTAACCATTAGACCATGCCCTTCATTCTTGTGCATTAAACATAACATAGATATTGCATTGCACTTCCTTTCAAAAAGTAGTATTATTGCATTATAGGTAAATAGTGTTAACATACACAAATTTTCTTTGTAATATTTTTCCCAATAAGCACACCTGTCCAGGGATGCAATTCAAAATGAAGCCCTGTAACAAGATCAAACAAAACTTTCCTCAGGTAGAATCCAGTAGTGGTATTTATATTTACCTATTACATAGGGGCCAAGGTTGAACTGTAGTAATAATTGTCGTTGTTAGCTCAGAGAAACAACATATGAAAGTCGTTTAGTCAAAAAGGGGTTGTTTATTTCTTTCTAGGCTCATGGGTTCTTTTTCAGAGAGAAGGAGAGAGAGGGAGTAAAGTCAAGCTGTTCTATCGTAAATCACATTCATGCACGCTGTTCATTGCTAGCCTAGACACGTCACCGTGGGACCCCAAGAAATCTACGTCGGCCCAGACGAAAAAAAAGACCAATTTTTCTCTTCATCCATTTGTGGTCCAGGGGTGGGGGAAGGGACACATCTGCTTCCGCCCTCCACAGAAAATCTAGTTCAGGGGTCATTGGTTGGTCAATAGTGGCACCTGTTGATTGTTTACAATTACAAACTTTAACCTCAGTTTGTTCTTATTTCTTTTTCTTCTCTTTCTCCAGAAATCCGATTACCGTTTTCCCCAATACGCTACATTACCCTTGAATTCAATTAGGGTCACTAGGGACCAAATTACCGGCGGGGGTATGAGAAAATAGGAAGAAAATCAATCCAATAACAGAGATGCTGTTAGGTACACGTCCTGTGTCCCTGTCGCACAAAAATCTAAAAGGATGCAGTAAAATCCTATCTATGCGTTCCAGTGTTTTTCTTTCCTTCTCATTTCAAGCAAACTGTAAATACATTTCATTAGTTTCTTAGAAATTAATTACACAGGAAAGGTTACAGGGTAGTAGTTAGATGGCTTTAATTGTTTCCCCAGATCATAAATAAAAACCATGCGTTCTAACAAGAAACAACATATGAAAGTTGTAGAGTCAAAAAGGAGTTGTTTATTTTTTTTTCTAGGCGCATGGGTCTTTCTTGAGAGAGAGATCCAACTGTTCTATCATAAACCACATTCATTACTACTATATCTGCGCTGCTCGCTGACAGCTGAAACACATCACAGTGGGACCAAAAGAAAAACCATGTCCACCCCTTATGAGATTCAGCCCCAAAAGGCAGAGTTCCCTTCATTTCCGTTTGTGGTCCCAGGGGTGGGGGAAGGGACATATCTGTTTCCACTCTTCTGCAGAAAATTTGGGACTTCATTTTTTATTTTTAAATCTAGTTCAGGGGTCATTGACTGGTCACAGGCTGAGCGTTTAGAATTCTAAACTTTCTTTTCTTTTTGTTCTTGTTCTTCTCTTTCTCCAGAAATCCGATTATCATTTTCTTTTCAATCCAAATTCTCTGTAGAACATATTAATTCTGCTACAAGAGGTCACCCAATTAAGTACTGAACAGGCTCATCAAGTGAATGTTGTTGCCTGTCTGTGACCCACAAACTAACAACTACTACAGTTACTACGTGACTTGAACCCCTGTGCAAAACCACTTAAGCAATAGCAGGTACTGTAAGCAACCTTAATAATTTGTTTATCTAAATGACTTGAATCGGCATTAAATGAGTCAAAAAAAGGTTGATATGCCGTAAAACCAACCAAACAACCAACCAAAAATAAATTATCTTCCTCTTCCTTGTTCTCTATACTTCAACTTCTGCTTCCTCTGACTCTCTTTAATCTATGTTACATAATTATTAGATTCCTAATATTTATGTACAGTAGTGTAGAAACCAAAATGGCTGTTATAAGTTCAGCCGGCAGCCTTGAAGGATTGAATGACAAGGCTTGACCTCAGTCCTGATCCTTCTGGTGGATACCGTGAGAATCGGTGGAGAAGACCCTCTTCTGGTTTAGATTAGAAAGAAATGTTTTAGTCATATCGGCCAAAGCCACGATGGTGGTAAGTCGTGTTATGCATGGTGCCGACTCAATCTGCGCAGGTAGTCTGGTGGGGATTTCAGAATAAAACATAATCTAAGTTAAATCGAAGTCTTGTGTTATTATCTAAAAACTTCCAATGACACAGGGCTTCTGATAAAGAGAAATCCCCAATGGAAGACCAGACACGAAGTCCCCAAGACGAAGTCCAGATGTTAGAAGAATAGAAGTAAGAAAGTAAAGAAAGAGAGTATACAACATCAAGATTCTTGACTAGTATAGAATCGGTTATTGATGTCACAGTGCTAAGTTGACAAAAAGTCTCAAAGACATGATAGAACGCACAGAGTGGATTCTATAGAGCAGAAATGACCAATAATATTTCTCTGACAAAAGTTTTGAATTTTCTCAAAGAGAAACTCACATATATAACGAGGAGGTAATCAAGATGTACATAGAGAGAAGTTCATGAAAAGTCTAACTTAACCACCAGTTCATTATCAAATATATACAAATATTTATTCATAAATAGCACTAAGTTAGGCATGTCTCAAAGTTTTATTTTTCTGACAAATTCTTGAGTTTTACCATTCTAATTGGTACCATTGTAATCTATATCTCAAATTGCAAAATTTACTATAAAAAGCATTAAGTCAAGCCTTAAGGGGTTTTGTTAATTAATTGCAAGATGTGTTTTAAAGTCTCATTTTCCCAACAAATCTATATATATATAAAAAGAAAAATTCTGTCTGTATGTATGTATGTATGACAACGACTGAGTAGATGTCCTTTTATAAAGCAAAATTGGTAGAGAACCACAAAGACCAAAATTCAATAAAATCTACACCCTATTTTTGTCCGAGACAAGGTTAAAAAAACTTTTTACCAGTTATTTTCAATCAGAAAAGCTAAATAAAAATATTATGATGGTATAAATCAAGGATATACTAAAGAATCAATTTAAAAAATGATTAAAAACTAAAACAAATTAATAAAGGATAAAACGTAATAAAAAGAAACAAAAGAAAAATACGAACAAGAAGAATAGAAATAAACAACTTAAAAACAAGAATATATAAAGAATAAAATATAATAAAACAAATACAAGGTGCGTCAAAAAAGTATCAAGATTTTCTGTACTTTTTGATACATCTTGTATTCAGAAAAAAAAAAAAAAAATTTCCATTCATTAATTTTTTTCAGAATACTAGGCTAATTTGCATATTGATATTAAAAATTTGATTTTAATAAATATATACTTAGTATTAGTGATTTCTCATAATTTGGTTTTATCTTATTGAATATGAGAAAAAATCTCAGGGATAAATCTTTAAAGAAATCCATTAACAAGAAGAAATAACTGTAATTGTATTCTTTACTTCCTATTTTAACTAAATAGTTAAATTAGTAAAATTTAGCAATGAAAGATGGGAGTGATGGAAGAGTTAGTTTCAATTGTTCTATTATTCAGTTTATACCCACCTCTGTTTCAAATCTTTTTATTTACATTCTAATTTAGTTTCATTAGCCTTTCTAATTTAATATAATATTTTATTACATTAAAACGTAAATACTTGCACCTGGAGGGTGTATATATATTGCTAGTAAAAATAAATATATATTAGTATGTGTATATATATCTAATTAAATGGATATTTTATCTGCAACTTAATTTTCATAAAATATATTCATGCAAATAAATATGACTATATATATATATATATATATATATATATATATATATATATATACTTTGGTGTGGTACCAAGTTCTTGGTACAAGGTGATTCTAGGTGGGTCCTAATTCTCTACCCGTAGTTTGTTTGTAGAGTTCAGGTTCCGTATGAGAGCTCAATGTTTAATTATTGTAAACAGAGCAAAGTTATTTGGGAATAAAAAGGCCTTAAATACCATGGGTATCGTGATTATGGACCATTTCCACTCGAGAGCATGCTCACGAGCTTCTTCAGACCACTGATTATATTTTATTTAGACAGGCACATGGTCAGGTTCCGTATGAGAGCTCAATGTTTAATTATTGTAAACAGAGCAAAGTTATTTGGGAATAAAAAGGCCTTAAATACCATGTCTAATATATATCAGTGATCTGAAGAAGCTCTTGAGCATGCTCTCGAGTGGAAAATGGTCCATAATCACGATACCCATGGTATTTAAGGCCTTTTTATTCCCAAATATATATATATATATATAATATATATCTGAAATGGGTAAATGCAAAGAATTAAAGAGATTACTATTCTGTGTAATCCAAATTGAAAACAGAAGATAAATTCAATTGGATCATATATATAAAACAAATAATTTCAATCCGGAAACACATCCATTTAAATGGACACACACTATCCATGTAGATTATAAACAATAGACATATATAAGAAAGTATAAGTTCTTTATTGAACTCTTTTACAATGGAAAATAAAGAATTTGGAATCAGTTTACCAATTCCTTAAGAATACTGAAAAATGGTGAAAAAAAAAATTTGAAAAGTGGAATCAAGTACTGGAAAAAAAAAAATTCAAATTAAAAACCTGAAAAGACATATATGGTGCAGGGGAAAATAAAATTACCAGCAGTGTACAAATGTAACAGACTCAAAAGATTAAATATGAATTTAGCGGGTAAAATATATATTTATATTCAGTTTGATGTAGAATCTGGAATTGAAAAAAATAAAAAAAAGGTGTTCATTTGAAAATATGAAAATAAAAGCCAAACAAAAAATAACTCTTTAAAAAAAAAAAATAAAAAAAAAAATAAAAAAAGATGTCCAATTGGGCACATAGTATAATGGATAAAGACATTGGGTTAAGATAGTTCTAAGTGACAGTTATCTCTAGCTGCAGGTTCAATCCTGGTCAGGGGCGACAATAATATAGAATAGTCATTTTCACAGCTTAACACCTGTACCCCAGCTGTGGTTAGCAGAATAAGAACAGGATATCCCTGTGGATTGAATAAAGGGTTGGGTTCAAAGTTTTGTGATGGCTCCCGATTACAAGAAGAAGGTTCCCGAATCCTAAAAGAAGGTTCCCGAGTTCAAGAAGGCTCCTGAGTCTGACAAGAAATACCTGAAAACGGCTGGAGGGCACATCGGCTGAAATGTTGTACAAATAACAATAAAGATGAAAACAACGTTTTTGAATAATCCAAATAATACTAATTATCAAGTCTCATCTTAAATGTATGTTATATCTCCTTTCAGGTGTGTCATTTGACCATAGCCAGGTGTATGTTATATCTCCTTTCAGGTGTGCCATTTGACCATAGCCAGTCTGACAAGAAATACCTGAAAACGGCTGGAGGGCACATCAGCTGAAATGTTGTACAAATAACAATAAAGATGAGAACAACGTTTTTGAATAATCCAAATAATACTAATTATCAAGCCTCATCTTAAATGTATGTTATATCTCCTTTCAGGTGTGTCATTTGACCAATAGCCAGGTGTATGTTATATCTCCTTTCAGGTGTGCCATTTGACCATAGCCAGTCTGACAAGAAATACCTGAAAACGGCTGGAGGGCACATCAGCTGAAATGTTGTACAAATAACAATAAAGATGAGAACAACGTTTTTTGAATAATCCAAATAATACTAATTATCAAGCCTCATCTTAAAAAGTCAGAGAAATAGAAAAATAACTTGAAATCATAAAAAAAGTCTTAAAGATTAATTTTCAGTTTTTTTCTCTTTTTTATGTGAAACTATGATCTCATCAAAGATGACACCAATTTAACAACTTAAAACAAAACTGACCATTCAGAATTAGTCCATACTTTTCAGACGTTTGACTAAGTTTAACAAAAGCTTTCAGGTGTTTCATTTGACCAGAGTCAAGTGTATATTGTATCTTTTTTTCAGGTATCATTTCACCTTAGTCAAATGCATATTGCTTTTTACCTAAGGTGTATATTGCATTTCCTTTCAGGTGTGTCTTTGAAATTTGTCAGGTGTATGTTGCATCTTCCTTTAAATTTGTCATTTGACCTTAGTCAGGTGTATATTGCATTTCTTTTCATGTGTATGTTATATCTACTTTCAGGTGTGTTATTTGACCATAGCCAGGTGTATGTTTTATCCCCTCTCAGGTGTGTCATTTGACCATAGCCAGGTGTATGTTTTATCTCCTTTCAGATGAGTTATTTGACCATAGCCAAGTGTATGTTTATATCTACTTTCAGGTGTGTTATTTGACCATAGCCTGGTGTATGTTATATCTACTTTCAGGTGTGTCATTTGACCATAGCCAGGTGTATGTTTTATCTCCTTTCAGATGAGTTATTTGACCATAGCCAAGTGTATGTTATATCTACTTTCAGGTGTGTTATTTGACCATAGCCTGGTGTATGTTATATCTACTTTCAGGTGTGTCATTTGACCATAGCCAGGTGTATGTTTTATCTCCTTTCAGATGAGTTATTTGACCATAGCCAAGTGTATGTTATATCTACTTTCAGGTGTGTTATTTGACCATAGCCTGGTGTATGTTATATCTACTTTCAGGTGTGTCATTTGACCATAGCCAGGTGTATGTTTTATCTCCTTTCAGGTGTGTTATTTGACCATAGCCAGGTGTATGTTATATCTACTTTCAGGTGTGTCATTTGACCATAGCCAGGTGTATGTTATATCTACTTTCAGGTGTGCCTTTGGCCTTTGTCAGGTGTATGTTGCATCTTCCTTTAGATTTGTCATTTGACCTTAGTCAGGTGTATATTGCATTTCTTTTCATGTGTATGTTATATCTACTTTCAGGTGTGTCATTTGACCATAGCCAGGTGTATGTTTTATCCCCTCTCAGGTGTGTCATTTGACCATAGCCAGATGTATGTTATATCTACTTTCAGGTGTGTCATTTGACCATAGCCAGGTGTATGTTTTATCTCCTTTCAGATGAGTTATTTGACCATAGCCAAGTGTATGTTATATCTCCTTTCAGGTGTGTCATTTGACCATAGCCAGGTGTATGTTATATCTACTTTCAGGTGTCATTTGACCATAGCCTGGTGTATGTTATATCTACTTTCAGGTGTGTTATTTGACATAGCCTGGTGTATGTTATATCTACTTTCAGGTGTGTCATTTGACCATAGCCAGGTGTATTTTTATCTCCTTTCAGGTGTGTTTATTGACCATAGCCAGGTGTATGTTATATCTACTTTCAGGTGTGTCATTTGACCATAGGCTGGTGTATGTTTTATCTCCTTTCAGGTGTGTTATTTGACCATAGCCAGGTGTATGTTTTATCTCCTTTCAGATGAGTTATTTGACCATAGCCAAGTGTATGTTATATCTACTTTCAGGTGTGTTATTTGACCATAGCCTGGTGTATGTTATATCTACTTTCAGGTGTGTCATTTGACCATAGCCAGGTGTATGTTTTATCTCCTTTCAGGTGTGTTATTTGACCATAGCCAGGTGTATGTTATATCTATTTCAGGTGTGTCATTTGACCATAGCCAGGTGTATGTTATATCTACTTTCAGGTGTGCCTTTGGCCTTTGTCAGGTGTATGTTGCATCTTCCTTTAGATTTGTCATTTGACCTTAGTCAGGTGTATATTGCATTCTTTTCATGTGTATGTTATATCTACTTTCAGGTGTGTCATTTGACCATAGCCAGGTGTATGTTTTATCCCCTCTCAGGTGTGTCATTTGACCATAGCCAGATGTATGTTATATCTACTTTCAGGTGTGTCATTTGACATAGCCAGGTGTATGTTTTATCTCCTTTCAGATGAGTTATTTGACCATAGCCAAGTGTATGTTATATCTCCTTTCAGGTGTGTCATTTGACCATAGCCAGGTGTACTACTTTCAGGTGTCATTTGACCATAGCCTGGTGTATGTTATATCTACTTTCAGGTGTGTTATTTGACCATAGCCTGGTGTATGTTATATCTACTTTCAGGTGTGTCATTTGACCATAGCCAGGTGTATTTTTTATCTCCTTTCAGGTGTGTTATTTGACCATAGCCAGGTGTATGTTATATCTACTTTCAGGTGTGTCATTTGACCATAGCCTGGTGTATGTTTTATCTCCTTTTCAGGTGTGTTATTTGACCATAGCCAGGTGTATGTTATATCTACTTTCAGGTGTGTTATTTGACCATAGCCTGGTGTATGTTTATCTCCTTTCAGGTGTGTCATTTGACCATAGCCAGGTGTATGTTATATCTACTTTCAGGTGTGTCATTTGACCATAGCCAGGTGTATGTTTTATCTCCTTTCATGTGTGTCATTTGACCATAGCCAGGTGTATGTTATATCTACTTTCAGGTGTGCCTTTGGCCTTTGTCAGGTGTATGTTGCATCTTCCTTTAGATTTGTCATTTGACCTTAGTCAGGTGTATATTGCATTTCTTTTCAGTTGTACATTATATCTCCTTTCAGGTGTGTCATTTGACACATAGCCAGGTGCATGTTATATCTACTTTCAGGTGTCATTTGACCATAGCCTGGTGTATGTTTTTTCTCCTTTCATGTGTGTCTTGTGACCATAGCCAGGTGTATGTTATATCTCCTTTCAGGTGTGTCATTTGACCATAGCCAGATGTATGTTATATCTAATTTCAGGTGTGTCATTTGACCATAGCCAGGTGTATGTTATATCTAATTTCAGGTGTGTCATTTGACCATAGCCAGGTGTATGTTATATCTTTTTTCATGTTTGTTATTTCCTCTTACGTGCATGTTACATATGGTGATTTTTAGAAGGAACCTTCAACTACAACAGTCTAAACAGAGTCATAGGACTGAGTGTTAGGGTTTTGGTTTAGTTGTATTAATATGGGAGCATAAAAGATTGGAGAAGCTAAGGAAACAATTGAACATTTTTTCTAAGGTTAAGTATGGAAGCTTGAAATCGAAAAAAAAAACAACTTTTTATTGCATACTTTTTGAAATTTCAATTTATTAAACTAATGCTGTTAATTAGCATCTTGATCTTTATTTTGAGCACAAAAGAGGACAAAAAAAAAAGCAGCAGACACTTTAAGGCAGGTGTAAATGTTGCCTAAATATTGGGATGAAAATAAGCAAAAAGGTCAAGCCTCACATCTGACATAAGTGTCAGAGGTCAAGTAAAAAGTCTAAATGCTGATTTTTTTTCAACCAATCATATCATTTCCACAGGAAAATATATATCTATGGATTACAACAAACTAATACTTATAGAACAATATTTCCACTCAAATGGTTTTGATTTGGTTTGTTTAATAGCATATCAACTATTGTGGGTTATTTAATGTCATGGTCATTATAGAAAAGTAGTAGGGGTACAAATTAACCCATATGAACATCCCCAAAGAATTAACCCTATGCACACAAAAGGTTGCATGGGATATATAAAGGTCAGTTTAAGATGCATGGGTACCAGAAAATAATTTATATTCATCAATGAATATCCAACATCACAAGTTAATTTCTCTTCACTTCTACTATATCATAAAAACTATCTTAAAAACCTTTCACCTGACAATTACCTAAGGTCGAAAATAAGGTGAGAACAATAAAAAACGAAAAACATAAAATAAATATTCATATTACTCTTTTGTTCATCTTTATATATTATATATATATATATATATATACTATGAGCTAAGCTTGCTGCAGCTGAATCAATTATTACATGAATCAAATTTAAAGTTTTTTTTCTACACTTATTCATATATATATATATATATATATATATATATATATATATATATATATATACATACGTGTGTGTGTGTGTGTATATATATATATATATATATATACATACATAAGCACACATACACACACGTGTGTATATATTTTTTTGAAGCAATCCTTATACCTCTTCCATAAGCTTTGGAAGAGGTATAAGAATTGCTTAAAAAGCAACCTTGTAAAAATAAAAATAAATCCTGACAACTGGGTAAAGCTGGCATTGAAGAGAATTGACTGGTGAATTCATGTGGATGATGGTTGTACCAGTTTTGAGAATTAAAGAATTGAGTATGAAACCTCAAGTGTCAACTTCGAACGGGATACACCTGTCATATTAGAGAGAACACGGAGGGTTGGAAATGTCAAACATGGGGTCGCATTCTGCTTTCTCAGGCTATATATGTCAATTATAGGAAATCTCATCAGGGACACATCTCTGCCTAGCCATCTCTCTGCCTGTCTGCCTTTCCATCTCTTTCTCAATTTGTCTGCCTATCTCTTTCCCTGTCTGCCTATCCATCTCTTTCCCTATCCACCTGTCTGCCTATCCATCTCTTTCCCTATCTGCCTGTCTGCCTATCCATCTCTTTCCCTATCCGCCTGTCTGCCTATCCATCTCTTTCCCTATCCGCCTGTCTGCCTATCCATCTCTTTCCTATCCGCCTGTCTGCCTATCCATCTCTTTCCTATCCGCCTGTCATCATCCATCTCTTTCCCTATCCACCTGTCTGCCTATCCATCTCTTTCCCTATCTGCCTATCTACCTATCTATCTCTTTCCTAATCTGCCTGCCAACCTATCTATCTCTTTCCCTATCTGCCTATCTATCTCTTTCCTAATCTGCCTGCCAACCTATCTATCTCTTTCCCTATCTGCCTGCCAACCTATCTATCTCTTTCCCTATCTGTCTGCCAACTTATCTATCTCTTTCCCTATCTGTCTGCCTATCTATCTCACTAGTTCTGCCCCTATCTGCCTGCCTGTCTCACTTTTACCCCTATCTGACTATCTTGGGACCAACCCACTTTGAAATCAAACAGCTGTATGTACTCCGTAACATCTTGAAAAGGTATACAATTTATTTCAGTGCATCAAAAAGTTCAACTTGTTGTTTTCTTTGCAACAAAATTCCTACAAATCAAAATATTATCATTGTACGAACATTTACGCATAAAAAAAAAAATATTTACTTTCCTGAAATATCACACGTCTTCAAAAGTGGGGATAAAAGTGTCTTTTTATTTTTCAAGTTCATGTTAAATAGACTTTCTGTGTGGACAACACCTTAAATTAATAATACAGACATTACAGTGTCTGTATATTTCAGCAGAGAAATCCTTTTTTTTTTCTTTTCAACTCTGACCTGCCATATATCCGAACATTCATAGCCTTCCTACAATGTCAGTGTCTATTTCAAACCAATGTTTATACTCAACTTTATGTTACTACTTATTTGTTAAGCAAATTATATATATATATATATATATATATATTATATTATATAAAGTGTTGTTATGGGTCCAACGGGAGAAAATTAAATATCTTATTTTGTACTTCCAAAAACTTCTTTAATTTAATAATAAAATAACAAAAAATATCAAAATAAAAATAGTTTTTAGAAAAACAAAAAATTCATTTTGCACACCCTTTTTATTATATATATAATATATATATATATATATATATATATATATATATGTATTATTATTATTATTTATATACTTTATTCAACAATGCTTCTAAAATAAACAAACATCCAAAAATCTTATATATATATATATATATATATATTATTATTATTATTATTATAAAGCTGAGCAAATCAGTATTTATCTCCTAAAGGCTTTTTTACTGTTTAGTTTAATGGCACAAAAGTTATACTATATCATTCCTTACTTTTACCATTGAGTTACGTTTGAAAAAAAATCCATTTTAATTGGTTCTAATTAGTTGTAGTTTGCAATTAAGTCAAAAACTGACCTGTCTCTTACTTTACATTCTTCCTGTCACTTTCCCCCTCTCTATATATATTTTGATTATGTCCTCGTTATATATGTTAGTTTCTCTGTGACAGTAAAGAGAGATATTGGAGAGTGAGAAATGTATTTGTATGTTAAGTTTCATATGCAGCCAGCCTGTAGCTTCTCAACATATTTGGCTCTTAATAAATTTAAATTAGGTCAACCATTCCCTATCTTAAAAAACTTACAAAATAATTTAAATGTTTTTTTAATTCTACGGTTGTGTTTATTTATTTAAAAAAAATCTAATTTGCTTTGCAAACTCACTTTTCCCTAATCCCATTTATTGACCCAGAGCTCAATGGGTGACCCAATAGGTAACGTTTTGGGTAGTATATATATATTCAATAAGGAAGAAAAACTTAACAAACCATCATTTCGTTATTATAAATTTATTTAAGATGATAACTGATAAATAAGCCTAGTTTCATCAGATAGCCTTTACAAAAAAATATACAAGATTTTTTTTTTTTTTGTAATGGCTATCTGACGAAACTGGGCTCATTTATGAATTACCAGCCAAAATAAATTTATAAAAGCCAAATGATGGTTTCTTGAGGTTTTCTTTCTTATTGAAAGTGTAAATATTGATCTGTATATAATAATTTATCAATTATCTTACATTGAGCTCTCTTAAGGATTTGAAATAATCCTTGTATACATCTATAGGTGTCCATCTGCATGGGCATGCATTGTGGATATACGGAGGATATAGATGATCCCAAATAGAATCATCCCCAACTTATCGGTTGATCGGATACTTTATATATATACATATATATATATATTGGGGAGAATATGTGCTTAATTGAAGTCATACCTAATTTGAAAATTAATTAGTTAATAATTAATGAATTAGGCGAATATATCTGTTCAAATGTAAAGCGTAAACAAATTACATTAATTTTCAAATTAGGTATGACTTCAATTAAGCCCATATTCTCACCAAAATTGTCGGCTATTGCCATATCAAACAAACTGCGTACTCTCATATATATATATATATATATATATATAATATATATATATATATATCTAAAAGATAAATTTCTTATTTTCATTTTCAAAAGAATTCCAACACCTTTTAGACAACAGTATATTCATCCTAATGTCCTGATGAAGGTTTGATAATAAACTGAAACCTTTTGACGTCAACTTTACCATTTACAAATATCTTTTGGATTACTTTGATTTTTTCCTTATTTTTTTGCTTAAGGATAGAATCCTGGTGGCTGAGCAGTTCATGTCATGCTACACTCCACTTTGACCCTACTTAGGCTAGAGAGGTGGTCAAAAAGGCCCCCTCCAATCAATTAGCTAGTTATGTCAAGCTCTAGCACCTATATGATTGTCCCAACCATATTGCCTTTAAGGTAAACTCCCAACCCTTTATATCATATATGAGTTAGTAAATGGTGGCTGAGGGTCTTGGTGCCCTGGGTATAATGTTAAACTGTATCTAATAGTAAAGTTTCAATTCTGGACCTCTTGGGAGTGTGGAGTACCCCTTTATTGCCATTACAACCAGGTCCACTGACTCGGAGTGGTAGTACCTGTTAGGGTCCCATCCATGGGTTAAATAGAAAAAAAATGTGTTTAAAAAAATTGAGTTAAAAAAAAAAATTGAATACTAATCAAGAATGAACTAAGCAAAATGTTTTCAGCATAGCATAACCCAACAATGGTTGACATGCCATAAAATCCAACCAACTACTATGATACTGTCAGTAAGTACCTGCTATGGTTTCAACTGCTTTGGTCTCATGATATATGTGCTGCAAACTAGCACATACCAAAATATTGCAAAACTTTAATACATTATATCTTATTATAATGGTGATTGTGTGTTTGCCTGTCTGTAACCAAAACTATATCACTACTTAAGACACAATTCACTGCTAGAAAAATTGTCCAACCTGACGGATTTTCCATTCTTTTATTATAAAAATAGCATAGTTCTGGATTTGAACTCAGGTCACCATGTCCATTTTCGAGAATGATAACCATTACACCACCAGCATCAAATTCTAAATGGTTAAATATATTTTTAATCTAAATATTTTTTTTTTGATTTGTTTCTTCTTAGCATAATTTCTACAATGCAGCAACCAGATTACAATATACAGGGTGTCCATAAAGTCCCTACAGGTTGAAAATGTATCAACAAAGATGGCGGTCATGTTGAAGTGCAATAATAAAAAAAAAAAATTAATATTAAACCTTTAAGAGTTGAACTTTTATATGTTTTTTATGAAAAGATTTTATCATTCGTACAATGCGAGTTATTAAATGTTCAATTTTAAAACTGTTTCAAGACTTTGTGGACACCCTGTATAATTCAATATATAGACTGTTACATGAAAATGCATAACTTTAAATTGGTAATCCTATACTGTTAACCTCAGCATTCACAGAGAATCCCCTAAATCAACCATGTTAGTAAAGTTCTGCTCAGAACTAATCTATTAATAATGGAGATTGTCTGTATTTCAGTCTGTAACAAAAACTACCTCATAGCTCTACGTCACAGCCTACTTCACAATATTCTTATGCTATATACACCCAAAATTTGAGTAAGCAATTCTAAAAATTGTTTTTTACTCTTGTTTTTTTTTTTTTACAGTAACAAGAAGTTAAGTTAAAAGTTTACAAATAAATAAATACCTACGATTTTGTGGAAAATTGATGTGGAAAATATTCAAAATAATTGTTTGGATTATTACATGCATGCAACATTTTATTTGAGAGGGACGGGGCTCAGTTTTCATTTCAAATTGTTTTTTTTCTTTTTTTTTTACTCCTTTAATAAATATGAGGATTTGTCTTACTTATGATACAAACCCTCTGACATTGAATTTTTAACTCCCACCCTCTCAGGCAATGTCTTTCAAAAATTATTTTTTACGACACCCAAAGGGTGTTTTCTGTTGCTAGTAAATAATAATTCATACAAAAAAATTCTCGGAAAAGAAATATTTTTTCTTGAAGCTGCAAAATTAAAATTGTTTTTTTTTAAAGAAAATTAGTTCTTTAGAGTTTTTAAATTATTTGCCTTTCCTGAGGAAACCTGAAAAAAAAAAAAGAAAGAAAAAAAAAAACCAACAACTTAATTTTGAAAGACATGAAAATAATTATCTCAATTTGGAAAGCAAAAAATGGTAAAGGAATAAAGGAGATTCCAAAGTTGAAAAACCTAACACCATTTATTAGATGGAAATAATTAATTAAGAAATCAAACATTCAGGTCTCTGAATGATCCAGGGTTCCTCTGCCTACACAGAAAAAAAAAAGAACAATAAAGAACAATAATTATTAGAATCAATTTGTGATTGTAGGCATAGAATGAGTCAAGTTCATATCTGGAGGAGTGATACAGTGATAAGAACAGGGAAAAAATAAACAAATAGGCTGAGCACAAAAATAAAAATTATAAAAGAAAAACAAGATTACAAATAGAGGGATAAAAAAAAAACCCCACTCCATTTACAGGTTAAAAAAACATTACGATGAGAAATTCCACTAGCACAGCATTAGTTTAAACCTTCCCTACCTACCAACCTATAGGCATAAATAGTTGAAGTGTGCCTCAGTCTAGTAAAACCTGAGGTCCTGACGAGATCGTAAAGTATGGAAACTACGGTAGTCCCATAATTTTTTCCATGAGGGCTGTGTAGTATCAAAGAATATTATATACCAGCAAGTTATCAAACACTGCTTCAGTGGAAAAAGTTTTTTTTTTTTTTATTATTTAAAAAAAAAAAAAAAATCCTTTTAAATTAAGAAAAAAATTAGTGAAATAGATTACTAATTAGGACTGAGCCTATTCTTGCTGTAACCACACCAAGCAAAGTTTAACAGGTTTGAATTCAGAGTTTTCCTTCTCCTAGACTGGTTGCCTAACCAAGGTTAAAGAGCTTAGTTTGCCCTACTATTTACCCATATCTGGAGGGAGAGTAGTTAGATTCATACCTTTCCCAAGGGTATTAGCACTATGTGAACTGTAGCTTTGTCCAGGATTTTAACTCGGGTTGAGAGTCCATTTCCTTATGACACTAACCATTTGACCATGTGCCCTCCAACAAGATTTTTTTTTACAAAGAAAATGTTTAGGCTTGGTTTGGTTGATCTGTCAACAGCATATTTGATGCATTTTAAAATTTTTATTAAAATTATAACTATTTATATTTTCAATATTTCATTGCAGTCATTTTTTTTTAAATGGCATTTATTTATTTGGCAATAATAATGATAATCATTTGTTTGCACTGTTATATGGAATCAAGTATTCCTGTCTAATACAAATAATTTATACAGAAATTATAGTTTAAAGGACACACTTGAACTTTCTCGATCATAGGAGGTGTTTAAATTCTTATACCTTAAAAAAATAAGACCATTAAACGATAGATGGGTTTGAAAAACGCTTTATTGTCAATCAACTACGTCATTAAGAATTTGATTGAAAGTGTTACTTTCTTTGTTTCTCTCCATAGACATAAGAATCTAGCATATCTGTTTGAATGAATTAACCTAATCCTAACCCCTAACACTAACCCAGTGATTCCCAATGTGGGGGCCTTACACCTCACTGGGGGGCAATTCAATAATAATAGGGGGGTAATATGAAAAATATAGTAATATCAACATTTATTTTATTTTACCCTATATGGGTAAAAATTATAAATTTAGAGGGTAAAAATTGTAATTACAACCTAGCTGAGCTGTTGTAGCTTGTGCAATCTAGTCAAGTGTTCACCCACTAATGTTATCGTGGCTTCTGACTTGTTTAACTTTGCAGTTCTTCATCTGTTGCCCTCCCGCAATTATACACATCATAAAATAGATTTTATTTGATTAAATTTGAAGTTAAACCCTTTAGTTTTATTCGAAAGATACAATTTTTTATGTTATACTTCTTCAAAACTGATATTGTTATATCATACTAAAACAATTAACGGGTGGGGGACATGAAGAAATTTGTGATAAAAAAGTGGGGCATGGTGCTAAAATGGTTGGGAACCACTGCACTAACCCTAACCAGTGTATGGCTGAGGGTTTTCAAATTTCCCAACTTACGTTGGCAAAATAAAAAGATTCTAAATGATATAATTCTCTCACAATAAAGCATTGTTCAAACCTATCTATTACGTAATGGTTTATTTAAGGTTTAAGAATTTACTGAACACTGCTCCTATTTCCTGTTTAAAGTACTATTACTATTTAATGAAATCATTTTTTGCACAGCACAATTATATGGTTTAAAGTAATCTTATCTAATACTAATATTTTATACACAATTATATGGTTTAAAGTAATCTTATCTAATACTCTTATCTACTAATATTTTATACACAATTATATGGTTTAAAGTAATCTTATCTAATACTAATTTTATACACAATTATATGGTTAAAGTAATCTTATCTAATACTAATATTTATACACAATTATATGGTTTTAAAGTAATCTTATCTAATACTAAATATTTTATACACAATTATATGTTTAAAGTAATCTTATCTAATACTAATATTTTATACACAATTATATGGTTTAAAGTAATCTTATCTAATACTAATGGTTTAAAGTAATCTAAATACTAATATGGTTTCAAGTAATCTTATCTAATACTAATTTTTATGGTTTAAAGTAACTATTCCTATTTGATAATAATAATTTGTTTGCACACAGAAATTTGGTAAATTAAATACTAGAAGTTGTGGAGATAGAGGACGTCTGTTTAGAGGGACACCGGTAGCAAAGCACCGGTAACTCGAGGGATCCTATAAATAGCAAACCCCTCGTTTGTAGTGGTCTCATTCTGGCCAACAATATATGGTGCTGCTTTGCAAATGGGGGAGTCGATGTGTCTGTTGTTTCTAGACTGGCCAACCTGTGGAACTTCTGCTCCACCGTTGTAAGGGTATTAGCCTCGGCTAATATTTTGCTCTGATATTCCTTGTTCACGAGCCTAGCGACGAGTTGACCAGCTACCATGTCTTCTGAGTAGTTGATAAAACGTTGGCAACTTACGTTTGGGCATTGGATGGTGAACTCGCAGAATCTCGCCTGGGACCGCAGTCTCGCTAAAAATGGTGCCAGACCCTCCCCTTCATGCTGTCTTGTGTTGTGGAATTTTTGTCTATGTACCTCTTTATGAACGCCTTTCACTGCTATCAGCCGTACGTGTCGTAACAGTTGTTCTTCCATGGCTGTGTTGAGTGCTTCGGACCCTATTAGGTCGAAAAGTAGTCGGTTTACTTCACTCGAACAAGCCGTCCTCAACTCGTCATGAATCTCGGCTGGGTCTGTTAGGCTGCACATATGTTCGTATCGAGTCGTTGAATAGTGCCCAGTCACCCTCGGTATAACTGTATTCGATGATGGGCCTATCAGGTTTTTTCGTGTGGGACCGGTTTGGCATTTCTCTACCAGTTTGCAGCTCGTTATTTTCTCACTGCAGTTCAATTAACTGCTGTACAAGTTGCAGGTATTTTTCGTTACTGCTTTGTCCTGAAGCCATTTCAGCTAACTTCAAATCAGTGGTGCGCAAAGATTCAAAATTCTGGTAGGTACCCTTCCAATCCTGCCCGCAGCGCCATATATTGTTGGCCAGAATGAGACCACTACGAACGAGGGGTTCGCTATTTATAGGATCCCCCGAGTAACCAGTGCTTTGCTACCAGTGTCCCTCTAAACGGACGTCCTCTATCTCCACAGAAGTGGCTACTCTGCATCACCTGGGTAGAGGGGGGATAAATAAAAAAAAAGCTAGTCTCGCAGATCCATTGATTGTTTTCGGTCTTCCATAATTGATTTGCTTATGTTTTAATCATGAGCGCCACCAATGACTTTCCCATGTCTAACTATTCAAGTTCTGATTTTTTAAATATCTTCATGAATATAAAAATCTTCATTTTTTGCACAAAACCAAGATCTGTTGATAGTGAATGTGTATATACAGGGGGGTGCAAAAGTAGGTATACAGTTATAAAAAAATACATCCAATACTCATTGCATTTATTAAACAAACGTTACATATATATGTGTAATAACATTAATTATTATTGTTAATCACATGTTAATTATTAAGTAAGTAAGTAAGTAAAGTCTTCGGGGCGGCCTAAAGTCGGTATCAGCCAGTCAGCGAGGGAGTCTATCCCCTTTTCAATAGTGCTAGACCAAGGAGATTGTTTTGGTGTCTGAGGTGGAATGCCACACCTACCATCAGCTCCTTACTTTATCGCACAGATCCCTGTGCTACTCATACGCTGAGTTGGCGAGGACCGGTATTGAACTAGGAACCTTGTGGTTTCTAGCCGAACGCTCTACCGACTGAGCTAAACCGGCCCTTTATGGCTAAAAGATATAATTCTTAACTAAAGATTATTTACTTGAAACCATATAACAAACAAATAATTATCAAATAGGGATAGTTACTTTGAACCATATAATTGGTGGGGCAGCCTAATGTCGGCATCAGCCAGACAGCGAGGGAGTCTATCCCCTTTTCACTAGCACTAGACCAAGGAGATTATTTTAGCGTCTGAGGTGGAGTGCCAAACCTACCATCAACTCCTTAATTAACTGCACAGATCCCTGTGCTACTCATACACTGAGTTGGCAAGGGCCGGTATTGAACCAGGAACCTTGTGGTTCCGAATCAAATGCTCTACCGACCGAGCTAAACTGCCCCTTATGTTGTATTGAACCATATAAAAGGTTAATAAATCATTGGTATTATATATGATTACTTGAAACCATGAACTGTGTGCAAAGTATTAGATGGGAATATTTGAAATACAGGGTGCAGCATAAGTAATGCCCTTTGTTTAATTAAATTAAACAAAGGGCGTTACTTATGCCACACCCTGTATATATTTTAAAAATTTTCTTTGAACAATTTTTTAGAGACCAAGAGTACCCTTCCTGGAGCTAACACTCGATTCCTTTATGCATAGTACTTATATCCTAGGGTTTGTTTTAGGATGGAGGATGTTCCTCTGATATTTTTTACTTTGTAGCAGCTTGGTTTACCAGGTATTGTGTCCAATTAATTTTATAAAGTTTTGCTTGACCAACCTTAACTATTAATTATTAAACAATTATTTAGAACATTTTACACATCAATTTTACACAAAATCATAATTACTGAAAATGGACAAGAGTAAAAAAAATAACAGCTTTTATTTATTTTATTGTTCTATATTCTGTGTATTGATGATTTTGGTTAATGCAACATAAGCAGTGACATAGTTTTGGTTACAGACAAAAAGAGACCGAATCTCATTATAATGAAATGTGAAATGCAAACAGCCTCAATTCAGGAATTGAAGTCGGGTGGCAGAGTTCACTTCCTATAATGATAACCATTGCACCACAAGTGCCTCCTTTTAAACCACAAGTATCTACATAGTCTACACTACTAAGTTTTAAATAGCCTTATTCTCTAAGTTTCAGGATTTCAATGCCATTTTGTGGTTAAATTGAACTTAACAAACCTAAATTCCTCCATCGTATGTCACCCCTCCATAAGAAAAAAAAACAAAATCAGGGAATTAACCGAATTTTAATGAAATTTTCAGTGTTGATATATTAATGAATAAAAAACATAATGCACCAGTTATTTTATTTAAAAACTTTTACATTTTTTCAGGTCAGTTAACTTTGAACCACGTTTCTTTTAGAATCTGTGTTACGCCTCAAAGTTATGTGGTTCAAAGTTAACTGACCTGAAAAAATGTAAAGGTTTTTAAATACAATAGCTGGTGCATTATATCTTTTATTCATTAATATATCAACACTGAAAATTTCATTAAATTCGGTTAATTCCCTGATTTTTAGTATTTTTTCTTTCGGCGGGGTGACATATGATGGTGGAATTTAGGTCCGTTAAGTTCGATTTAACTCATTTTGCTCTATCACAGTAGCGTACATAAAAATCCAACTATTATAGTATATTAGTAGATAATAAAGCAGAAAAACTTTTTTTTTCTTTGTCTTTTTTTGCGTTTTTTTTTCCATTTTTTTTTTAAAGAGAAATATAACACAAGTTTTTATATCAATTAAATACTAGACAATTTCCAAAGTTCTTCAAATGCCATACTGAAAAAGAAAGAAAGATGAACATCAATTTCAAATGATTTGTCTCAACATACAAACACACACACAAAAAAAAAAAAAAGAAAAAAAAAAAAAAGGGAATTTTCTGAGACTTTAGTATATAAAAACAAATAATACAAAAAAGCCTATAAAAACGAAATAATAAAAATTGCAGGCCTCAAAAAGAACCGTCTGAAATTATGAAAGGAGGTTTTAAAATAATTCCAGAAATTATTCATATTATTTACATTTTACATACATGTGACATATAAACAGGGACATAGTTTTGTTTATTCTTTTAATGGCATATCAACCCTTTATGGGTTATTTAATGCCAAAATTATATTCATTTGAAAATGTTTGATTATGGTTTTCTTGTTTATTTGTTTAATGGCATATCAACCCTTTATGGGTTATTCAAAGATATAATTTGATTTATTTGTAAATGTTAGGAAATGGTTTGGTTTGGTTTATTTATCTAATGGCATATCAACTCCTTATGGGTTATTTAATGCTGAAATTTAATTCATTTCTAAATGTTTAATTACAATCATATACTATATTTGGTTTCATTTCATTTATTTATTTAATGGCATATCAACTCCTTATGGGTTATTTAATGCAGAAATTTGATCAATTTCTAAATGTTTGATTATAATAATAACTATATTTTCACTTGGGCCCTTACTTGAGCTAGAGGGGTGGTTTGAGAGTCCCCTCCGATCAATTGGCTGCTCATGTCAAACCCTAGCACCTATATGATTGTCCTAACCCAACCCTATTGCCCTTATAGCAAGTCCCAACCCCTTTTTATCATATGGGTGCTAGAAGGCTGTGACTGAGGGTCTCCAAGTCCTGGGAATGACGTTAAACTCTATCTGATGGTGAGGTTGCAGTTTTGGAGGTCTGGGGAATGTGGAGCACCCCTTTATCACCATTGCTTGAAGCGAACCCTTTATTTAATCAATAGTCAAGTTAGATACAAGGCACAATAGATATAAGGGTTGAGTTAATACAGTGACAGTCATGTGTAGGTTGCAGGTTTAATCCTGACTGTGGGGAAAAATAAGATAGAATACTTAACATAGCTTAACATTTGTACCCAGTCATGGTTAACAAAATGAGAACTATCTACTCCAATAGATTAAATAAAGAGTTCAAATTGAAATTTTGTGAAGTCTCCTTCATTATGATGAGAAGGTTCCTAAGTTTGATCAGAAACACCTGAAAAATTCCATTGGATAAAACATTGTGTATATAACAATAAAAATGAGGAAAACAGTCCAAAAAAACTAAGTTAAAAAAAAGAGTAAAGTTGTGGGGTGGCCTAAAGTCGGTATCAGCCAATCAACGTGGGAGTCTATCCCCTTTTCACTAACGCTAGACCAAGGAAATTGTTTTTGCATCTGAGGTGGATTGCCACACATACCCTCAGCTCCTTACTTTACCGCACAGATCCCTGTGCTACTCATACACTGAGTTGGTGAGAGCCAGTACAAATTATTAGGCCTTATCTAAAAAAAAAAAAAATATTCAGACAAATAAAAAAAAATTCTTCTTGTTATAAAAATGAATTAGACTCATAATATGTAACCGACAGATCATTGGGGTTGCCCAACTAAATAAAAATACTTAACTTTAAATATAAAAAGCCAAGTACTACTATGGTACAAGAAAAATCCAGAGATTATTTCTGGGAAATATTAAAGGTCACAATAATTTTTTTTTTAGAGGATACTTTGGTTGTTTCCTTATTTTTTGTTTTTCATGAAGTGGAAATCACTCTGACCTTTGTTTGATCCTTTTTTTGGGTGGGTGGGTTCTGTGGGGGAACTTTCCCGCCATCCCCAAACTTGATTTGACACAGTACAAAGCTGCATTATTTACAGACTCTGATAACGCATCTCTAATATCTATAAACACTATTCCTCTTTAAACAGCAAATAAGACTATCAATTTATAGCCTCCAAATAAATGACAGGCAAACCCGATGTTTTGCAATTCTAAGAGGAAGTAGTTTTACCACATCTGATTCTTTTTTTATATTTTTAGTTACAATTTCAGTTTATCTAGTCTTCTTTCAGGTTTTAACTCTCAACATCCTATACTGCCTCATTCCACCCGGCCAGAAGTCACATTCATTTTCCTAATCTGCTTTTGTTTAAATGTAATATTAAACATATTTAGATGTCTTTGATTTAAGGGAAATAACAGGTACCTTGAAACGAAAAGGTCATTTTTAACCATTTTTTAATAAATAGCAACCTTGAGCACCTTTTTGACCATCTTAACAACAGCAACCAACAGCAACCTTGAGCACCTTTTTGATCTCCATCTCTCCAATACATGCGGGCATGCCTACAAAGTCAGAAAACAGCACTGTTCATGTGACTTTCGGAAACATTTTTTCACGCTCAGAATTGTGGAGACATGGAATAAACTGCCTGCATCTGTTGTAGGCTGCCAGAACACTGAATCTTTCAAAGCCTCCATGCTTCCTGTAGTCCGCCAACACTATACCTGATGCCACTCTCCACATACACATGCACACACATACATGCATATTACTACTGTGAACTGTTCATGTTCCTGACAACATTATTCTGTGTACTTGACATGAGACTTTGATGAGTTGTGGTGCACCTGAGCACTGTACACAATAAATTTCATTATTATTATTACTTAAGGAATGGGGCTCTGTATTTAAAATAATAATAATAATAATTAAATTTATTGTGTACAGTGCTCAGGTGCACCACAACTCATCAAAGTCTCATGTCAAGTACACAGAATAATGTTTGTCAGGAACATGAACAGTTCACAGTAGTAATATGCATGTATGTTAAGAGTTAAATCAAACTTGGAGGATTTTGAACATGTCATACGAAAAGTACAGACCAGTAAAGACATAATCAATTATATGGAAATCTGATATCTCTATAATAAGTAAGTAAAGTCGTCGGGGCGGCCTAATGTCGGTATCAGCCATGCAGCGAGGGAGTCTATCCCCCTTTTCAATAGCGCTAGACCAAGGAGATTGTATTGGCGTCTGAGGTGGAGTGCCACACCTACCATCAGCTCCTTACTTTACCGCACAGATACCTATGCTACTCATACGCTGAGTTGGCGAGGGCAGGTATCGAACTAGGAACCTTGTGGTTTCTAGCCAAACACAAACGCCCGACAACTTTACTTTATATATATATATATATATATATATATGTGTATATATATATATATATAAGAGAGAGAAAGGCAGAGACAGAGAGACTGAGATATATAGATATGAATAGACTTAGATATAATGGTCTTCTGGACATGTGGTTATTTTGAGTCTTATTTATTTATTACCCGTCTGTCTGTCTATTGATAATTTATTGCGTTCTTTGTTATTGCTGTAATAATACATTCTATTTGACAAAGACACACACAAATACTCCAGGACACACCCAGACACATACATGTATGCATACTAGGTACACCCAAAAATTAGGCTGCTACGAATTTTAAAAACAAATTAAATCTAATTAAATTGATTATTTAAGGTCAAATTTTTGTCTAAGTTGTAAAATAAAAAAGCTAAAATATTCCACATGTAATTTATTTTTAATACATTTAAAAAGATTTTTTTGGTCAATTTCGATTGTGTATGCCTGAAACGCTGTTTAAAAATGGCATGTTTACAAAATTAATGTAACATTCGCGATTGAAATTTTTTTTCCAAAAATCAGGAAATTATCCGATTTTAATGAAATTTTCAGTATTGATTTATCAATTAATGAATTCGACAATGCATCAGTTAGTTTATTTCAAAACTTTAATTAAGTATTTCTGCTATGATAAGTTAATATATAAATTTTCATTTAAAATATGAGCAGCTTCATTTTAAGTTTAAAATATCATTATTAGATTCTAAAAAAAATATTTTTCTAGTAACTACTTTACTTTAGTATCAATTACCCATATTTTTGGGTCAAAACTGTATTGTCTATTTTTTTCTTTTATAAAATAATAGCCAATTAAATAATTATCGAAAGGAGTAAAAAAAAAAAAAAATCTCCAAAAATTATTTTTTTAGTTTTTATTTCCTTTTTATTTTCTGACACATATATACCACACCGATATTTTTATGCCCCAAAAACAAGTGTGGTGTCAGAGTTAAGTGACCTGAAAAAACCTTGTAGAAGAACAGTGGCAGTGTACTATTTACCCTATAGCTAGGGGAAGGAGGAGGTTCTATTAGTCCGAAAAGTAAATGTAATTGCACAACAGGAGTTTGAACTCGCTCACTATGATGTTGCCAACCAGCATGTTAGCAACAACAACAAAGGGGAAAAAAGGTTTGGTTTGGTTTGGTTGTTTTATGGCATATCAACCTCAGTGGGTCATTTAATGTCGACACAATTTTGAAATAAATTCATAATGGATACTCAATTCTTTTTATAAACACATTTTTCTATTTAACCCATAGATGGGACCCTAACAGGTACTATCACTCCAGGTCAGAGTGGACCAGGGAGCAATGGTGATGAAGCGGTACTCCACATTCCCCTAACCTCCAGAACTGGAACTCCACCAAGAAAAGAAAAGGCATTAAAACATAGAATTTTATTAATAATTTTCTAATTAATTTAAATGAATCATTTTTAGATTATTCCAGTTCTTTTTGGATAATACAATTAAAATTAAATTTTGATTTTCAGTGGACATCAATTTGAATCTGGCATTTGTTGAAAGTAAGAAAATTCTTCAGATTTTTCTTTCTTTTTTTCAAATGAAGATTCAACCTAAACAAGACCAACTTGATCACTACTCAACAAAGGGTTATGATAATAGGTGATGTGATGTAAGAAAAAGAAAGGAAGAATGATTGGAGAGAGAGAGAGAGAGGAGGAAAGGATGAGTGAAGATGGGTATATGAATGTATGGATGGATAAACAGGGACTGACCAATGGGCAGTGATGTTGATAGCTTTTTTGATTTAGTGCATCCTGGGATGCACATATTTACTTTGAATGAATCCCTGGGAAAATTTATGGGTCTCAACTAAAGCTGTCTAACAGGCAAAATAAACAATCCCTTAGTTCTATCTGAAAACCACTTTCGTATGTTTTTTATTTTTTTAAATCCATTACCTATGTTGAATGTTGCTTGTGTCCTGTTGGCTGCCTGGCTAACAACCATGATACAATTGCAGTTGAATGGGATGGAATGGAATTTCCGTGCAGAAAATTTGGTAAGCAAAGATTGAAAAAAAATCAAAAAACCAAATTGCGATAATAGGATCATAATTTTTTTTGGTAATCTAAACATTAGCTA
>CM042150.1:33839307-33886807 GCA_023376005.1 Doryteuthis pealeii | reverse complement strand
TTGCTGCCCAGTGAATTTTAAAATAACGACCCCAACCTTCGGTGCCACAGCGGTGTTACTTGAAAGAAAACAACCAACTTAGGGTGTTAAATGTATTTGGGGGGAGGGGGCTCTTTTTTGTCTTAATTCTTGTTTAATTTATGAGGAAGAGGACAAATTTCCATAAATAAACAAGAATTACTACAAATTACAATAATAAGAATTATGACAAAAAAAGAAAAATAAGAATTACGACAAAAAAAAAGGTTTAATGATTTTTTCTTTCGAATGGAAAAAATAAATAAACAAGAATTAAGACAAAAAAGAGCCCCCACCCTTCAAATACATTTAATGCCCTAAGTTGGTTGTTTTCTTTCAAGTAACACCGCTGTGACGCCGAAGGTTGGGGTCGTTATTTTAAAATTTACCGGGCAGCAATTTTGGAGGCAGGGGTCCAGGACACACTTCCTCATAAATTACCATTTTCAGTATTGATATATCAATGAATAAAAGATATAATGCACCAGTTATCTTATTTAAAAACTTTTACATTTTTTCATGTCAGTTAACTTTGAACCACGTATCTTTAAGAATCTGTGATATGCCTCAAAGATACATGGTTCAAAGTTAACTGAGCTGAAATATGCAAAAGTTTTTAAATAAAAGACTCTTGGCATAAATTTTAAGGATTGGGAAAAGACGACTACCAATCGTTTGGCATGGAGGAGACTCGTTTATAGTGGATGTAGAAGGTTTGAGGCAATGTGGCTCGAGCACTCCATCCTGAAGCGGGCTCTACGGAAGCGGCACAAGACGGATGTCCGGATACATTTCCTACATTCAAGCCTGACCATATATATAGTATGTGTGGCAGGGCTTGCCTGCCACAGACTGGTCTAGAGTCATATGTGACAGACGACCAGGTGTCATGGTGACAGACGACCACGTGAAAAACGTGTGTGTATGAATGAAAGTTGGGAGTCTCACATGTATTTTATGTGACAGGACGTGTTCTGAGCCATTTGCGCATTCACAACCAAACTTTGTAGAAGTGGCCTTCTGTGAAGAAGTGGCAATCACCATATATGTATATATGTGAGATTTATCAAAATCTATTCAAAATATTTGATTTTACTAAAAACACAATTTTGACTGATAATTAATATTTTAAATATATAAAATCAAACTGAAAATTATAATTGAAATATTTTTCAATTCTAAATTTTATTTCTGCCAGGAAGACTCATCTTTGGATTAACACCAGAGGCCTACCACAGACATCTGACTTATATATTACAAGGAGAAATACCAACTTGGAAAACTAGTGATTAAGATCACCAACTGGATTCTTAGAACAACTGAACCCTTATAATGGCTTCATAGATTCTAACAGTCAGGAGTAGTATGTGCTAGCCCTGAATGTCATTAATTTCAACCATAAACAGAAATGCCCCCTACAAATGCTACAGTTTCTTGAGTGAAATAAATTAATTCCAAATTCAATGATATGAATATCAAAAATATCTGAAATAAAGTTTAGAATTGAAAAATATTTTAATTATAATTTTCAGTTTGATTTTATATATTTAAAATATTAATTATCAGTCAAAATTGTATTTTTAGTAAAATCAAATATTTTGAATATATTTTGATAAATCTCACACACACACACACACATATATATATATATATATATATATGGTGATTGCCACTTCTTCACAGAAGAAGGCCACTTCTACAAAGACCAATAAAACTTTAGTGCAGATAATAACTCTTCCATTTTCATTAGTCTGATAATCCTCCCCCCCCCCACCCAACTTAGCACCAATCATCTGACTCCACCTTAAATAAATTTTTTCAAAAGTGTATAAAAAGACAAACTAGAATGATAAAAGCTGCTAGCAATTAAACCACTATGAGTAATTTATAATCGTTCATCATCTAGCATTAAAATTATATAAGCTTTTTGATGAAGATCTTAGATAACCGAATTAATATCTTAGCCGAAAAGTTAGAGGGGGGATGGAAATGTTCAAGATTCAACAAGTGCCAAAATTACTAAAAATAATATATATATATATATATATATATATATATATATATATAAAGATGAATCAGAAAGAATGTGATGTAAGAAGCAAAGATGTTGTACCCAATTTTGTTGAAAAAAATATTTATATTTTTCACCGCATTTTTAAGAATAAATGTTTGGGTTGCTTTTACTTATTTTAGTCAGATTTATATTTTCTTAGAATCTTTTTTTTTTTTTTTTAAGAATTTGCTTGAAACATTGTATACGTATGTTATCTTAGTTATTCATTTTCTTTTTTTTTTTTCATTTGTTTTTTTTTTTTACAGACATTTGAAAGATTTTCAAACCTGCCTCATTTTTAAAAATCTGTTTCACAACTGGACTTAAAGAGTCCGTCTCTGAAGCACTTGCAGATTTGGCTCAGTTGGTAGCTAAGCTGCTGACACTGCATACTCAGGGACACAAAATTTGCTTGTGAAAAAAAATCATTACGTGAATGAGTAAATAAAAGTAACCCTTTTAAAATAACAGACTATGATGTGCTTGCAAAATTCATGGTGTTAGGATTTATTTAGAAACAAATAAGAATAATGTTATCCTTATTGCAGTATGTATGTATAGATAGAGAGATAGAGAGAGAGAGAGAGTTAACCAAAGTTCTGTAGTGAATTTCCAATAGATGAAGAGGAAAGAAGAGTTTATGAATGTTAAGAACTAATTTGAAATGGTGTCTGTCAAACAATTGTTTTGTTTAAAAGGAAAATTTTTAAAATGGTGAGAAGATTGGAAAAGGATGTTTTTGCAAGTGAGTTTAAGGGGGAGGAAGAAGAAAACTAAACAAAAGAAATTTATAATGTTGCAGAAAGAGAGAAAAACAGGAATGAGAAAAGGAGAGACGAAAAAAAAAAATTTCCAAAACAATGGGTGACAAGCAATGTGTAATTCTAGAATCTGAATAAGATTTTTTATAGCTACTCATTTTGGATGGAAGAGGAAACAAAGGATAATTTATATATATATATACATACACCTAGAGTAACAAAATACTAAAAACTTTTTGTTTGTTTTACTTTTAAAATAAAATTTAGAAATATGAATTTTTACATAAATATTTTTACAAAAAGCTTTTTATAGCTTCCCATTTTGGATGGAAGAGGAAGCAACGGTAATACGAATATATATATATAATATAATAAGATAAATATATAAAGGTTTTACATATCTATTTATTAGGTGACAAAGGAACATTCACAACATTTGACATTTGAAACATCTTCACCTGATGATTGCATCGCATGAAACTAATATGGTTGTAAATGTTCCTTTGTCACCTAATAAATAGATATGTAAAACCTTTATATATTTATCTTATTATATTATATAACAGCTCTATTTTATATTGAGCACTCTACCAATAATACTGCCTTTGGTACACCATTCCAGCAAAAGCTGAAACAGTGACCATCTCACACTATATATATATATATATATACATACATACACACCTAGAGAATCTACATACATAGGATTTTTTTTGTTTGCCAATATATTTGAACTTTAAAATGCAACTTAGAAATATACATCTTTACATCCATATTTTTACAAAAATTATTTAAGAAAATTCTATCTAAATTTATAACACAAAAATACAATAAAACAGAGATTTACATGACTTTTTAAAATGTAAGAAAACGTTTCTTCTTCTTTTTTTTTTTTTAATAAAATTAAAAGAACTTTTGGGATAAAAAAAAATGCACAGACTACAAAATCAATGGAATCTGGGGAGGATTGGTTCAAGAGGGGGAAGATTGGTTCAAGAGGGGAGGGATTTTGGAGACCATGTTAATAATGGGTGTATCTATTTAATTTCTAAATCATTTTGTTAATAAAGTTTGTGTCCAGCAGCCGTGGTAGGTAGGAAAAAAATTTAGCCATTGTTTGTGAACAAAACAGACAGACAAAAACAACACAAAGAAATATTTTACAAGGCAATCTTTTTTTAAATTTTTTATTAATAAGCACATTTCTTTTCTTTTTTTTTTTTTTTTTTTGAATTCTTTCGTATTTTTTGCCAATACCTTTCAAGAAGAAAGGATGGTTTTTATTGAAAATTCTAAATAGTAATTTTTTTTATAATGACTGCATAATTATTATCAATAATAATTATTGCATTATTAGATAATTTTTTTTGTATTTTTGGAATTTTATATTAAGTTTCAATAACTTTTTTTGAGATCAAAGCATTTCACACAAAACACAATTTCTCCCACGCACTCACTCCTCCATTGTTTTTTTATTCTTTTTGTGATGCTGCTTAAATAGTTTTGGATAAAGTTTCATTAGAAAAATAGAAAAATTGCAAATAAAAACAAATATTTCAAAATATTAAACTAAAACAATTAAAAAAAAAAAAAACAACAAAAAAAAACAACAGTGAATATAAATTTCATAATTACAAGTTTTACATTCAAATATCTAAAATAGTAAATTCTTAAAAAAAAAAAAAAAAAGTATTTCACCAAACTCGTTTTTTAAATAGTTATAGAGATACAAATTTTGAGGTAGGTAGAAAATACATGTAAATAAGAACAGAGCCAAGATATATATATATATATATATATATATATATATATATATAGTAAAACTTTTTAAAAACTTTTACTTTTAATTTTTTTTTAAAGATATTTTTAAGATAATTTTTTTTTTCAAACTATATAGCTGTGTAGTTTAAAAAAATAATTTTAAAGTTTATTTAATTTAAAAATCTGCATTTTCCTTTTTTAACTGGTGCGGCTGTGATATTTCAGTTTTCATAATGCAAAAAAAAAACAAACAACAGAAACAAACAGATGACATGGATGTGCACTGTAAATTGTATTTTTTTTATTAAATTTTAAACATATATATATATATATATATATATATATATATATATATATATATATATATATAAATACATAAATATCAACTGGAACCAGTAGATATATATTTTAATTTATGCATTATCAAATGCCAACTTAAATGCACCAAGAAGCTGTTATTTCACCCATATTTAAAGTATGGTAATATATCAATATAAAAATAAAGATAAAGATTTATAAAAAAAAAAATTGTTTTCAACTTAGAAAATAGCAACAGTAAAAACAACTACAAGTGAATGCAATACACAAATGCATGGCAATGGGTTAAAAAAAAAAAAAATAGGGTAAAGGTTTCCAAACAAACAAAACTAACAAAAAATTTAAACGTCAATAAAGATTTCTTTTTTTTTTTCTTTTTTTTTTAATGCCTGACAAAAAGAGGCCAATGCTGGAAAACAAGGTATTTAAAAAAAAAAAAAAAAAAAAAAAAATTTTTTTCTTTCATTTATTTCAAAAATCTAAAGCATCATTCACATGCAGGCAAGGATATGTGAAATAATTACCATGACAATGTCTGAAAACTGAAAGAGACATTTCAAGGAAAAAAAATTGTATAAATAACAAAATTAAGAAAAATAATTTTCTGTTTAAAAAGATTAAAAAAAAAATTAAAATAAATAAATTAAAAAAAAAAATTAAACAGAAAAGAGCATTCAATTTTTAGGTTAAGTTTTAATAAAAAAATTGATAATTAAAATAAGGAAAAACATTTTTTTTAAAATTTTACTTGAAAATTTATATTTCTTTTTTTATTTTAAAAAAAAAAAAGATGATTTTCGCAAACTATATAAAAGTGTATATATAATGTGTATATATATATATATATATTTTGGTAAATCTTTTTAAAGTTTTTTTTTTTTAAATATTTACAAATGAACATATTCTTTTTTTTTTTTTTTTTGTACGTTTAGAGATTTCAATTTTGACGATGCAAAGACTACAGGAACAAACGGATGACGAAGACGACAACAGAAAGGAAGAAACAAACAAACAAACAAATAAAAATAACAACACACAGAAACAGATTAATAAATACACTACATTCACAGACAACCATTCAAAGCAAAAAAAAAAAAAAAAAAAAAAAATTCAATTCAATAAAAAATAAAAATATACATAACAAAACACAAAAATGTAGCTAACTAGAATCAACCATTTTTTTTTTTTTTGTAAAATCCTAATTTATTCTTAAAGCAAATATAACCAACATTTTTAATGAAAACCAAAGCAAAAAAAAAAAAAAAAAAAAAAATTATAATATATATATATATATATATATATATATATACTCGCGAGTGGAAATGGTCCATAACCATGATACCCATGGTATTTAAGGCCTTTTATTCCCAAATATATACATATACATATATATATATATATATATATATATATATACACATATATATATAGATAATACTAAGATAAGTCTGAGGTTGGGATGAAAAGTTCATATGACGACATCATATCTGCTGTTGATGACTTTTTTTTTTTAACCAATAGGATCCAAGCACTGCAACACCAATAAAAGAATGTGTGTAGACCACTTATTGAAAAATAAGCCTCATTTGGTCATATTCCATAAGAGTATCTTGGTCAACCTAAGAACTTTTCAGCCGACCTTTGTATGATCCAATAATTCTACTTTTAATATGAATAACTTCCCAAAACTGCAATCTATAACCAGTGTTCCCTCTAAAATTTTTTATGGGACCAAATAGTCTGTACATAACTGAAGATTTAGAGCATGCAAAAAAAAAAAATATCTATATTCCTGTATTATGTAACCTATTGGGAATTTTAGGCATACAAGTTGGCCTAGGCCTTGCTTTAGTCAACTACTTGCACACCTAAGGTTTTTATCTTGTGTTATGTGTGACCCCCTAATATTAGGATAAAAGTCTTGGTCTCAGAAGTTGCATGATATGCAAGTATATACTGCACTTTTATGACAATAATTGATTTTGGTATAAATTTAAAAAATGAATTAAAACATTTTTTTTTCAATAATTCTTTTTCTTTTTTTCTTTTTTTTTTTAAACCAAAAAATAAAAAGGATCAGAGCAAAAACAATTTCTTGTTTGACTACATAGTTTTATTATGTAGACAGGAAAAAGGAAATGAATCTGATAGTATGTTGAAAAAATGAGTAAAGTTTGAATAGTAAGAAAATGAGGATGATTCATTGATATTTGGTAAAATAATCCGACACTGCATGTTTCAATTAATGGATCCACAGTTAAAAAAAAAAAAAAAAAAAAAAAAAAAAAAATCAAAATCAATACATGGTATTTATTACCCTGAAGAAGATTAGAGTCTCACGCTAAATACATATTTATTTCAAATATGTTTTAATACTGTGGATCCATCAATCAAAACACTTAGTGTTGGAACATTTTACCAAATATAAATAAATCATCATTTTCTAATTTTTTTTTTACTCTTACCCATTTTTCAACAGTTTTATTATCTAACTTTTTTCACTTTTTCTGAAATCATCAGATTTTACAAGCATTATTGTAACAATTCTAAAGTATGGCATTTTTGTTTCATTTGTTTGGTGGAATTGTTTAGAGGGAACATTGTCCCTAACCTTAGACAAGTATTTTTTCTTTTTTTAAACAAAAATATTTTTTTAAAACTTTTAAATGAAGAAAAAAACAAATGCTTTATCAAAGATCAAAAAATCAAACATTTTCTTTTTTTTTTTTTTTTTTACATTAAAAAATAATTTTTTTTATTTAAAAAAAAAACAAAAACAGTGGTCCCTTGATTTACGAGAGTGCTAACTTAGGATTTTTCTGAGTTACAAGTTGTCACTCTGTTGATTTTTTTCCTTTGCGTTGCAAGATAAAATTTGAGGTACAAGCAAGCTTCAGATATGCTTATGTTAATAAATTCACTAAAAACATTCAAGTTTCTAAATTTATTATGCCAAAGAAAAATATTATTCATAAAAAAAATAAACCTTAAAACATATTACAGCACATAATCTGTCAGATTTTACTTTATTATATTTTTATACAATATAGTGCTAAACAAAAATTGGGGTGTTGTTGGGGGTCTGGAATGCATTAATAACATTTCAATTTATTTCAATGGGAAAAATTGATTTGATATATAAGGAAATTGAATTACGAGTGGAACAAATTAAAGTCCAGGTACCACTGTATTAACTTATTGATAAAATAACATACCTGATCCTACCTATATAAAAAGTATGGAACGCTATAAGCTATACACAATGCAAATTGGTCAGAAAATTAAAATGGAAAGTTTTTTGGTGGTCCCCATATGAACAGTCTATGAATGAACTTTTTGCGAATTGGGTTACGGGTTTGGAGATTAAGGTTGTTTTTAATTACGTATTGCTTAAAAAAAACAACAAAAAACCCAAAATTACTATACATTTAATTAACCATTGAAATTAATTATTGAACCCAACGGTAGACACATTAGTCTCAGTTGTTTGTGTTAGTATTGCAATGAATATTTTTAATTAAACTTGGTTTAAAAAAAATATTTTTCAACATTAAATGTATTGTAATTTAAAAAAAATTTTTTTAAGCAATACGTAATTAAAAACAACCTTAATCCCCAAACCCCTAAACCGTAACCCAATTCGCATAAAAGTTCATTCATAGACAGTAGTTAAACTGTCATGGGTTAACCACCAAAAAACTTTCCGTTTTAATTTTCCGACCAATTTGCAAGTTTAGCCATAATTTAAATTTAAATTGGGTTATATTTGCTAAGCACAAAGTCAGATTTTATCAAATTATTTGTCAGTACTTTACACATCAAATTATTTTCTTTTCATTTTTTTTTTTTTTTTAAACTTTATATTCTGCTTGTTTATCAAAATATTTTCCTCGTCCAGTCTTCAAATCTGGTTCGTTAGTTCATTTATACAAGAAGATATCATGTACAAAAAATATAAACATCTTTAACTCTTTGCCTACAAAATTTCCCCCATGGCTGTACCAAATTTTCTTGGTATTTTTCACCGAAATTGGTTCACTACTGACTGTTTAGATGGTTCCGTAGCTTTATACCTCTGGTCATGTGACCTCTGGCTAATGGTGTTACAGTTCTGTTTTACCACTGCCTCCTCTACAGGAGTCTTAGCTCAAGTTTATAGACGTTGGAGGTGCATGGTGTAATGGTTAGAGTAGTAGGAAATGGACTCTTTGATCTGAGTTCAAATCCTGAACACATAACGCTAATACCGTTGGGAAAGGTATGAATCCAACTACTCTTTCTCCTGCTATGGGTAAATAGTAGGGCAGACTTGGCTCTTTAACCTTAGGCAACCAGTCTTGGAGAAAGAAAACTGAATTCAAACCAGTTAAACTCCGCTTAGGGCGGTCACTACTAGAATAGGCTCAGTCCTAATTAGTGATCTATTTCAATTTTTTTTTTAAACAATAGACAAAGAAAAATAATCATACACTCAAGATATACAAATGTTCTGTCTGACACAAATTTATTTATTATTTATTTGATTTTGCATCTAATTCATAAAGTAAAATTAAAGTACATACAGAGAAAAAAAAAACAACTAATTACAGGTGGGGGGTGGGTCAAAATTTAGTTATCAGACATGTATGTTGAAAGGGGGGTGGGATCTCTTAAGGAAAAATTGTAATATTGTACCAAGTACCTATTACTTAAGAATAACATTTATTATCTAGTAGTAGATATAATATAAATAATTTATTTATATACCTAGATGATAGATTCAAATAATTTATAATAAATCATTTCACTTTTTTTAAATGCATGTCATGTCATTTCTTCAGACCATATGACCTTTAGGCACCCCTAATTAGTTAAGTTAAAAGTTAATAGAAGAAATGGACCATATTACCTTTAAGCACCTCTTTCTGATCTCGATTAAGAAAGGATATGTTTTTCATTTACACCATCAATATCCGATTGTTTTAACAGACAAGTTTTAGATTATTTTTTTTTAAATTATCAAACTAACCCTAACCCTAACCCCTAACTAACAACCGGATATTGACAGTGTAAATGAAAAACATGTCCTTTCTTAATCGAGATCAAAAAGGGGTGCCTAAAGGTAATATGGTCCATTTCTTCTATTAATTTTTAACTTAACTAATCAAGTCATTTTAGAATTTAATAAAGATAGACAGCTCATTCGACTGTGGTATATGAAAATCTAAGAGATTGCAATGGAGTTATCAGAATAATAATTAGAATAATTAGAGTACCCGGTACTAATTGTATTTTTGTAATTCAACCATTGTAGTTTTTTAGACAATAACAGCATAAGAGATTGCAATATCAGAATAATAATTAGAATAATTTTATCAATTTAATTTTTTATTGTCTAAAAGAACTACAATGGTTAAATTACAAAAATACTAATAACCAAGTGAGTACCTGGTACAGGTACCTGCTTGGTTACCTCATTTTAGGAATGACCTCCACCCTTAGAGATACAGGGTACTTTTTATAACATCAGAATTTTTCCTCACGGGGACCCCCCATTTTTTGGCATACATGTCCAATAGCTAAACTTTGAGCCACTTCCCAGTACGAGGTGTTTCAGAATTTTTTATATCATTTGAGATGTACAGGGTATTTCAGAAAAATCAATATCATTTTGTAATCTAATAACTTGACCAATTCTCATTAAAATGATCTCAAATTTTAACAACATGTGCGGAAACAACTCAAAATTCTATGTTTAATATTTAATCATGTTTTCAGTTATAGAAAGGTCATTCATTGGTGGGTGGTCCCCTGTTGCAAAGTGGTTAATCTGCTAGACATTGTGAGTTTGAACTCCAGTCACAGTATCATGTTTGTTAGGAAGAGTTATCTCCCCTAATGATTCTACACTGGATATACTCAACTGACAAGTAGAGAGTCAGGCAGACAAGGACTTGACTGCATGTGATGAACACACACATGATACACAGTTGAATTATATCCAAACTCATCTCACTTTATTCCCGCTCGGTGAGAATAAATAAAACAAATATTGTTATATGTTAAACATATTTTACTGTTTTTGTTATCATTTGTTATTCCTACATCTTGGGATATAACAATTTTCATTTTTGAACTAATATCCTTGGGAATGGTATGAAAACCCTAATTCCTTCAGCTAGGTGTTAAATAGTACCACTACTGTTTTTCTACAAGCATGGCTTTGGCATTAAATAACCCATGATGGTTGAGATACCATTAAATAAAGGAACCAAGCCATTCATGGGAAAAGAAAAAGTTTGGTTTAGTTTGTTTTACGGAATATCAACCTCGGTGGATCATTTAATGCCGACAAAGTTTTATAATAAACTCATTCTTGATAGGTACTCAATTCTTTTTATAAACACATTTTTCTATTTAACCCATAGATGGGACCCTAACAGGTAATACCACTCCGGGTCAGAGTGGAAGCAGGGAGCAATGGTGATGAAGGGGTGCTCCATATTCCCCAAACCTCCAAAACTGGAACCTCACCAAGAAAAGAAAAGGCATTAAAACATAGAATTTTATTAATAATTTTCTAATTAATTTAAATGAATCATTTTTAGATTATTCCAGTTCTTTTTGGATTAATACAATTAAAATTAAATTTTGATTTTCAGTGGATATCAATTTGAATCTGGCATTTGTTGAAAGAAAGAAAATTCTTCAGATTTTTCTTTCTTTTTTTCAAATGAAGATTCAACCTAAACAAGACCAACTTGATCACTACTCAACAAAGGGTTATGATAATAAGGTGATGTGATGTAAGAAAAAGAAAGGAAGAATGATTGGAGAGAGAGAGAGGAAGGGATGATTGAAGATGGGTATATGAATGGATGGATGGATGGATAAACAGGGAGTGACCAATGGGCAGTGATGCTGATAGCTTTTTGATTTAGTGCGTCCTGGGATGCACATATTTGCTTTGAATGAGTCCCTGGGAAAATTTATGGGTCTCAAATAAAGCCGTCTAACTCCTACCTCCGATAAACACTGGGACGCATGGATATGATTTAACTGCATCCTTTTAGATTTTTTGGACCATATTTCCTTAAGGCACCCCTTTTCAATTTTGTGTCATTAGGTCAATTTCTTCATTTACACCGTCAATACCCGGTTGTTTGTTAGGGTTAGGTTTTGAACCCCTAACCCCTAACAAACAACCAGATATTGACGGTGTAAATGAAAAAAAATTATCTAATGACACAAAATTGAAAAGGGGTGCCTTAAGGTAATATGGTCTGATTTTTTTGCATCAGGGATGCAGGACACGTACCTATCAGCATCTCCGAATGTGATACTTATTGACTTTAGACTTGAAGAGCTCAAGGTTATATGCTGTTGTAAAACATTCAGTGGGTTCCATATTTCAGCTGTTCTTGTGATGAACCTGTTTGTGTGAAACTTGTAGAGAGAACAATAGATATCAAGAAAGTATGGATAATATTTGCAAGACAAAGGAAAAACCGTGTTTCGACTGGAAACTCCCGGATTGATGACACTAGGGTGTGTCTGACAAGTGGATTACAGTAGATTACCATTTCGGAAAAAAAAATGTGATGCAAATTTTGGTAAATACATGGGGGGAAATAAAAAAAATCACCCACACTTTTTTTGTTAATATATTGAAAAATCCAGAGTGTGGATAATTTTTGACTAATTTAATATTAAATTTTTTCAACATCGGAGATGGATTTTTTTTTTTCTTTGTTTGAAAAGGATTTTATTAGAAACCAAACTTATCTGAAAACCAGCTGTACTCCGTTTAAGAAATTGACCTTGTGTTGAATCCTGTCAATAGTGGAGGGGTTGGGCAAATGCATACTTTGCCCAACCCCTCCACAATAGCCTGATCACAAGTGCACTCATAGCGTAAAACCAATAAATGCTTTAATGTTGCAACAGAACAAAAGGATATGTGATAGTAATCAAAAGTCAGTCTCCTCTTTGGTTGGTCTTTACGGCATGTCAACCACTCTTGGGTTATTCTATGCCGAAGACATTTTAGTTTAATTCATTGTTGATAGGTTTTTAAATTTTCTTTTTAATCCTTTTTTATACTCATTCGTTTAATCTATTTAACTAACATGTACTACCACTCAGGGTCTGAGAGGACCTTAGAGTAATGGCAATGAAGGGGTACTCCACACTCCCTAGAGCTCCAGAATTGGAACCTCAACATTAGATGCATTATCATGCAGGGCACACCTCCATTTACAAAGCTTTTGTTTAGTTTGGCACAAGGCTAGAATTATGGGGTGCCCAATTGATGTCATTAATGATGGTTTGCTCAATGCTAGGTTAGGTAGTGATATAAGTTTGTGCTTGAGTTCAAGTTAAAGCCAGGGCTTGGAATGCCGATTTTCAAGGCAGACAGACCACCCACAATACAATCTTCTTAGTTACATTTTTCTCCACCATTTGACACTTTTCTGTACTTAGCTAAGATTAAAACATTCTAGCAAAAACTTACAGAGACCATGCAATGATATACTAAGTCTATTGCACATATCTACTAGGTTCAACATTGCCTGGCACAAGGCCCCAGTTTTTTTTTTTAGTCTTTTATCTATTATCAATCAGTTTTACAGTAGATGCTCTTAAAATAGATATTTACTAAATCTGGTTTAGACTGCTTCATGGTCAGGTATAGTGAAATGCCCAGTGAGGAGCAAGCTCATTATCAATAGTCCGTGCAACAAGTCTGGCTCAGGACCACTAAAGATGATTGTGATTGGTTAAATTTAGATGATGACATGAAAAAAAAAAAAAAAAAATAAATAAATAAATAAATAAAAAGCTCTGTTGTGCCAAGTAATTCACATGCTAAAAAGCAGGGAGGTAAAATAAGATAAAAAGCCCAACCAAATTGATTAATTTGTATCATTCAGATTTTTCGGACTGTTGTCTTCATCCTTATTGTGATAAACACATTTCGGCTGATGTGCCCTCTGGCCTTCTTCAGGTGTTTCTTGTCAAACTCAGGAGCCTTCAAGTCATAATTGAAAGCCTTCACCAAACTTTGAAAAACATGGCACAATATATATAAGGGTTGTGGTTTGTTTGTTGTGTTTTATGGTATATCAACCCTTTTTAGGTCATTTAATGCCAAATCAAATCATTTGATATCCAGTTGATTACAGTGCCTGCTGCTGAGGTCACACATTTAAATATTAAACAAGATCATCGCTGCTTAACTTTGGTAATCTAGTGGTAACCAGTGCTTTTAACATGACTTGATTGCAAGGGTTGAGTTAATATAATTCTAAGTGACATCATTTGGAGGTTGCAGGTTTAATCTTGACTACAAGCAAATAGAAGATAAAATACTTAACATAGCTAAACATTTGCACCCAATCATGGTTAATGGCATGAGAACTATCTTAATGAATTAAATAGAGATTTGGTTAGAAGTTCCATGAAGGTGCCAGAATTCAACAAGATTCCTGAGTTTGGTAAAAAACACCTGAAGAAGGCATATCGGTCGAAATGTAGTGTATATAACTGTAAAAATGAGGCCAACAGTCAAAAAAAAAATGTAAATCATACAAATTATCAAGCCTCATCTCAAAAATTCAGACAAATAAAATTGATTAAAATAAACAAAAGCTTCAAAAAAAGGGGTGGAAAAAAATAAGGTAGGTAGGTAAAGTTTTACTAAATGCAATTTCTTAAGCAGCTAATCACATTCAGAACACATCCTTATCATCAGTTTGTGTCGGCTGACTCCTTGCAGTTTTATTTCAATGTTCAATATCTGATTGATTGACTGGGTGTTCAAACCCTTTGGTGCCAGTGTCCCATTTATGAGACATTTACAAAAAAAAAAAAAAAAAAAAAAAAATTCTAAATTAACATTTCAGATCCTTCCAATGTCCCAAGAATGGGATGGAACTTTATGTATACCCAGGGATGAGTTTAGTCTAAGAAGAGAGGGGCAAAAATTGCCTTGGTGGAGCCCTTAAAAATGAGAGCACCACAGCAATAACTAAGGGCACCATGGCAATTCTTTTAGAATTTGTAAAACTATATTTTTCTATTTGTAAAAAGTAATATTAATGTAAAATCTTTAAAAAAATTGGGGTCTTATTGCATAAATGCGTCCTGGCCCTATAAAACGCTAAGCAGTGCCTACTCAAAATCCAACCCATACTACTACTCGGTCGTATTTATTTAAAAATTTGTGACAGTTTTTTTAAAATTAAAATAAAATGAAAATACCAAAAAATATTTTTTGAATTAAAAATGACATGACATTTTTTTTTTTTTATAAAAAAGAATATCTAAATATTCTGAATTTCTATTTGTAGTTGTTTAATGTCTTGATTGTTTTTGACACCTCCAAACCACTAAAAAATTTTAAAGAGGATTTTAGATTTACTTGTCAAGAAAAGATTTGGGGGATGGGGTAAAATATCGCTTTCATATCGCATTATTTTTTCGGGTTAAAAACGCCTTCAAACAGCCAGGGAGTTCAATAGTAGCACGGGTTGGATTTTCAGCAGGCACTGCTTAGCGTTTTTTAAGGGCAGGAGGTCAGGACGTATTTATGCGATATACACCAAAAATTGATAAAAATAAACAAAAAGTTTTAAAATCAAATATTTTTGTATTGTCAAATAACAGAATGCTTAGAATTATTAGCAATGATATTCTGCAGTGGAATAATTTCAACAAAGAAATCAAACATTAAAACATTATTTGAAATCCAAAAAAATTTTTTTAATAATAAAATGAGTTAATTTTCTTATTTTCTCTCTTTCTCTTTTTTCTTTTAAATAAAAAACTTTTAAATAAAACTTTAAATAAAAAAACTTTTAAATAAAAAAACTTTTAAATAAAAAACTAAATTTTTTTTTTTTTAAGTAAAAATTGCCATGGACGTGGATTGTTTTTTAAGGGCACCTTGGCATTGAATACATGCACCACGGTATTTTGCTGTGGAGCTGTGGTCTAAGCTCATCCCAGTACAGTATATAAACTCACATATCACACAACTTTTGGACACTTATATTTTATCCTAATATTAGAGGTATGTGTACGGTGCTCAGGTGCACCACAACTCATCAATGTCTCATGTCTAGTACACAGAATAATGTATTAGTCTCAGGAACATGAACAGTTTACAGTAATAATATACATGTATGTGTACAGTGCTCAAGTGCACCACAACTCATCAAAGTCTCATGTCTAGTACACAGAATAATGTATTAGTGTCAGGAACATGAATAGCATACAGTAATAATATACATGTATGTGTGCATGTGTGTGCATATGTGTGTAGAGAGGGGTTATAGGTATAGTGTTGGTGGACTTCAGGAAGCATGGAGGCTTTGAAAGATGCAGTGTTTCGGCAGCTTACAATGTCTCTGATGTGACCCAGTACTATTAGGCTAAAATTTAAGTCTCAGAAGGTTGTATAATAAGTGAGTAAATATAATAAAATAAAAATATGTATGAATCTTTAATTGTCATCGATATATATTTGGGCAGCATTTTTTCATTCAAACAAATTTGGATAAAAATAATAAAATCCTTATGTGTAATTTCATGTCAAATCATCCAGGAAAAAGTAAAATTGTCACCCAACCCCTTCAATTTTTCTGAAATTTTGTACGGGTGTGGACAATGTTAACATTAGATGATCAAATTTGGAGAGCTAAAAATCGACATAACTCTGCCAATTTTGGAAGTGGAAGCTCAAATTTTTGGAACTTGCTAATTTTATCATAATCCACACTTGGACAAAATTTCAGAAAAATTGAAGGGGGTGGGTGACATGGCTTGGATGATTTGACATGGAATTACCTCATTGTTTCCAATTTTTAGAAAATTTTTCTTTTAAGTTTTCTAACAATCTTTTTGGTGTTATCTTGAAAGGTGTTAATGAGTTGTCTGAAAGAGTTATCATTAATAAACCAAGTGCTTTCGGTTCTTTTCTGAACCATTATCAAGGCTGTTTATCATTCGACTAAACAATTGTTTTATTTTTGTTGCTAAGGTGACACTAAATAACGGTGGCAGTCCATTTCTTAAACATTTCTAGCAAGCTAGGCAAACATGATTCAGAATAAAAATTAATCTATTAAAAACATTTTAGAATAATGTTGCTAGATTCAAAGTTAATTCTATTAATGGTGGGTTGTACTAAATTTGATGTATATGTAATAGAAGTGACAGTGACTTACCAGGAGCTAAACACATTCGCTGTCTCGCGTGTCAATTTACTCTCTGAGAGCCGTTCGCCAAACTGTCATTTTTATGCTGCAGATTTATTTGCATAAGAAGGCAGTGAGACCTTTTAAAAAACAGGCGAGTGGACATGGGGAACAGTTCTCCTACAGGCTTCGTATGCGTATTGATTGAACGTAACCTGCTAGCTCTGTTATAGTCTTTACTTCTTGTGTGTACTGAAGGTTTTGTGTGTTGGTGTGGATAAACAGAATCCTGATCTAAAGTAAGAAATCAAAGATTGTGAATTTATGAGATTATCGTAGCAGCTTCAGTTTTCTTTCTAGTAAACCGTACTGTTACAGTATAAAGCTTCAAGGATTTTCAAATTCTTTAGTATTATTGTCAACATAAAGTATTTTTGTATTATTAACTAAAATATTTCTATATATTGTAGTAGGGCAATCATGTTTTTGTTTTTTTTAAATGTTGGCATATGGAGCTAGAATCTGATAAGTGTAAAATAAGTATTCTTGATAATTTTGTTTTAGACAAAAATACTTCACGATGACAATAATATCAATATTAAATAGATAGAACAATTTTTATTCTAAATCACATGTTAGAAACATTAAAAAAGTAAACTGCCCCAATTATTTAGCATCACCTTAGCAACAAAAACAAAACAATAATTTAGACAAATGATAAACAGTCTTGATAATGATAGTTTACACAAATAATAAATAGCCTTGATAATGGTTTAGAAAAGAACTGAAAGTACTTGGTTTAATAATAATAACTTTTTCGGACAACTGATTAATGTCTTTCAAGATGATGACATAAAAAAATTTAAAAAATGTTAGAAAACTTAAAATAAAAAACTTGAAAATAATAAGGATTCCATTATTTTTAACCAAATTTGCTTGAATCTTTAAATTTGTAAACATTATTTTTTGAACAATCCCATGCTGGTTATTAAAGAAAAGTTTTGAATATACCCATGGAATAATTTTATGTTTATTGTTTATATGACAATTTTTTTTTTAAATTATGAAATTTAAGAATAAATATAGAAACCAAAAAAAACAAGCAACATTTTTCAATGTCAAGGAAATTCTAGTTTGAAAGACACCCCCAGTTTTGATTTGCAAAATTTTGAGAAAAAAAAAGAAGAACAAATACGAAATTAAAGTAACCTTTGACCTGTAGGATGAATGATAAATCTCCAAGTTTTATGCCCAAGCGAAAAAAAAAAAAAACAAAAAAAACAACTTTGACACGTGGAAATACCGTAATTTCCAAAAACAGTTTTCAGGAGGTTCACAAATTTCTACTATGAGTCAAATAATTTTGTTTTTTCTCAACCCAAATTCTAACAAAAAGACAATGACTAAAAATAAAAACAGTTCATTATCAGAAAATGCAGTAAAGACGTCAGTTTCTTATAATATTGTCTTTTTGTTTTCAGGAAGAAAATGAATAAAAATAAAACACTAATTAAACAAAACCCATTTGTTGCAATGAGAAAAAAGTTATTGAAAACTAAAGTGCTTTTTTTTAAAGGCTGCCATTTTTTTTTTCATACAAAAGAAGACAAAAAAAATACTAGATATGACTTTAGACTTGTCAACAAATTGACACACATTGACAAAAAAATTTATAAAAATCCCATTTGTTTTGATTAATTTTCACAAAGTACATAAAAAAATTAAAGAAAAATTTTATATAAAAATTATCTATTTTATTATTTGACTGTGTAATGTGGGGTCTGCATTTGAGTTATAGTTATCTTTCTTTAGTCTCCCAACTGGATACTTGCTTGGAACTTTCTTATGAAGGAATATTCCATACTTGCATTTGGGTGATCCTAATTCTTGAGTCCTGATTGGCTGGTGGTCTTAGTGCTCGATAAATATTCATCATTCTGCATTATGTTGGTAGCAATGCAGGTTCTGTATCGAGTTACAGCTTGCTTGCTGCCTGGTCTGCAAGTTTGACGGTAATTGCTTCTACAGTTTAATATCTTAATTCTAGACTTACGTTATTTAGGAAAAAGCTATTTGGTTTTGATTTGGTTTGAGTTATTGATTTTAATGGCATGATAATACATCTAGGGTTATTTTATGCCTAAAGGAATTACATTTCTTGTATATTCACATTTACATATCTTGTGTATTTGTTTAAGAGGGTTTTGTTTGGTACATGACCCTATTGAATACAGATGATCTTTAAACAAATCTATTTGACCTATTAGATAAAACCATAACAGGTAATACCACACCGAGTCAGAGTCTAGGGTTTTAAATTTATGTTAACATTTGATTAAAAATAAAAAGAGCAATTAGTACATTTTCAGTGCCACTGCACTTGAATTTTAAAAATGTACTGAAAATAGATTAATAAAATTCTTGCTTATTTTTCTCTAATTTTTTTTTTTTCTTCAATTCTTTTTTTTAAATTTTTTTATTTTTTTTTAATCAACTGCATATAAATCAAACAGAAATTGATTGAACTTTCTTTCTTTTTTTTTTTTTGCCAACGGGTGAAAATCTTTGAACAAAGTTGTGGTCATTGCTAAATAACACCCAACAACTTTTTTTTTCTTCCTTTTTCAAACAAAAATAAAAAGGAACAAACATTTAAACATAAAAAATTTTTGCAACTTTTTTTTTTTTTTCATTATTAAAGTCTATGAAATTTCTAAATCAAGATTTTTGCTTTCCTTTCTACAAAAAAAAATAAAAAAATAAATAGAAATAAAACAAAAACAAAACACAGAGAGCAAAACAAAGCAACAACAGAAATTGATGAGAAGAATTGCAGGTAAAAAAAAAAGAAAAAGAAAAAATGAATGAATAATAAAAACTCATTGCAACTACCATTTGTAGAATTTAATATATTTTTAATAAATAAAAACTCATTGCAACTACCATTTGTAGAATTTAATATATTTTTAATAAATTTTTAATAAATAAAAACTCATTGCAACTACCATTTGTAGAATTTAATATATTTTAATAAATGTTTAATAAATAAAAACTCATTGCAACTACCATTTGTAGAATTTAATATATTTTTAATAAATTTTTAATAAATAAAAACTCATTGCAACTACCATTTGTAGAATTTAATATATTTTTAATAAATTTTTAATAAATAAAAACTCATTGCAACTACCATTTGTAGAATTTAATAAATTTTTAATAAATAAAAACTCATTGCAACTACCATTTGTAGAATTTATTCACAAAAATCTAAATAAGTTTCCAAAATTGGTAGAATATAAGTTGACTCTTTACTAAAATCTTACAGATCAATTATTACTGAATAATGAGTTCAAGCCTTGCTGGATGCCACATAAAATATGCTCCCATAAAAAAGACCTTGTGTTCATCTGGCATAGTGGGAGGTCAGAAAAAATAATTCTAGGCATCCCATTGTGGTGCCTTTTGGCTGGGTGTCCTGGACCGCAGAAGTTAACAACGTTGAACCCAGGGGGCCATCCCCCTAGGCAACACCTGCCCCCTCAATTTAAAGAGGAAGGGCTAGGTTCATTGCCCGATGCCTGGGGCGCCCCCCCCCCCCTTGAGGGGGAATGCTGATGGGATGAACATATTTTTTGCACCCGCCTCCCATGAGTTTCAGTTCGTGGGTGATCCCACATTAATGAAATGAAACAATCAATCAGAGGGCACATTACAGTGCATGGGTGAAAACTCTCCCACAGGTTGGTTGGTTGGTTGGGTTTTACAGCAGGTCAACCCATTGGGTTATTTTATGATGAAGAGGTTTTTGTTATATTCATTCTGGATGGGTACTCAATTTTTTTTTTTAAACTCATTTTTTTTCTATGTAATCCATTGTTGGGACAATCATATAAGTTCTAGGGCTTGACGTGACCAGCCAATTGATTAGAGGAGGCCACTCCAACTGCCCATTTAGCCTAAGAGCCAAAGTGGAGTGTTTCATGTCATGGACTTTTCAGCCACCATGGTCCTTCCTTAAGCATTGCAGGTCACCACCCATGACTAACATGTGGCCCTATTGGGGGATTCTACCCCTCTGCAGAGGCACAGTTAGTGTATTCCAAAGTTCAAGCTGACAGAGTAGCTCTTCCATGGAATTACTTGGTCAACAGTATAATGCAGTGGTTCTCAAACTTTATACAGTCTGGTCGCACTTACAGTACTACAGATACTTGATAGCGCACTGTATACAAAATAGGACTAATGGACGTACATTAATGCCAAAACATTCATCACTTGGTATGGCTGTACACCATCTGTCTGAGATACATGCTGTGAAATTACTGGAAATAATCTGTAGAAGATGATGACAGTGATGAAGTGGCATAACTCGTATAAAATAAACAAAAAACATTTATGATCTAATATTTTTATTAAGATTTTTATTAAGATTTTTTCTTTAACTTTCAATAAACTACCATAAAAGATTTTCATTTTTTTCAATAAAATTGTTTAAAACCTGTGTTTTTATTTAGTTGCAAGAAAAGTAACTTATAACTATCATAATAATGTCACAACGAAACAAGCAGAGTGTTCGTAAAGAAATGGTATAATATAGTAACTTAGTATACATTTGCTTTTCATATCTGGATAGATTTTTCAGGAATACTACGGGGCACACCAGTGTGCCCGGGCGCACTGTTTGAGAACCACTGGTATAATGCAACCAAATGAGCTTGAGAATTTTCTTTCTTCTGTTTAATGGCTGAATTCAAAAAACAAAAAATTTGCTTTCTGGCAATTCTGAGTCAAAACAAAAAGCCTGCAATGCCTTCATATCATTAATAATAATAATGATCTATAATAATAATAATAAAATTTATTGTGTACAGTGCTCAGGTGCACCACATCTCAAAGTCTCATGTCTAGTACACAGAATAATGTATTAGTGTCAGGAACATGAACAGTTTACAGTAATAATATACATGTATGTGTGCACGTGCCTGCATATGTGTGTGGAGAGGGGTATCAGGTACAGTGTTGGCAGACTACAGGAAGCATGGAGGCTTCGAAAGATACAGTGTTTCGACAGCCTATAATGGACACGGGCAGCTTATTCCATGCCTCCACAATTCTAAGTGTGAAAAAATGTTTCCGAAAGTCATGTGAGCAATGCTGTTTTCAGACTTTGTAGGCATGCCCACATGTTAGAAACATGGAGATCAAAAAGGTGCTCAAGGTTGCTGTGGTTAAGATGATTAATGGCCTTATGAGCATTTACCAGTTGCCAGATGCCGGAGTTTCAACGAACCCATTCCCAGGGCAGCAAGACGTTCAGAATTTGGCAGATGCCTGATGGAGGGTATTCATTTGGTTGCACATCTCTGTACAGTTTCAGCCAGACAGTGAGGGAGTCTATTGCGCTAGACCAAGGAGCTTGTTTTTTTAGTGTCTGAGGCAGAGCGCCACGCCTACCAACAGCTCCTCACTTTACTGCACAGATCCCCATGCTACTCATACGCTGAGTTGGCTAGTGCCAGTATTGAACCAGGAACCTTGCGATTCCTAGTCAAGTACTCTACCGACTGAGCTAATTAACTGAAATATACCAATTACGTAGACTAATATAAAAAACTAGGCTAGTCTAGGCCTAGATTGAATAATTTCATCTAAATAAAGGGTACTTTGACTTAAGTCATTTTTCGACAAGAGTCATGTCCTCTGGAACCAATTAACAACGTAGAGTGAGGTATCACTGTATATTAGACAAATATGGCCGAAAGGTAGGAATGATCATCTAATATATTCTGTCTGATTTTTATTTGTTATCAGAATAAAGAAAAATCTTAGAGTCTAAAAGGAATTAGGGATAAGGGTGAGAAATAGAGACAATGCAGACCAAGTATCCAATAGGCACCTCAAATCATCAACTTAATGAAAGGTTCATGTTTTAACTCATCACCGGTAACTTCGACTTTCAAATATTTGAAAATAAACGAACAGATGATTTTTTAAACTTATATTGTATCTGACAAAAACAAATTTTACAAATTTTGTGATACTATTTCTGAATAGCATCTTTTTATCTAAATAAACATAAAAAATATTTTACAAATAAAAACTGTATTTTTATTTTAAAAAACATAATTGCATTTCACTTCTGATTAAGTAAAAACTATTTTAGTATAAAAACGTCTTTCATCTTTTTTTAATTTATTGTAAGTGTTGAAAAATACCCATAAACTTCTGATTAAAAAAGTATTTATTTTAAAAAAGATTTTGCTATTGAATTTTAATTTGATTACATGTACCAACCATCTATTTATTTAATTTATCATAAGTTCAACATCTCCATAAACTTCTGATTAAATTCATTTGTTTACAAAAATTTGGAAGCAAAATTTACAGGTGGCGAGTTAAAATGTGAACCTTTCATTAAGTTGATGATTTGGGGTGCCTATTGGATACAATACATTCTAAAAGAACATTGATAAAATCCTAATTTTACCAAAGAACGGGGCAAATAAATAAATATTAGAGCATTTTAAACACCTCCACATAATTCCAGATTGTTTAGACATTTGCTGCTATGGACAATTTTAGGTGCATATCGCATAAATGCGTCCTGGCCTCCTGCCCCCCAAAACAGTAGTGCCAGCTTAAAAAACAACCGTGCTATGAACTCCCTAGCTGTTTGAAGGCATTTTTCTCACCTGAAATTTTTGAATTAAAATAAAATGAAAATACCGAAAAAAAAAAAAAAAAAATATCAAAGATAAAAAACCTGGGGTGGCTTACTTTTAACACCTTCAAACCAATAAAAAAAAATATTTTAAAGAGGAAGGGGTTAAAATATTTACATTTACTTGTCGAATAAAGACTTGGGAGGATGGGTAAAATATCGCTTTCATATTGCATTAACTTCTCAGGAAAAAAGCCTTTAAACAGCTAATGAGTTCATAGCACGGGTCGGATTTTGAGCAGGCTGTGCTTAGCGTTTTTTTAGGCCAGGAGGCCAGGATGCATTCATGCGATAATATCCCAATTTTATAATTAAAACAAAAAAAAGTTTTCGGGGTGGCCTAAAGTCGGTATTAGCTAGACAGTGAGAAAGTCTATCCCCGTTTTCACTAGCGCTAGACCAAGGAGCACCACTCCTACCATCAGCTCCTCACTTTACTGCACAGATCCCTGTGCTACTCATATGCTGAGTTGGCGAGAGCCAGTATCGAACCAGGTACCTTATGGTTCCTAGTCAAAAGCTCTACCGACTGAGCTAAACCAGCCATATTAAGAGAAAGCCTACATTTATCTTATCAAAAAATGAATAAAATGGCAGGTCACATTTTAAAAAATTTTTTAAAAATAAAAATAAAATATTCAATTTTCAGTATTATTTAGATTTTTTTGTACTGTTGTCATTTTTTTTGTTATATACATAAAGTTTCGACCGATGTTCCTTCTGGCCTTCGTCAGGTGTTTCTAGTCCCAAACCTTCACTAAACTTCAAACCGAACCCTTTATTTAATCCATTTGGCTAGATCATTTCATTCCGTTAACCATGTCCGGGTACAATTGCTAACCTATGTTATGTATTCTATGTTATTTTTGCTCATAGTCAGGATTGAACCTGCAACCTACTGATGATTGCCACTTAGAACTGTATTAACTCAACGCTTATATCGATTGTGCCATGTGTCCAACTGGGCAACCCAAAGTTAATTTTTGGAAACACCTGAAGAAAGACAGAAGGCACATTGGCCGAAACGTTATATATAAAACAATAAAGATGATTGTAACAGTATGAAAAATCTAAATGATACAAATTATTAAGCCTCATCTCAAAAATTCAGACAAACTGAATTTTTAATTCAATCAAAAAATGTTGCATCACATATAGAAAGAATCTGGAATAATATGAGATATATAAAATTCAATGATTTGAATCTTAAAGGTTTTATAACTGCCATAAAAACATCATATATATATATATATATATATATATATATATATAAAAAAGATATGAAAACACGACAAAATGCTGTTAAAGTGAAAACATTTTATAACTTTGCTGATATTGAACAATATTTCGATTTTATGAAAATCGTCATCAGAGCTCGTTTATACTCCATGTTGTTAAGAGGAGCGGACTATAAACAAGCTCTGATGACGATTTTCATAAAATTGAAATATTGTTCAATATCAGCAAAGTTATAAAATGTTTTCACTTTAACAGCATTTTGTGGTGTTTTCATATCTTTTTTATATATACTCATACCGTTGGATTCATTTCCTTTCTTTTAACTTATATATATATATATATATATATATATATATATATATATATATGGTTTGGAGGTTGGTTTTGAAGGCTATCACAATGCAAGAATACAGTTATAAAAAATATCATCTGTATCATTTTTAAAAATTTTTTCATTTACCTAAAAAATGCCATAGCAAGACGACAACTACTTCAGTTCCTGTGTTCTTCTGAAGAAGAGATTTTATCTCGAAATATTAAGAATAAATCACAGGTTAACAAACAACACCATTGTTACCTTATTTTTTCTTTACACTTGCATTGTTTTGCCTTCAAAACCAACCTCCAAATCAATATATACACAATGCTTCAAGCAAATTATAAAACCCTTATATATATATATATATATATATATATATATATATATATAAATTAGCGCTCTTAGAATAGTTTATCCCAGCGTTCATAAATTTCAAACTATTCTAAGAGCGCTAATTTTCGATTCAAAACATTTTAAACAAACTGATCAACAAAAACTATCACAGTCTCCTTATTATTCTGTGATAAATTTTCCTTTTCCTTATATCAACAAAAGACCTGAAGAAGATCTACTAAACAGATTGAAACACTGCAGCATTGGCTGAATAAATATCACTCATTTTATTTGAACCTGTGTTTTTTCAAATTTTTCACTATATTATATATATATATATATATATATATATATATATCATGGCTTGGACCAGTGTTACTTTACTTCTATCCCACCTGTAAGCACACTTGACAAAACAGTTATTATGATAGGAAGTCCAATTTCAACTATAAATTTTAAATTGGATTTACATCCAGACTGTTCACTGGCCATGTCATTGATTTTAAATGTATTCACGGAAAAAAAGCTTCAATCTACATTACTCTGTGAAAAGATGGATTTTTGTCCTGAAAAATTATTTCATCATCATCAAACCAATTTTAATCTACGGTGTAGAATAATCATACTAAGTTCCAATTACCATCGAATTGGTAAGACAAGACAACAAGTAGTTGTAATTGAATGCGGATCTAATCTTGTTGCAATCCTACTGCATCTCAGGCCAGGGTATTTATGAAGCCTCATAACATCATAGAAACCAAGCAGTCAATCAGGACTCAAGGAATCACCCAAATACACGAATGGAAATATTTTTGAGTTCCATAAGTATCAGCTGTCTTGGGCAGTAGTTCAGTTACACTTAGCCAGTTGCTGTTGTCCAAACCAACATATATACTGATTGGCTGCTTGGTTTCTATGATGTTATGAGGCTTCATAAATACCCTGGCATTCTGCAGTAGGATTGCAACAAGATTAGATCTGCATTCAGTTACAGCTACTTGTTGCCTTTTCTTACCAATTCCACGGTAATTGGAACTTAAAATGATAATTCTACATACGGAATGAAAGAATTATCCAGAATTTCAACGTACACATGTTTGTTGAAACTGCAATATTTACATGAGGCACTCAGTGAGGGTTGAACTCACCACAATACCATGTTGTTATCTGATGTTACTTCTACCCCAACTGGAGGCACAAAACTGTTATAGTCATAGAAAATGGAACAAACAACCTATGTGATGCAAGTGAACTTAGGCAAGTGGTAATGGTAGCTCTATTTAGCTGTCTTGGTATTTCTTTTTTTTTTCTTTTTTTTTTTTTTTTTTAGATATGATCAGGACTTGGACCAATACACACTGTGTAAAAATATTTTTTTAAGACTGGTGAATCTGTAATTGTTACACAGAGAGCTTTTTTTGCTCATTTCATGTAAAGTTGGAATGATGCTGTTCCATATAGAAAACTGATATTGCTGTGAAGGGGTAATTGAAAAACAGTCCACCCAAAACTGGTAGAAGTGAATTTTAGAAGAGAGATCAGAATCCCCAAACCAACTGAATACAACACTGAAGGAATAAAGATCCTATCCAGAAAATTTGCAAATCTTTTTTTTTTTTTTTTAACCCTTTAAATATTAAAAAACATGATGATTGGAATTTTTAAAGCATGAGGAAAAATGATGATTTGAACTATTGAGTTCAGTTTTGTTACTGCTATTCTAAGTGGGGTCGATTAGGATCGGTTAGGATCGGTTACTTGCATTTCAGAGTATTTGGATAGGTGTAAAAAAAAAAAAAAGAAATTTTTTTTTTAAAGAAGAAAAAAAAGAAAGAAAGAAAGATAGATAGATAGATAGATAGATAGAGAGAGAGAGAGAAAGAGAGAGATAGAGATAGAGATAGAGAGAGTTTGGGAAATTTCAACATGGTAGGGATGGGGAAGGGGTCCTCACTAAGGACACTCAATAACAAAATCACATTAAAGAATAAAATTTACAAAATGTTACAAACAAACATAAAAAGAAAAAAAAATTTTTTTTTTTAAACGAATTATAACGAAGCAAAATTAAAATATTAAATCTCGAAATATAAACTGCCAAGGATTTTTCAAAGCCGAAGCCATGACAAGCTTGAAGCATGACGTTGCATTTGAAAAGAAATTAAAAAATTTATTAAAAAAAATGTTTACATTTCTCGAGAGGATTATATAAATAATCCTTTTTTTTTATATGTATATATATATATATTTATATATATATATGTGTGTATATGTAATTTTGTCATTTTTTTTTTCTTTTTTTGTTGGTAATACTAGCACATTTTTCGTTGGTATGACTATATTTTTTTTTTTTTTTTTTTTTTGTCGGTACAACTTTGCTTTAAAAGAAAAAGTTGATCAGAAACTTACCAGCAAGTTGGAATCTGACGAATGCTGAAAGTGATATTATAATTTGGTAAATAAATTTAATTTTATTTACCAAGTCTTGTTTTTTTCTTTTTTTTTTTTTTTTTTTTTTTTCTTAAACTGAAAAATTTTTTTTTTTTCACTATTTTTACTTTAGGCATTTTTTTCTTTTAATTTTCTTTTTTAGTTATAATTAAATCAAAATCTCAAGTATTATTCTAATATTTTATTATTCTAATAATTTATTTCAGATAGCAAGAATAATAATAGTTACACAAATATCTCAGGTACGTATTTTTTAAAACCTTTTTTCTTTACTATTTTATATATATATATATATATATATATATATATTTACCTATATACTCGTGTATAATGAGACTCTGAGACTTAAATTTTAGCCTGATATTAAGGTTGATTCTTTTGTTTTAAGGCAAATCAAAACTTTTTGGGTTATGTAATGCTGAATCAAGTCATTTTGATAAACAAAGGATTCAGGTTGCTTAAAGTACCTGCTGTTGTTTAAGTTGCTACTTAAGTATTGAACAGGCCCATCACTGCTTAGCTTCGCTGATCTACAATATCACACTATATGCAAGATACAAACTATTTACACAAAGTTTGCCTCGTGTATGGTGCAACTTCTTCTAATTCTAGGCTAAACTTTACGTCTCAGAAAGTCATATGATACGTGAGTATATACGGTAATTTATTTCTTGAAAACTTTTAAGCATTTCTTACCAAAGTCTAAGTTCTGGAATCACCAATTCCAAGCCATTGCCATACAATTTAAACTCACTCATCAAATTCTACAAGGACCAAACTTCTGATGCCCTTTTTAAAAAAATATCCCATGATGCACCAGTTACCTCCCTAAATATTCTAACACCAGGAAAAACATACACATAATAGTTATTTCTTAGATTAGTTACTTAAAATCTTTCATTTAACATAGTACCGTATATACTCACAGATAGGTCACACCTTTTTAACTAAAAATTCTGCCAAAATCACAACAACACTACTTTAATTTTTACTAGTAAAAAATTAAAAAAACACCCCCCGGGTGATGTAAAAATAGATTTTTAAAACATATTGCCTGAGGGGTGGGAGTAAAAATTCAATGTCAGCGAGTTTGTACCCTAAGTAAGTAAACTCATCAAATTCATTAAAGGATTAAAAAATAAAACAATTTGAAATGTAAACTTCAAATATGTATTAAAATAAAACTATATATAGATATATAATACCAGTCATGTATTTATTAAAACTTGTTTTAAAAAACAATGAGGACTGTCTAATGTTGCATGTTCAAATTTTGAGTGTATTTATTCTATGTTATGATGATTTTGGGTAATGTGACATAAGCGGTGACTTAATTTTTGTTACAGACAAAAACCGGAAGCGAATCTCCATTATTAATAGATTTATCATTAAGTTGCCTATGATCAGTGATTAAACATTTTTTTTTCAAGTCTTCAAATATTGTTTGTAACGTTTGAGTAGATAATTATTGATGTTTTTTTTTTTTTTACTGAGTTTGCTGTTACGTTTTTTTACCCAGACTCATTTATGATTATAGTACTAAGAAACACAACACTTATTTCTATATATTTGCATTATGCATCACAGTCAATGGAAAAGTGTTCTAGTCTTGAAACTAACGTCAATATTTGATAAGTTTTATGTTAGAATACGTTGTGTAACTAGCCAGATTATAATGCAACTTATCTGCCAGTCGACTGCAAATACCCACTTTAACAACCACAAATTAAGGGTGTGACCTATCCGCGAGTATATACGGTAAGTATGATCTTATTTACACAAATAATAAGACTATTTCATTTACATATTTTAAAAAAATATTTTTTTTTTACCTTTTTTTTTTATGTATAATGTAATGGTTATCATCAGACAATGGACTCGGCGACAAGAGTTCAAATCCTGGATGAGCCTGTTTGCATTTCATATAACACTAATAAGCTTGGTAAAAGTATACATCCAACTATTTTCCCATGGGTAAATAATAGGGCAAAGTGGGCTCTTTAACCTTGGTTAGGCAAACTCCTCAAATTGAACTGTCATGTTAAAAATAAGGGCCGTGTTAGCTCAGAGTCGGTAGAGTGTTTGGCTAGAAACCACAAGGTTCCTAGTTTGATACCGGCCCTCACTAACTCAGCGTATGAGTAACACAGAGATCTGTGCAGTAAAGTAAGGAGTTGATGATAGGTGTGGTGCTCCACCTCAAACGCCAAAACAACCTCCTTGGTCTAGCGCTAGTGAAAAAGGGATAGACTCCCTTGCTAATTGGCTAATACAGACTTTAGGCCACCTCGACGACTTAAATTTTTTACTTTACTATTAAAAATAAAGGGAAATTAATATTAATAGTCTACAACACCGGTGAGGCCTATTTTGTGTTTTACTCAGTAAGTTTTTACTGCGAGTTTAAGGCCTATTTTGTGTTTTACTCAGTAAGTTTTTACTGCGAGTTTAAGGCCTATTTTGTGTTTTACTCAGTAAGTTTTTACTGCGAGTTTAAGGCATATTTTGTGTTTTACTCAGTCAGTTTTTACTGCGAGTTTAAGGCCTATTTTGTGTTTTACTCAGTAAGTTTTTACTGCGAGTTTAAGGCATATTTTGTGTTTTACTCAGTAAGTTTTTGCGAGTTTAAGGCCTATTTTGTGTTTTACTCAGTAAGTTTTTACTGCGAGTTTAAGGCCTATTTTGTGTTTTACTCAGTAAGTTTTACTGTGAGTTTAAGGCCTATCTTGTGTTTTACTCAGTAAGTTTTTACTGCGAGTTTAAACCCATTATATCATCAAATATAACTCATTAATATCTTTCATTTGCATATAAAATATATTTTTCTTCCCCTCCACTAATCACAGCTAGATTTATCTCCCAATAATATCAGGAGAGTCCCCATGGTATATTGGCAAACTTGCTGGACTGCGACATTGCAGTAATCGAATTGGACATTCATATTGTGCTATTAAAACTCTTAATGTCCTATTCCACCTGTCCGGAAGTAACATTAATTTTCCTAATCTACCCCAAATGATAGCCTTTGTTTCAATTTTTTTTTTACCTATTGTTAATTTTTTAACTAGTATTTCGGACCATATGACCTTTAGGCACCCCTTTTTGATCTCAATTAAGAAAAGACATGTTTTTCATTTACACCGTCAATATCCAGTTGTTTTAACAGACGATTTTTAGATTTTTTTTAATTATAAAACTAACCCCTATCAAACAACCGAATATTGACGGTGTAAATGAAAAACATCTCCTTTCTTAATCGAGATCAAAAAGGGCTGCTTGAAGGTCATATAGTCCAGTATTTCTTTCATGTTAATTTTGCTTGTGTGTCATCAAAACTATTATGACCATCCAGAGATGCTGATAGGTATGCGTCCTGCGTCACTGACTCACTGATGCATTTTCCCCCACCATTTCTACCTAACTATAAATACATTTCAATATTTTTCATGGAAACAAATTACACTATATGGGGTACAAGGTAGGGGTTAGATGGTATTAGTTATTCATAGATAAAAACTCTACAATTTATTAAGAAACTTAAGTTGGGACCCATCAAATTTCCCGTGGACTCATTCAAATCAAATCCGTGTGTCTCAGAACGCAGTAAATTAAAAAGCTATCAGCATCAATTGACACTCATTAGTGATAATGGACCATATGACCTTTAGGCACCCCTTTTTGATCTCGATTAAGAAAGGACATGTTTTTCATTTACACCGTCAATATCTGATTGTTTGTTAAGGGTTAAGGTTAGGGGTTAGGATTAGGGGTTAGTTTTATAATTTTAAAAAAATCTAAAAATTGTCTGTTAAAACAACTGGATATTGACGGTGCAAATGAAAAACATGTCCTTTCTTAATCGAGATCAAAAAGGGGTGCCTAAAGGTCATATGGTCCGTGATAATTCTATTTTGAATGTTCTAGAAAAAGTCAACCATTGTTAATTTTTTACTAATATTAAGCTGAAGAAAATACCAGTCATAAATTATAAACAGTTGTCTTTTTATTTCTCTGAATTTTTGAGATAATTTGTATTATTTAGATTTTTCAGACTGTTGTTCTCATCTTTATTGCTATATACGTTTAGAACAATGTGCTTTCTGACCTTCTTCAAGTGTTTCTTGCTGAATTTTTCAGATGAGGCTTGATAATTTGTATTATTTAGATTTTTCAGACTGTTGTTCTTATATTTATTGTTATATACATAATATTTCGAACGATATACCTTCTGATCTGCTTCTTGCTGAATTTTTGAGATGAGGCTTTATAATCTGTATTATTTAGATTTTTTCCACCTGTTGTTATCATCTTTATTGTTATATACATAATGTTTCAGTCCTCTGGCCTTCTTCAGGTGTTTCTTGTCAAACTTGAGAGCCTTCATATACACCAACCATCCAACTAAGAAAAGCCTTTTTTGAAAACCAAGAAACTAAGAATGTAAGTACCTTTGTTATTCAACCTTCTAATTAAAATTAAAAAAAAAAAACAGTCATTTAAAAGAATTTTTTGAAAATAGCATAGAGGCCTGTCTGAAATATCAAAAGTTTAAGATTAAAGATAAGATAATATTCATAATTTTTCTCATTCCATTAACTCAATTGAAATTCGTATTTTACAGCATGTTAAAATGGTATTTTGTCTTCGAACAGGTGAAAATGCCTTATATGAATTTTTTTCCATGCCCGAATTTTAACGCGTTACATTTTTTGTAAAATCAAAGTAGTGGATTACCATACCTACTCATTTGTGCCTTTCTTATACTCATTCTATCTCAGTTTGCTACATTAATTTATTGTATGGTTCATTCTTTCTACACTTGTTATTCTCTTGAGTCTTGTTGATAACATCTCGGTTTTTTGTTTATACTTTAGATTAAACATTTTTAATCATGATTAGTATATTTTTTCTGGTAATTATGAACTTTTGTTTAGTAAATTAGGGTGTCCCAGAAAAAACAGAACCCACAAATTTTGTAATAAAACTGTTAATCTTAACTAGGGGGGTTTAGGGTTACCTGTACAGGGTGACCCAGAAAAAAACCGAACCCAAATTATTTATTTATTTTCCCATTAAACTAACCCTAAACCCTAACCCTAATCCCCCTAGTTAAAATCAACAGTTTTATTACAAAATTTGTGGGTTCTGTTTTTTTCTGGGACACCCTAATTTACTAAACAAAAGTTCATAATTACCATTTTTCTTATCTTATTATATAATTATCTTTGACATGCATTTTTCCTCAGTCATTGTAATGATAAACAATAACACGGTTAGGCTTAAGAAAGCTTTATTCTACTTAGAATAATGATACAGTTTACTGAGAGCTTATATACTCCCAGAAACACCAGAGAGTTCCCCAAAGGGGAGGTAATAATAAAATAGGGAAAGTAACTCTCAATTACTTATTACAGTCATACAAATGATGTCCTGAGTGAGTTGCAATAAAAGTAAAAATAAAAATGATAAAATAAAATAAAATACTAATCAAAATCAATAATAATAATTATGGTAACCAATGCATCATCTAAAAAAATTAAATAAATAAAATAGTAATATAGCAGAAGTGAAATACAATTTTGTAACCAAGTCTTGGTTTGAAAATTTTGTAGGCAAGAAACGAACATACATATATATATAAGATTATTTTGGTATATGTATCTGTTTGTGGGAGGTACATATATCAGGTTTGGGCATTTGTATGAAGCATTAAATAAATAAATATCAGAAACTCAGTTGTTTTTTTTTGTAGAGTTTTGTTTATCTAGTAGTAGTAAATTTTCTGGATTATTATAGCTCCCTTCTTCAGACTGTGTAAGGACAGTAGTGTTGCTGAGTTCTGGTTGTTCCTTCTAGTGGGGGTAGCTGCTGCTTGTGGTAGTGTAGTTGTTGAGGGTGGAGAGGGGCTTTCACATTTAAGAAAAAGAAATAGTGAGAACAGAAAGTCAGAAGAGTGGTGCAGTTCCAAAGAGTACAAGGGGACTAATTAAAAGAAGTTAGAGAGTCAAGTTCAAAGAGGACAGTCAGAGATAGTGAAATAACATTTGCCTAAAGCTACAATCAAAAAGTTTACTCTCATTATGTCATACTTCATTATGTCATACCTCCTGAATTACAAAAACTGAAGTAAGACTCTGAATAAAAAAAAACTAAAAAAAACAACATTTTTCACCTTTATCTGAATTTTTTTTAAAAGAATTTATTTGAATAAGTACAAGTAGAAAGAATAATCCAATCACAGCTTACACACACACACATATAAAGATGCATATATACACACACAGATGCATATATACACATACACACACACACACACACACACAAATGCTTATATACACATACATACACACACAGAGATGCATATATACACATAAATACACGCACGCACAGATGCATATATATATATATATATATATATATATATATATATATATACACACACACAGACACACACGCATATATACATATACGCACACACACATGCATATATACACATACATACACAAATATATACACATACATACACACACATACATACACAAATATATACACATACATACACACGCATATATACGCATACATACACACACGCATATATACATACGCATACATACACACACACATATATACATATGCATACATACACACACACGCATATATACGCATACATACACACACGCGCATATATACGCATACATACACACACGCGCATATATACGCATACATACACACACGCGCATATATACACATACATACACACACACATAAATGCTTATATACACATATATACACGCACACATAAATGCTTATACACACATATATACATACACACATAAATGCTTATACACACATAAATGCTTATATACACATACATACACACGTATATATATAAAAATAGGGCCGAATTTAGGACTTAATAGATCCTTAAGCCAATAGAATTTGGGACCCCTACATTATGCATGTTTACCCCCCCCCCTGTCTAAAAAAGAAAAAATATATATTCAGATGATGCACTATTTTGTCTAATTTCTGGAAAAATTGAGTTCTTTTTCTCTTATTACACGTCTGTATTCATTGAAGAGTTAAAAATGAGAAAAAAATTGAGTAGAGTAGATAAAATTTTGATAAACTAAAAAGTTACCTCAATCAATATGTATATAAAAAAAAAAAATGCAGCAAAATGAATCCTATTGAATTAAAGAAAAAAAAAAAGAAACACTAACTAGAGGGGGCCCAAATACTCTAAATTCTTTCGAATTATGTCATTAAATCTGTAAGTAAACAAATATCTTCTTTTATATATATATATATATATATATATATATATATATATATGTATTTTGTATTCAAGAAATGAAAATAAAGTGCTTGATTACAGGTGTAAGAGCTATATCTATTTGTTATGATGAATTATACAATAAAAGGCATCTGTTACCATTGGTTTGGAATAAAAAATGACAGTAAATTTCTATTCAATTATATATATAGCGGTGAGCCATTCTGGTTGTATGCATCCATGTTCTTCCCCCTCCTCTAGCATTCAACTATGGCATTATATATATATATATATATATATATTATATAAGAGCAAGAGTTTGTGATTGCATGACAATGTCTTGTGATCAGTGATTAGAAATATTTTATTGATTTTATTCAATATTGTGACAAAAATTCAATGTCTATTAACTTATCTGCTAGACAACTTTGAGATTTATTTAACTTTATTCGTTTTTTGCCTTAAACTTTTAAAAAAATCTTTTTTTTTTTTTTTTTAAATACAAAAAAACACCAAAGTATTCCTTCAGCATAAATCTATATAACAAAGGATAAAATTATTTCAGCTTAAGTCTTTTTTTTTTTTTTTCAGGAACACAATTAAAATAAAACAATTATTTCAAATATTTTCAAGCTTTAAATCTATTTACACAAATACACAATATTCACGTTTGTATTTATTTAACCACAAATACAGTTGTTAACATAGATTATATATATATATATATATATATATATATATATATATATATATATATATATATATATATATATATATAAAATCTAATTTCCACACAACAAAATAGTACTACATTTTTGAGTATTTATTTTCCATGCATACCAATCATGTATAAATACAAATACATAGAAAGCAAAAAAAAGTTTTGTTTTTTTTTTAATTTAAAAAAAAAGGTAAAATAAAAAAGACAAAAAAAACACTGTAGATTAGTCAATGTTAGTATTTTGGTAAGTAAATGTAACTGTTAGTTTAGTCGCTGGCTGCACTTACGCAGATTAAAAAAAAAAAAATTAAATAGTAAACAACGTTTCCATGTACACAGATTAAAATTAGACACAGATTGGAATGAGAACTGAAATTGAGGGAATAAAAAACACCTTAACAATAAGCAAATCCTATCATATCCATAAAAAAAAAAAAAAAAACAACAAAAAGACCAAAAAAAACCGCACTTATGGCGTCCATTAAGGAACTGCAAAATCACTTTGTATTTAAAGAATTTATACTATAAACATTTAAAAATGAAGGACTGATTTTTAACAGCATGTCAAACCATCTAGGGTTATTTAATCCCTCAAGCTTAGGGAATTGCACTTATTGTAGGTTCATATTTACATTTTCAAGAGTTTTTTTATTTATTTATTTATTTATTTTGCACATAGTTCTACTGACTAAGAATAATTTTTAAACATCTATTTGACCCTGGCAGTTGCTACTACTAGTATGGGTCAGAGTGGACTTGGGAATAATGGCAATGAAGGGCTACCCCACACTCCCCAGATCTCCAGGACTGGAAATTCACCATCAGAAGCGGTTTAATACCATACCCAGGACAAAATGAATAAAGGAGTCTACCCTATAAATAGCATGTAATATACCTAGAGTTATCTGCCCTTAAAATCATGATGATTTCGAATGAGTGTGTATACAGACACCATACTGTTATTATTAAAACAGATGCTATTGTCCTATTTATATTGTTTGCCCATGGAGTTACTTGTAAATTATCATGATAGGAAGTGGATATGGCGTTTATAGTTCAAATCTAGCACAAGGCTGTTTGCATTTCACATTAACTCTAATATACTCTTGGGAAAGGTATGAATCCAACTATCCTCCTCAGCTATGGGAAAATAGAGCAAACTGGGCTCTTTAACCTTGGTGAGGCAACCAATCTAGAAAAAGGAAAACTGAATTCAACCCAGTTGTATTTTGCTTAAAAAACTGATCTTGTATCATATCACATACTGTTCATGGCAGTGATATAGGGCAAAAATATACATATATATACAAAAGTATATATATAGAAATTTTTAAAATTCTGAATAGTGACTGTAAGTATGAGGTTAGTTTAAATACAATTCTTTTTTTTTTTTTTGCATATGGTGGTCCAAAAGTCGTCATCCCATGCATTTTTCTTTTTTTTCTTTTTAGAGGTAAAATGATTATATTAATTAATATAACCCAAAATTCAGAAAAGAATTTAATTTTCAAAGAATTGTTTTTAGTGGTAAAATAATTATATAACTTACATTTTTTTGTTTTTTTTATAATATAATATATAAGTTAAAACAATATGTAGGGGTGACAAAACTTTCGGACCACCCTGTAGTACCCATTACTGTATTACCAGTGGGCTATTCTGGACAAGAACCAAAATTAAAAATTATTCACAATTGATTGATTTTTTTTTCTTTTTTCTTGGAAATATTTTTTCAAATTTTTTAGCTATATCTTCTTTAACTAGTAATTTGGACCTTAAATGAAATTTATATTCACTTCAAAAGTTTTGTCACCCCTACATATTGTTTTACATTTCAGTATTTTTTTGATAATTTGCTTGAAGCATTGTTAAGTATATTATTATTTATTTATATCAAGAAGGCAATTGCAATGTGTATAAAAAATAAAATAATGTCCAGTGTCTAATCAATTTCAAAGAAACTTCATCTTCAGAGACTGTTTTTGAAATGGACGCAGTCTTGTGTGTTTTTTGTTTTGGACATTATAAACACACGTCTCGTGGGTTGTTATAATGCCACTCAGAAGGGCTGTGATATCAGTTCAATTAATTTCAATTTCATTCCTTTTATTTATTTATTATATATATATATATATTTATATATATATATATATTTATGGAATGTGTATGTTAACTAATTATATATTGTTTATGCGAGGGTGTAACTTAGCTATTAATAAACTTCTCTAATTCTGAGATTATTTTTTGTTTTAATAACACAATACATAAGTTATGTAATTATTTAACCTCTAAAATGTATTTAAAAATTAAACGATTTTCTAGAATTTGGGGTTGTATCATACAATTATTTGACCTCTGAAATAAATATGTAGGGGATGACACGGACTTTGGACAACCCTGTATACTGTGAGCACATAAAGGCATCTCATCATGGTTAATGGTTAACAAGCAAGTCTCCCAGATCCCTTACTACTGAAAAGCAAATTTGATCCTCACTGGATGCTTTCCATAGGTGACCTTGTGTCATATCTTACAAGTGGCAGATGAGTTGGGCAAATATTTATGTCATTAGCACATACTGTCATCCACTTGGGACAGGGCTATTGCTGATGGCAGTGGTAGATAAAGGGTTAAGTTACTGGTTAGACTGGAAACTGCTTTATTTACCAAGTTAGACTATTTTTACAGTCTTTGCACCGACAAAAATCTAGCTACAATGACAGGATGGTTTATGGTGATAAATATATTTGCAACATCTTTTTTTTTATGATTATCCAAATTTATCAATTTTCCTCTCCAATATCTCATTTCACCGTTTTAAAGAACACATTGTCACAAGTTTTAAGGTATACATATGTAACAGACAAGAAAAAAAAAAAAAAAAAAAAGACTAAATATGTCTTTCTGTACATGTTTAGAAGTGTGGTCCATTCAGGAATGGTAAAAAATGTAGACAACATAGTGTGATATAATCATATAAATAAAATTTATTCTCAAGTATATATTATTATTTATATTTTGCTTGAAGGCAATTACAATGCATATATCGTATAAAATTTGATAATTATAAAAAATAATCATGACAAGCGAACTCAGCAAACAATGTGTAATGTGTAGAACATCGTACAGTTCTACGCATCGCACATTGTTTGCCAAGTTTGCTTGTCATGATTATTTTCTATAATTATCGAATTTTATACAATATACGCATTGTAATTGCCTTCAAGCAAAATATAATTAATAATATATACTTTATTCAACAATGCTTCTAAAAACAAACATCCAAAATCTTATTATCAAGTATTTTTATGCTAACCCCCATGAATGGATTATGTTTTTGGAAGGAATAAAGGACAACTTACAAATACAATTTCTTGTCAGGGATTTTAAGCTAACTACATAGAAAATGCATCAAAATTAAATTTTGCACTGAGAATAAATAGTAAGGCAGACTGGGCTTTTTCACCTTGGTATAACAATCTAGGAGAAGGAAAATTGAATTCAATCCCGTTAAACTCAGCTTAAAAAATGACCGTGTGTCGCATCCTGATCATGCGGAGGGGTTGAGTAAATACAGTTTAGTTTGTTTCATAGTACATCAACTCCTCATAAGTTATTTAATGCCAACATTTTTATTCACATACAGAAAAAAAATTATTTCTTTGCAGAGACTTTGTGCCGACCCCATAGAAAGTGCACCAACAAAATTTTGTACTGAAAATGTAGGAAAACAAAATAGTTTCTTCTCAAAGACTTTTTACTGACCCAAAAGAAAATGTATAGAGACCAAATTCTTAGCAATGAATAAGAAATAACAAAAAAAAATGAAGGACTTCAGGGACGTCCAAAAATGCCCCCCTCCTCTATTTAACACAATGAAACTTGAATAAAGGTTAATATTATCTTCAAAATTTTTAGACCATTCAAATGAAGAAACCTTAAAAAAAAAAAAAAAAAAAAAAAAAAACTCCTGGTGATTTTTTAAACATTTTTTAGCTCACAAAAATAATGAAAATTATGAACAAAAACAATGTTTACATTTTCGCACCATTAAATCAATTGAAATTCAACATAACGAAAAACAAGTTATGACTACAGGTTTTTTTAAAAGTTCTATGAAAAATTAATTAAGAGGCAAATTTTAACAAAAATTGCGATATTTATTCACCTGTTGATGAAATTATGTTTAAAATAGATTTTTCCTAAAATATATTAGGGGAAATATTTCTTCTTTTTTTTACGTGATCTCCCCTGCCCCTATTTCATTTTAGGAAATCTGAAAAAATGAAACCAATAGAAAAACAATTTTAACATTTTTTTCTGTAAAGATAAGTGTCTGGATAATTATATCAGAAGATTTCTAGGAAAATTTGTTTTTTCTTGGAAATTCAGTTGAAAAAGAAAGTAAAAGTTTGAGAAAGAATAATATCATAACATTTTTTAGCAGAATTCAGAATTTTTTTTTTTTTACTAAAATTATTAGTAAAAAAAAAAAAAAATTCTGAATTCTGCTAAAAAATGTTATAATATTATTCTTTCTCAAACTTATAAAAACTTATAAAAATCTGATATAATTATCTTTTGAATGGTCCAAAAATTTTGAAGATAAAATATTCTTTTGAATGGTCAAAAATTTTGAAGATAAAATTAACCTTTATTCAAATTTCATTGTGTTAAATATGGGGGGGGGGATTTTTACATCTCAGATTGGACGTCCCTTAGGTACCACTAAAGTAGGTCACGTGATCAGTTTAAGCCATATTGAAGGAAGAAACGTAAATATTTTTAAAAACTTTTTTCAAAAAAATCTTGCAAAAAAGAAATAACGAACATAAAGAGTTGTTACAAAGAAAAACAGTTAATTCAAAAGTCAAATTATCTGAATGGGGAAAAATTACTCATCATTATCTTGAAAAATAAGTAAAACAGTCCGTTTATTTACAACACAGTCAGTTTCTTTATTGATATATTTTAGCAGAAGTTTGTATTCATGGTTCTTTTACTAAAAAGCTTTTGCATTGAGACTTATAAAAATTGTTTGATATAATTTTCAAACTCTTATCTTTATAGAAAAAAATAAAAAAAATTGTTTTTTGTCGGTTCATTTTTTTCATATTTCTTAAAATAAAATAGGGGGGGGGGAAAGACCTAGTAAAAAATATTTCCGCTAATATATCTTGGGAAAAAAACTATTTCAGACATATTTTCATCAAATGGTAAGAAATTATGGAAATTTGTGAAAATCGGACCATTAATTGATTTTTCATGGAATTTTTTAAAAAGCCTCTAGTCATAACTTGTTTTTGGCTACGTTAAATTTCAATTGATTTAACGGTACAAAAATGTAAACATTGTTTTTCGTTCATAATTTTCATTATTTCCGTAAGCTGAAAACTTTTTTTTAAAATCATCAGGAGTTTTTTTAATGTTTCTTCTTTCGAATGGACAAACATTTTTCAAGATAATATTAATATTTATGTAAGTTTCATTGTGTTAAATAGAGGGAGGGGTAAATTTCACAGGGAAAATTGGTGGTACCTAACGTCCCTAAAGTACTTTATGTTTCAACCTGGAGGTTTAGTAGAAATTTCTGGTATTATTTAAGATTCTGCCACAGTTTTAGGTTGTTTTAAATTCTCAAATGCTCCGCTGGCAGTAGCTAGTAGAAAGAGAGGGGGGGGGGAGAGAAGGAGAGAGAGAGAGGGGGGGGCGAGCTATCAAAGAAAGGAGAAAAGAGTGAGCCACGGGGTGAGGGGAGTGAGTTTGGATGAAACAGTGGGTAGCGGGGTGTGGGAAGATAAGAAGAGACAGGGGTGGGGTTGGCTGGAAACATGTAAAGTGAGATTGGGTGTGGCCACCATTTCTTCTTTGAGTTAACAGCCAAATTTCTGCAATGCCAGCAAACAGGATTTTTATCAGCCCAGAGAAATATAGAGGACTTGAGGATGCCTTGTGCCCCCGGGGTTGGGTAGAGGGTAGATGGGTGGGCTTACAATCCATACCGAGTCAGTTATTATTATTATTATTTGTTGTAAGCATCACTAGTGCAACTAGTAGACATGGAGAAAGGTACATCACTTAAATGTTATATGCTAAAAATACTTATATATATATATATATATATATATATATTATATATATATATATATATAATCCAATATGGAGGTATTTGTGATATAATGGTTACCCACAAAGGTAATGCTAAAAATACTTTTATATATATATATATATATATATATATATATATATATATATATGTGTGTGTGTGTGTGTGTGTGTGTGTGTGTGTGTGTGTGTGTAATGAGTATTTTTAGCATTACGTTTGTGGGTAACCATTATATCACAAATACCTCCATATTGGTTTATATATTATATATATATATATATATATATATTATATATATATATATAGATAGATAGATAGATAGATAGATAGATAGATGTATATAAACCAATATGGAGGTATTTGTGATATAATGGTTACCCACAAAAGTAATGCTAAAAATACTCATTATATATATATATATATATATATATATATATATATATATATATATGATAGATAGATATATAGATAGAGAGATAGATAGATGTATATAAACCAATATGGAGGTATTTGTGGTATAATGGTTACCAATAAAGGAAATGAGTTCAAATCCTGGACAAGGCTGTTTGCATTCCACTTTAGGCTAATGCCCTTCAAAAAGGCATGAAACCTTCTGTTCTATCCCCAACTATGGGTAAATAATAGAGCAGACTGGGTTCTTTAGCCTTGATAAAACAACTAGAGGCACACATGGGTAATGGTTATCATCGTACAAGATCCACATACCTAATATTGGAAAATATAAAGGACAATTAATGGTCTTCTGGTATTCTTTCCTGTAACAGTGCTCAATAACCAAAATTGTTGGTTGATTGGATTTTACGGCCTGTCAAATCTTGTTGTATCATTTTTACCGAAAAAGTTTTGTTTTATTCATTCTTGATGGGTACTCAATTTTTTTTAAATGCATTTTTTATGAACTCAAGTTTTTCTATTTAACCCATAGGCGGGATCCAGACGGGTCAGAGTGGACCTGGGAGTAATGGTAATGAAGGGGTACTCCACTTAAAAAAATGACCTTGTGTCACATCCTGAATCATGAGTAAGAATTGGTTAATACATATAGGCTACTCCAGCTCCATCTCCAGAATTGGAACTTCACCATCAGATAGAGTTTGACGTCATACCCAGTTTGACGTCATACCTTCATCCACCACCTTCTAGAACATATATGATAAAAAGGGTTGGGGGTTTGCCATAAGGACAATAACATTGGGACAATCATATATGCGCTAAGGCTTGACATGACCAGTTGACTGATTGTAATTAAGGACCAAAGTGAAGTGTTGCATATCATGGTCACCAGGGTTCCATCCTTAAGCATCACAGGTCACCACCACGGCTAACAGGTTATCCCATTAGGAGGTGTGGGGTCTTACTACTCTGTAGAGGTGCAGTCGGTGTATTCTAAAGCTCCAGCCGACTGTTCTCAATATCCAAGAGGGAGCTATTTGCATATAAGAATATCAAATACAAGACATATGAATCAGTGTTAATTTCACGTTTTTATTATCGTGTGGATGGGTGGGAGTTACAAAGTTTTTTTTTTCTTTTTTGAATACCCTGAATCTATGATCTCCTCAACCCTTTTTGTATACATTTCAAGTCTGTTACGTCATTTGACAAATAAGGTCCCGTATCTCATTTAATAATAAAAAACCCTTTACATTACTTAATAAAAAATAAGGGGCTGAACTTGCACAACGGTCGCAAAATTAAAACGGAGCTTTGGCATTGCCCCTTCCAGCTGGGAAAATTTGGCTCAGGACGCAGGCTCTCAGTGGCGGACTGCTCCTGTCTGAAGCCACCCTGGTGCAACACCATGAAGCCAAGAGGTCCAGAAGAAAGCAACAGAGACAAAGCACTGGCATATCAACATCTTCAGTGACAGCCTTCACATGTGACATCTGTGGTCGAGAATGTTTTTTTGAACATTGGACTTTTACAGTCACAGAAGGCACTGTAACTTCAGGGGCACAAAAACTATATCATAATCTTCCGAGACTGAAATGGCAATGAATATAATCACCAAAACAGAGACACAGATATATGCAAATGTGCATATATATCAACAGGCACACATATATACAAATTTGAATATATATATATATATATATATATATATATATGTATGTATGTATGTATGTATGTATGTATGCATGTTGTAGTGGGGTCCACATATGCTTCTTAAAACATTCCTGAAATATTACAAATAAAACAAAACTTAACATTCAAAAACTTTTCTTATATTTCACACCCAATGCTTCATAATAAATCCCAAACAATATATATATATATATATATATATATATATATATACACACACACACTCACAGATACACTTATATAGTGCATTTACATAAACATACACAGGACGCATATTCTTGCTAGTTTAGTATAATAAGCCATTCTCACTAGAAGCCCCAAAATATGATGGCCTTGTGCAAGACTAAGCTATACTTAATAAACACTCAATGTGTTCTATAAAACTCGTATAGGCAGGAATAACTGAAAATCTCAGAATAAATTGTAACTGAAACCATTTTTCTTGAAGACAACATAAGAATTCCTCCCATAAATAACTAAGTACACCTGTATATCAAGTTCTATTTATATCCAAAGCGGTACCCCACCCAAAAGCAGTCTTGATTCTGGATCCTGTCCTTGAGAAATAGTTTGTATACCTTTTTAATTTGGGGAGCAGCTAAATATTCTTCCTTCTGCTAAATAAGTCTTGAGCTTCAAGGGAGCCAAGCCAAGCCGAGCCGAGCCTACAGTGGGATGGCTGGCTTTGATAACAGGGAGAGGGACTACTCTGATCAACAGCTTCACCCTCCACCTGGAGAAAAAGAAATGCTTTTTGATTACCTCATAAAAACACAGCCAAACACACACACATACACACACACACATATATATATACATATGTGTGTATGGCCGTGTGTGTGTGTGTGTGTGGTGTGTGTGTGGCTGTGTGTGTGTAGCAGGAGTTCTCCTGAGAAAGGTTTATCTTGAACACGAAACCATGGTAGAAAGAAAAAACTTTTTTCTACAACTATAAAGTAAAAGTAAAGTGTTCGGGTGGCCTAAAAGTCAGTATCAGCCAATCAGCGAGGGGAGTCTATCCTCTTTTCACTAGCGCTAGACCAAGGAGATTATCTTAGCGTCTGAGGTGGAGCACCACACCTACCATCAGCTCCTTACTTTACCACACTGATCCTGTGCTACTCATACGCTGAGTTGGCGAGGACTGGTATCGAACTAGGAACCTTGTGGTTTCTAGCCGAACGCTCTACCGACTGAAATGCTCTATATTTTATGAAATATATTGAGCCATTTTGGGTTAACTACTTAGGCGCTACTACTACTATACTCTCAAAAAGTTACTATTTCAGGAAGCCTAGAACAAATGTCTAATATTCCCATCATTTCGCATCTGATGATTGGGAACACTAGAACATTTAGTCTAGGCTTCCTGAAATAGGTTATAAGCTAAAAAATCTAAATCTTCTGTTATATTTTTTACTTATGTATATATGGAGATACGGTGAGGAAATTAATTCCGACAATATGAGAAGAAATATTTTGTTTTGTTTGTTATATTTTTTAAAAATATTTTCTTCTCATTATGTATATATATATATATATTATAGAGGATGAGAGATAAAAGGGTATGAAAAACCACAATGTTGTAAAATGATAATATTTTTATATCATTTTTTCAATATTGCTAATATTTCAATTTATAAAAATCATCATGAAGATCATAATGATAATTAGGATCGTTTTTAGATGTAATTTTTTTAAAAATCCAGACTCATCGGATAGAAGCAGAAAATAATTTAAATTCAAACCGGAAACATTGTTTTTCCCAAAAGGTGTGTAAGCCAAGCGATCGCTTTGTCTTTGTTAGCTAATGTCATATACATTTCGCTACATTGTATTTCTTCAGTGTAACAGTTTTTTGAAAGAAAAAGAAATCTCTCGATGAGTCGTTTTTTTCATTATCCAACCCACGTGAAAAAGTTTTTGGTGATCCTGTTTAGCAGATCAGCAGTAAAAGAAAAGAGCTCAGGTTTGGTTGTATTTTACTAATTAGACTATGAAGTAAAAGTAAAGTCGTCGAGGGGCCTAAGTCGGTATCAGCTAATCAGTGAGGGAGTCTTATCCCCTATTTCACTAGCGCTAGACCAAGAAGATTGTTTTTTTTGTGCATCTGAGGTGGAGCGCACACCTACCATCAGCTCCTTCTCTTACTGCACAGATCCCTATATATATATATATATATATAGTGAATGTCAGTAATATTTTCATGTATGTATAATTTAGATGATATATAATCCATTTGTGCCCTATATTGGGTCATTTTCATTAAAGACTGAACTAATCTCTTTTTCTCCATCTACATTTAAATAGGAGCAGAGCCGGTTGGAAGTCTTAGTAAGTCTTGGTAACGGCAACCTGCCTAAAGAGAAGGAAACTGATTCAAACCCGAGCTGTGAATGTTTAGCAGACAGCATGAAAGATAAGAGCTCAGGGGTTCTGTTGTATTGTCATGTCACCACTATGGTTTGATCTGGCATCCACCCACCAGGGTTGACGTCATGTGGTTGGAGGGGGGGGGTGTCTTCAACTAACCTAGATTGATTAAAGAGAGAGAGTAGAGAGAGCAGCTGGTTTGAGGGTGGAAATGTTCAGACAAAGTCCTCAATTCAGGTTTGCCCAGAAAGAAGAAAAATAGTAAGAGGGAAATGAAGATTGCTGACTTTGTGGGCACATTAACTTGTTTATATACAAAAACTTTATATTTATATATATATTATATATATATATATAAAGTTAAAAAGAGAGGAAATGAATCCGACAGTATGAAGAATGAACAAGATGGAATGAAAAATACACAATGCTGTTAAAGGAAAACAATTTATAACATATCATAGCTGATATTGATTCAATTATTTGGATTTTCAAAATCTTCTTTTCAGAGCTTGTTTACTCAGTGGTGTTTTGTGATCGGAGATAAGAGTCAAATTTGACTCTTATCTCCGATCACAAACACTCATGGAGTAACGGCTCTGAAGAAGATTTTTTTGTAAATGAAAATATTGATCAATATCAGCTATGATTATGTTATTAATTGTTTTTCTCTTTTACGCTTGTGTGATGTTTTCATTCATCTTGTTCACTTCATATATCTATATAATATATATATATATAATATATATATTAGTATATGGCGTTGTT
>CM042150.1:33802651-33839207 GCA_023376005.1 Doryteuthis pealeii | reverse complement strand
GAGATGTCTATGACATGCAACAATCCCTTTGGCCTTGCTTAGGGCTAGTGGGCAGTCGGAGAGGTCCCTCAATCAATTGCTGGTATGTCAACTCTAGCACTATATAATTGTCTCACCTATTGCCTTTGTACACTTGAACGCTTTTATCATATAAGTGCTAGAAGGCAGTGGCCGAGTGTCTGGGTATGTGTTTGACCTGCATCTATGAAGTTTTCAGTTCTGGATGCTCTGGGTGTATGGGTACCCTTCTGACCGAGTGGTAGTACAATGTTAGGGTGCTTTCTAGGGTTAAACGGAATAAAATGAGTTTTAAAAATGTGTTTAAAAAAAAAATCGAGAATAAACAAAAAAAAAAAAAAAACGTTTTCAGCATAAAATAACAACAAGATTGACCATGCATAAAATCAAACCAAGCAGCCACCTTGACTTCTAAAGATGCAGGGTGATTTTTTTTTTTTTTTGTTGATATTTTTCGGGGCAGGGGGGAAAAGAGTGTCTTAAAGCTGTTGATATGTTATATCATATGGTCAACAGTGCTTCGGCCTCTGGACCATTGATCTATTAACACTGTGTTTGATTCCAGGGGGCTATATCCCAGGCAACTTCCCTTGATGTTAAAGGGGAGGGCTGGATTTATTGGCCCAGTGCCTGAGGTGCCACCTTGAAGGGGAAATGCCGAATGAAGGGGATCAACGCATTTTATGACCTGCCACCATGAGTCATGGTTGTGGGTGGTCCGCAAACATTAATAGGGCCTTGTCTAACCTGTATCAACATGGGGTACATGGTAAATATCATGTTATATAAAACAGGCTGAGACTCAGTTTCCTGAGTTGATTGTCAAGTGAGATGTTTTCAAAACACATCTCATGTGAAACTTTGTGAAACCATGAGTCAAACTTTTTGCGTATTGAGCAATTCAACAATTTTGTGGTTTTATTGGTGTTTTTTTTAGATTTTATTTAGCAGTTAGGGTACCAATTTATTTATATATATATATATATATATAATATATATATATGTAAATATAAAAGATAAGATTTTCATAGGATGTATTATTATATATAAATGATAATAAGCAATGTTTAGTTTTTTTCTTGGGGGGGGGGGTGAACCATCTTCAGGGTGTGTTATAATGCTTCACTGAAATATTTTCAAATGAAAAAATTTTCAATAATTTTTGCTCACTAACTTTGAAAACTGAATGCTTATTAATGATAATAGACAGTAAAGAATGTTTTTCATATTTTTGTTTCATTAGAAAATAATTTCAGATGAAAGCATTAATAACATTGAATTTAAATATTGCCCTGAAGATGGTTGAAAATAAAATGTTAAATGTTACATATCTTCATTTATGTAATAAATACAAATCTGAATAACTATGGGTGGGGGGGCGATCCCATAACTCTACACCAAACGGACTTCTTAGATCGGCCCTGTCAGCTTGGCAGTCCGGTTTCAAATCACGCACAGGGCGGCCTTCTATCTATAGCTCTGCTGATGAGGCCTAATAGGCCGAAATGTACATACAGAGATTGATTTTTCTCGATTGTTTAGCCATACATTTAAAATAGGCATTCCCGCCTAATTCATTATTAATTAATTAATTTTTCAAAATTAGGTACGACTCTAATTAAGCACATATTCTCCAAAAATTGTCGCAAAAAAAAAAGAAAAAAAAAAAGCCATTCCAAACATACCTTGTTTACAACTTATCATATATTATTATATAATCCACATACAGTCCTGTTTCAATCTATCATGGCTCTTTAGTGCAGATAGACTTAGCAAGCTACTTACACCGATTTTTTATCAGTCAGTCTCTAGCATCAGTCTATCAGTACGAGCCATTAGCAGAAAAGAATTTTACTGATAAATACATACATATGTAAAAGGCTGCCAGAGAGATCTTGCAATTTAAATATATTTGGCAGCTAGCAGCGAACTTCCTTCCAGAGAGCTCAACCTACACAAGTGGGGAGCATATATATATATATATATATTATATACACACAGGGTGTTCATAAGTCTTACACTAATTTTTAAAACTTAATACTCACTTGTACATTTAGTAAAGAGCAATTAAGGTTGTTACAATCTTAGGGTCCATCTTGTAGGCTTTTAAGCAAGAGCGCTTGTCCAGTGGAATTGGATCCTTGGTAATCCGCTGATAAAGAATCCTTTTGGTTCTTCTGGTAAAGAGTCCTGAATATTGTAAGTCCTCCTCAATGATTGCAAGTACAGTTGTGGCTAAGTATCAGTGTTTAAGTAATGTAATCAGCCATGTCGTATGACTAGTGATTGGTCGAGGAATAAACCACTTGATCTCAGCTAGTTTATAAATCCAGGTGAGGAATTGGTAGCACCCTTATATAATAATATTCAACAAAGGTCAACTCTTGTTTTTTATGTACATTTTGATTATTGTATTTCAACAATGATGGCAATCTTTGTATATATATATAATATATACTATAATATAATATGATGTCTATAAGTCCTGCAGCAGCCGACAACGCATATTATATATATATATATATATATTATATATATATGAGTATTACAGTGTGTTGTTGAAATAACCTACTCGAGTTCACATAAGGATTTCAAGTTTAATTCCAATGAATTATATAGATATTGATTAATTACAGCTTTGTAGAAGTGAATATTGCAATTATGACAGTTGAACACATTTCCTTTAAGTCATTCACTTTATCATATATATATAATATATATATCTATATATAATATATATATATATATATAGTTTTTTTCCGTAGTTAGGGTCTTTCATGTGTGGTTTAACCAACTGAGCGGTAGACCATAAGGAGATCTCAATGTGCCTAATACCAGTGAGTAAAAAGGACAGAGCAAGAAATTTGTAAATGAAGAAAAACTCTAAACTTGCTTCATTACAATAATTTATTTAAACCGTATTAATACAGGCATCTTCAGGTAATCACAAGAACATGACTCTTGTGATTACCTGAAGCATGCGTATTAATACGGTTGAAATAAATTATTGTAATGAGCAAGTTTAGAGTTTTTTCTTCATTTACTAAATATATATATATATATATATATATAATATATAATATATATATTATTAGTGTTGGACTGCTGCAGGACTTTATAGACACCATACATATATATATATATATATAATGTGTGGAGAGGAGAAATTAAATTAATTTTCCTATATAAAATAGAAATGGGTTATTGAAACACAACCGGATTTTATTAACTTTAAGATAGACGTAATAGTTAAGCTGGCACATCATAAAAAGTTATGGAATTTTAGGATGAAGAAGATCACTTTCCTTCAATACTATTGACACTGATTATATGATATCTCAGATTTAACATGAAAATAAGAAAAACAACATGATTATAATGAAAATATATTTTATTATTTTAATCTTTCGGACTGTTGTCTCAACAAAAAACACAACACTTCAGCTGCTGTATTCCACGGCTTCTTTTAGATGTTCCCGTCTATTCAAGGACTTTAAAAAGGCTGGAGGATACAGCGGCTGAAATGTTGTGTTTTTTACATACCAAATAAAGATGAGGACACAGTCCAAAATCAAAATAATACACATCTAAGCCTAAAAATTCTGACTAATAAAATATTTTGTTAATATCTTAGACCATATAACCTTTAGGCACCCCTTGTTGATTCAGAAGGACATGTTTTCATTTACACAGTCAATATCCAGTTGTTTGGTAGGGCTAGTTAAAAAAAAACTCTAAAATCGTCTGTTAACAAACAACCGGATATTGAGGTAATAAATGAAAACATGTCCTCTGAATCGAGATTAAAAAAGGGGGCTAAAGGTGCATATGGTTCAATATCTTTTATTATTGTCGTCTCTTCAATTTAAAAATCATATGGTCCAAATGCTTGCCTTAACGAGCTAGGCATACTGATCTCACTGAAGTTCTGTTGTTGGGCACCTTCATCCACTAAGGATGATGCATAGTGTCCAAAAAAAAAAATTTATCTGCATCTGTGCAAGTGGCGTGCTGGCCTACCCCTGAGTGACAGTCTTCAGTACCAAACTGCACAGAAATTGTGATGCTTTCTGGGGCTGCTGTTTTCTCTCCCTTTTTCTGGCTCTCTTTGCTGTTTGAGGCTACTTTCCTTTCCGCTCACTCTCTTCATGCTTGCTTAAAATTAAAGTGCCAGGCTGCTCGATCTTCTGCATCTACTCCCATGTGTTTGTGTCAATGTGGCATATCCTCATGTCTCTCCCACAGACATCTTTAAAGTGTAGGCGTGGTCTACCTACCAATCGGAGCCTTTTACTAATTCACATACAAAAGATCTTTTGGGATGCAGCCATTTTTCATCCTCCTGATATGCCCAAGCCAGCGAAGTAGTGCTCGTCTAATCACTGCTTTGTAGTTGTTATATCCCCGAAATGTAGGATATACAAAATTGATAATAAAACAGTGAAATATATTTAATAATAACAATTTGTTTTATTTTTCTCAATGACAGGGAATACAGTCGAATGGTTTTGGGATAGAGTTCAGCTGTGTGTGTATCATGTGTGTTTGTCACATGGGCGCTGTGTGTATGATACATGTGCTCACGTATCAGGCCGGTCCTTGGGTTATTGTGTGTGTTCACACATGGGCGTCCTTTGTGTCATGTGTGTGTTCACACATGGGGCCAGTGTCGTCCGTTGACTCTCTGTTGATGAGTCTTATTTAACACAGGGTAGAAAATGGTTCTACCTAAAAGTGACTGAACTAGCCCAACCGTGCTGATACATGTGGTCACTAGTTCAAAGTGTGCTGACGCAGGTCTGTCTGTCAAAACCCCAGTCCAAAGTAACCTGGCTGAATTCCCATATCCATCCTTAATGATGAAAGGGGAGCAACTCGTTAGGTTACCTAACAGTGGTGCTGTGATTTGAAGATAAAATGTTTCAGTTTGTCAATTATCTGCAGGCTTATAATAATGATCATGAAATTATTGTGTACAGTGCTCAGGTGCACCACAACTTATCTAAGTCTCATGTCTAGTACATAGAATAATGTATTAGTGTCAGGAACATGAATTGCGTACAGTAATAATACCATGCATGTGTGCGCGTGCATGCATATTGTGTGGAGAGGGGTATCAGGTATAGTGTTGGCGGGTTACAGGAAGCATGGAGGTTTTTGAAAGATGCAGTATTTCGGCAGCCTAGAATGGATGCAGGCAGTTTATTCCATGCTCGGCAATTCTGAGCATGAAAAACTGTTTCTGAAAGCCATGTGAGCTATGCTGTTTTCTGACTTTGTAGGCATGCCAACCGTGTATTTAGAAGCAGATTTAAAGAATTGGGTTTTTAGTTCTCAGTGGAAGTAATCCTTGTGATTTTCTGAAGAGTGCAATGCCACAGGATGGAGATGATGCCCGGGAAGAATCTCTCAGAACTACCTTAGATTTCATGCTTATTTTTATAATGCTCATTCCATGACTGCAGTCACTGATTCACAAAAGAAAGTAAAAAGAAATCCATACTACATTCATTTGTGTGTACTATCAAAATTGCTCAATTTGGGTTTAAAATCTCTGTGTATGTGTTTGTGAGAGAGAGAGAGGTCATGTATGTATGTACATAACAACAAGGGTTGACATGCTGTAAACCAACAAACCAACCAAGTAGACATAATAATTTTACTATTTTAGTATTCTTATTTTCTGATTAGGAACATAATTTTTTTATCCTTATAATTCAACGTTTGAATCCTTTACATTATAATGAATAAAGTATATATTATTTAAATAATAAACTATATAAACTATGAAATTATTTGAATGTTATATTATTTTAAATGGAAAAATATATTTGTGAAATGTATAATCAGTTTTTAAAAATCACTTTTTTTACTCTCGTGGTGAGAGTAAAAAAAATAACAAGAAGTTAACTAAAAGTTTACCAATAATAAAATACTTACGATTTTATGTAAAGTTTATGTGTAAAATATTCCAAATCATTTGATTAATAATTAAGAGATTTTATTTGAGGAGAACAGAACTAAGTTTCATTTCAAATTGTCTTATTTTTTACTGCTTTAATAAATTTGATAGTTTTACTTACTTATGATACAAACTCTCTGAAAATTAATTTCTAACTACCAACCCTCAGACAATATTTTTCAAAATGTAATTTTTACACCACCCGGAGGGTGTTTTTTTTTTTTATTTTGCTAGTTTTTATAAAAAGATTTTTTTGCGGGGGAGGGGGAAATATCATTTGCAGTGAAATTAACTATTTTGCATTTTCTTTATATTTGCTTTCTTTAAACTTGTAAAGACTTAATGCAACCAGGATTTAAAAAAAAAAAAAATATTTTTTAATTAAAAGCATGCATATTATATGTATGTATGTATATTTTTTTTTTTTGTTTTAATGAAAAATAAAATAAAAACACTTATAAATTTTATGATTAATTAATCAAGTTAATTTCTAATATTATTAAAGAGTTTTTTTACTCTTGTCCTCATCTTTATTGTTATTATATTAGCACGTTCAACGATATGCCCTCGGGCTTCTTCAGGTGTTTCTTGTCGAACTTGGGAACTTCATGGAACTTCAAACCAACCTTTATTCAATCAATTGGAATAGAATCTTTTCATTTAGTTAACCATGACGAGATACAAGTGTGAAGCTCTGTTCAGTATTAATACAGTCTAAGTTATAATGATCTACAGATTGCAGGTTCAATCCTGACTACAGGCAAAATAACATAGAATACTTGACACTTGTACCTGCTCATGGTTAACAGAATGAGAGCAATCCACAAGAAGGCTGGAGGTCACATCGCCAAAAACGTTATGTGTATAATAATAAGATGAGGACAACAGTCCGAAAAATCTAAATAATAAAAATTATCCAAGCTTATCTAAAAAAAAAAAATCAGATAATTTAATTTTTAGTATTTAGTTATCTAAAATTATTTTTAAGAATGAATTTTATTATTTAATATCATTAGTAAGAATTAGTACATTTTTTAGTGCAAACACATTGTTCAGCTTAATTTGTGTACAACTTGAATTTTTAAGTTTAGTGATTTTATTTTCGAGGGCACATTCTTTTTTCCTAAGACTTTGGCTCTACGCATACTAAGCTTCATAAATACAACTATTCTTTCCTCTTTCTTTGAATTTGTCTTTCAATATTTATGTAATATCATTTGTATGTATGTGTGTGCATGATTGATATATATATATATATATATATATATATTATATATATATATATAATATATATAATAGAAAAATTGCAGAAACACATACAACCTATCAATATCAGACATATTCTGCAAATTAATAACTCAATGCTGAAGAAGACAAGAGATCAGAAACACGTGTCGCATATGTAAGATAAAAAGAATTAAAAAAATTTTCTGAGAACATAATAATTTTGCGGACCTTCTTTTTATAAAATATTAAATTTTCTCCTGTTGGAAACCAGAACAACTTTTATATAATATATATATATAATATAGTGAAAAATTGAAAAAAACAAGTTCATAAAACGAGTGATGTTTATTTCGCAACACTGCAGTGTTTCGATAATATGTTCGATAACGATACCTTTAACATAACCCCAAAAAGAAAGAAGTCCAGGGGCAGGATAACGTGGTAAAGAGACTTTATGAACAACCCTATATATATATATATATATATATATATATATATATATATGAGTGAACAAGATGGAATGAAACATCACACAATGCTGTTAAAGAGAAACAATTTATAACATAATATAGCTGATATTGATCAATATTTCGATTTTACAAAAATCTTCTTCAGAGCCCGTTTATCATGGTGTTTGTGATCGGAGATAAGAGTCAAATTTGACTCTTATCTCGATCACAAACACCTGAGTAAAACAAGCTCTGAAGAAGATTTTTGTAAAATCGAAATATTGATCAATATCAGCTATGATTATGTTATAAATTGTTTTCTCTTTAACAGCATTGTGTGGTGTTTTCATTCCATCTTTGTCATTCTCATACTGTCGGATTCATTTCCTCTCTTTAACTTATATATATATATATATATATATATATATATAAAGTTTTTGTATATAAACAAGTAATGTGCCACAAGTCAGCAATCTGTCATTTCCCTCTTTACTATTTTTCTTCTTTCTTGGGCAAACCTGACATTGGGCTTTTGTCTGCATTTCCACCCTCAACCAGCTGGCTCTCTCTCTCTCTCTTCTTAATCAATCTGGTTAGTTGAAGACACCCCCCCCTCCAACCACATTGACGTAACCCTTGTGGGGTGGATGCCAGATCACCATAGGGTGACATGACATACAACAGAACCCCTGAGCTCTTATCTTTCACTGCTGGTCTGCTAAACATGTCACAGCTGGGTTTGAATTCAGTTTTCCTTCTCTTAGGCAGGTTGCCTTACCAAGACTTACTAAAGACTCGCAACCGGCTCTGCTCTATTTAAATGTAGATGGAGAAATAAGAGATTAGTTCATGTCTTTAATGAAATGACATATATAGGGCACAATGGATATATTATCATCTAAATTATACATACATGAAAATATTACTGACATTTCACTTATATATATATATATATATATAGGGATCTGTGCAGTAAAGTAGGAGCTGATGGTAGGTGTGGCGCTCCACCTCAGATGCAGCAAAAAAAAAACAATCTTCTTGGTCTACGCTAGTGAAAAGGGGATAGACTCCTCACTGATTAGCTGATACCGACTTTAGGGCCCTCGACGACTTTACTTTACTTCATAGTCTAATTAGTAAAATACAACCAAACCTGAGCTCTTTTCTTTTACTGCTGATCTGCTAAACCAGGGATCACCAAACTTTTTTCACGGTGGGTTGGATAATTGAAAAAAAACGACTCATCGAGAGTATTTCTTTTTCTTTCAAAAACTGTTACACTGAAGAAATACAATGTAGCGAAATGTATATGACATTAGCTAACAAAGACAAAGGATCGCTTGGCTTACACACTTTTTGGGAAACAATGTTTCCGGTTTGAATTTAAATTATTTTCTGCTTCTATCTCGATGAGTCTGGATTTTTAAAAAAATTTTACATCTAAAAACGTCCTAATTATCATTATGATCTCATGATGATTTTTATAAATTGAAATATTAGCAATATTGAAAATGATATAAAAATATATTCATTTTAACAACATTGTGTGTTTTTCATACCCTTTTATCTCTCTCTCTCTATATATATATATATATATATACATAATGAGAAGAAAATATTTTTAAAATATAACAAACAAAACAAAATATTTTCTTCTCATATTGTCGGATTAATTTCCTCACCGTATTCCATATATACATAAGTAAAAAATATAACAGAAGATTTAGATTTTTAGCTTATAACCTATTTCAGGAAGCCTAGACTAAATGTCTAGTGTTCCCAATCATCAGATGCGAATGATGGGATATTAGACATTTGTTCTAGCTTCCTGAAATAGTAACTTTTGAGAGTAGTAGTAGTAGTAGCCTAAGTAGTTAACCCAAAATGGCTCAATATATTTCATAAAATATAGAGCATTTCAGTCGGTAGAGCGTTCGGCTAGAAACCACAAGGTTCCTAGTTCGATACCAGTCCTCGCCAACTCAGCGTATGAGTAGCACAGGGATCAGTGTGGTAAAGTAAGGAGCTGATGGTAGGTGTGGTGCTCCACCTCAGACGCTAAGATAATCTCCTTGGTCTAGCGCTAGTGAAAAGAGGATAGACTCCCTCGCTGATTGGCTGATACTGACTTTAGGCCACCCGAACACTTTACTTTTACTTTATAGTTGTAGAAAAAAGTTTTTCTTTCTACCATGGTTTCGGTGTTCAAGATAAACCTTTCTCAGGAGAACTCCTGCTACACACACACAGCCACACACACACACACACACACACAACGGCCATACACACATATGTATATATATATGTGTGTGTGTGTGTATGTGTGTGTGTGTTGGCTGTGTTTTTTATGAGGTAATCAAAAGCATTTCTTTTTCTCCCAGGTGGAGGGTGAAGCTGTTGATCAGAGTAGTCCTCTCCCTGTTATCAAAGCCAGCCATCCCACTGTAGGGCTCGGCTCGGCTTGGCTTGGCTCCCTTGAAGCTCAAGACTTATTTTAGCAGAAGGAAGAATATTTAGCTGCTCCCCAAATTAAAAAGGTATACAAACTATTTCTCAAGGACAGGATCCAGAATCAAGACTGCTTTTGGGTGGGGTACCGCTTTGGATATAAATAGAACTTGATATACAGGTGTACTTAGTTATTTATGGGAGGAATTCTTATGTTGTCTTCAAGAAAAATGGTTTCAGTTACAATTTTATTCTGAGATTTTCAGTTATTCCTGCCTATACGAGTTTTATAGAACACATTTGAGTGTTTATTAAGTATAGCTTAGTCTTGCACAAGGCCATCATATTTTGGGGCTTCTAGTGAGAATGGCTTATTATACTAAACTAGCAAGAATATGCGTCCTGTGTATGTTTATGTAAATGCACTATATAAGTGTATCTGTGAGTGTGTGTGTGTATTATATATATATATATATATATATATATATTGTTTGGGATTTATTATGAAGCATTGGGTGTGAAATATAAGAAAAGTTTTTGAATGTTAAGTTTTTTTTTATTTGTAATATTTAGGAATGTTTAAGAAGCATATGTGGACCCCACTACAACATGCATACATACATACATACATAATACATATATATATATATATATATATATATATATATTCAAATTTGTATTATGTGTGCCTGTTGATATATATGCACATTTGCATATATCTGTGTCTCTGTTTTGGTGATTATATTCATTGCCATTTCAGTCTCGGAAGATTATGATATAGTTTTTGTGCCCTGAAGTTACAGTGCCTTCTGTGACTGTAAAGTCCAATGTTCAAAAAACATTCTCGACCACAGATGTCACATGTGAAGGCTGTCACTGAAGATGTTGATATGCCAGTGCTTTGTCTCTGTTGCTTTCTTCTGGACCTCTTGGCTTCATGGTGTTGCACCAGGGTGGCTTCAGACAGGAGCAGTCCGCCACTGAGAGCCTGCGTCTGAGCCAAATTTTCCCAGCTGGAAGGGGCAATGCCAAAGCTCCGTTTTAATTTTGCGACCGTTGTGCAAGTTCAGCCCCTTATTTTTTATTAAGTAATGTAAAGGGTTTTTTTATTATTAAATGAGATACGGGACCTTATTTGTCAAATGACGTAACAGACTTGAAATGTATACAAAAGGGTTTTGAGGAGATCATAGATTCAGGGTATTCAAAAAAGAAAAAAAAACTTTGTAACTCCACCCATCACACGATAATAAAAACGTGAAATTAACACTGATTCATATGTCTGTATTTGATATTCTTATATGCAAATAGCTCCCTTGATATTGAGAACAGTCGGCTGGAGCTTTAGAATACACCGACTGCACCTCTACAGAGTAGTAAGACCCACACCTCCTAATGGATACCTGTTAGCCGTGGTGGTGACCTGTGATGCTTAAGGATGGAACCCTGGTGACCATGATATGCAACACTTCACTTTGGTCCTTAATTACAATCAGTCAACTGGTCATGTCAAGCCTTAGCGCATATATGATTGTCCCAATGTTATTGTCCTTATGGCAAACCCCAACCTTTTTATCATATATGTTCTAGAAGGTGGTGGATGAAGGTATGACGTCAAACTGGGTATGACGTCAAACTCTATCTGATGGTGAAGTTCCATTCTGGAGATGGAGCTGGAGTAGCCTATATGTATTAACCAATTCTTACTCATGATCAGGATGTGACACAAGGTCATTTTTTAAGTGGAGTACCCTTCATTACATTACTCCCAGGTCCACTCTGACCCGTCTGGATCCCGCCTATGGGTTAAATAGAAAAACTTGAGTTCATAAAAAATGCATTTAAAAAATTGAGTACCATCAAGAATGAATAAAACAAAACTTTTTCGGTATAAAATGATACAACAAGATTTGACAGGCCGTAAAATCCAATCAACCAACAATTTTGGTTATTGAGCACTGTTACAGGAAAGAATACCAGAAGACCATTAATTGTCCTTTATATTTTCCAATATTAGGTATGTGGATCTTGTACGATGATAACCATTACCCATGTGTGCCTCTAGTTGTTTTATCAAGGCTAAAGAACCCAGTCTGCTCTATTATTTACCCATAGTTGGGGATAGAACAGAAGGTTTCATGCCTTTTTGAAGGGCATTAGCCTAAAGTGGAATGCAAACAGCCTTGTCCAGGATTTGAACTCATTTCCTTTATTGGTAACCATTAATCCACAAATACCTCCATATTGGTTTATATACATCTATCTATCTCTCTATCTATATATCTATCTATCATATATATATATATAATATATATATTATATATATATATATATATAATGAGTTATTTTAGCATTACTTTTGTGGGTAACCATTATATCACAAATACCTCATATTGGTTTATATACATCTATCTATCTATCTATCTATCTATCTATCTATATATATATATATATATATATATATATATATATATATATATATAAACAATATGGAGGTATTTGTGATATATATGGTTACCCACAAACGTAATGCTAAAATACTCATTACACACACACACACACACACACACACACACACACACACACATATATATATATATATATATATATATATATATATATATATATATATAAAAGTATTTTTAGCATTACCTTTGTGGGTAACCATTATATCACAAATACTCCATATTGGATTATATAATATTATATATATATATATATATATATATATTATATAAGTATTTTTTAGCATATAACATTTAAGTGATGTACTTCTCCATGTCTACTAGTTGCACTAGTGATGCTTACAACAAATAATAATAATAATAACTGACTCGGTATGGATTGTAAGCCACCCATCTACCCTCTACCCAACCGGGGGCAAAGGCATCCTCAAGTCTCTATATTTCTCTGGGCTGATAAAAATCCTGTTTGCTGGCATTGCAGAAATTTGGCTGTTAACTCAAAGAAGAAATGGTGGCACACCCAATCTCACTTTACATGTTTCCAGCCAACCCACCCTGTCTCTTCTTATCTTCCACACCCGCTACCACTGTTTCATCCAAACTCACTCCCCTCACCCGTGGCTCACTCTTTTCTCCTTTCTTTGATAGCTCGCTCCCCCCTCTCTCTCTCTCCCTTCTCTCCCCCCCTCTCTTTCTACTAGCTACTGCCAGCGAGCATTTGAGAATTTAAAACAACCTAAAACTGTGGCAGAATCTTAAATAATACCAGAAATTTCTACTAAACCTCCAGGTTGAAACATAAAGTACTTTAGGGACGTTAGGTACCACCAATTTTCCCTGTGAAATTTACCCCTCCCTCTATTTAACACAATGAAACTTACATAAATATTAATATTATCTTGAAAATGTTTGTCCATTCGAAGAAGAAACATTAAAAACTCCTGATGATTTTAAAAAAAAGTTTTCAGCTTACGGAAAATGAAAATTATGAACGAAAAACAATGTTTACATTTTTGTACCGTTAAATCATTGAAATTTAACGTAGCCAAACAAGTTATGACTAGAGGCTTTTTAAAAAATTCCATGAAAAATCAATTTAATGGTCGATTTTCACAAATTTCCATAATTTCTTACCATTTGATGAAAATATGTCTGAAATAGTTTTTTTCCCAAGATATATTAGCGGAAATATTTTTTACTAGGTCTTTCCCCCCCCCCCTATTTATTTAAGAAATATGAAAAATGAACCGACAAAAACAATTTTTTTATTTTTTTTCTATAAAGATAAGAGTTTGAAAATTATATCAAACAATTTTTATAAGTCTCAATGCAAAAGCTTTTAGTAAAAGAACCATGAATACAAACTTCTGCTAAAATATATCAATAAAGAAACTGACTGTGTTGTAAATAAACGGACTGTTTTACTTATTTTTCAAGATAATGATGAGTAATTTTTCCCCATTCAGATAATTTGACTTTTGAATTAACTGTTTTTCTTTGTAACAACTCTTTATGTTCGTTATTTCTTTTTTGCAAGATTTTTTGAAAAAAGTTTTTAAATATTTACGTTTCTTCCTTCAATATGGCTAAACTGATCACGTGACCTATTTTAGTGGTACCTAAGGGACGTCCATCTGAGATGTAAAAATCACCCCCCCATATTTAACACAATGAAATTTGAATAAAGGTTAATTTTATCTTCAAATTTTTGAACCATTCAAAAGAATATTTTATCTTCAAAATTTTTGGACCATTCAAAGATTAATTATATCAGATTTTTTATAAGTTTTTATAAGTTTGAGAAAGAATATATTATAACATTTTTTAGCAGAATTCAGAATTTTTTTTTTTTTTTTTTACTAATAATTTTAGTAAAAAAAAAAAAATTCTGAATTCTGCTAAAAAATGTTATAATATTATTCTTTCTCAAACTTTTACTTTCTTTTTCAACTGAATTTCCAAGAAAAAACAAATTTTCCTAGAAATCTTCTGATATAATTATCCAGACACTTATCTTTACAGAAAAAAATGTTAAAATTGTTTTTCTATTGGTTTCATTTTTTAGATTTCTAAAATGAAATAGGGGCAGGGGGAGATCACGTAAAAAAAGAAGAAATTTCCCCTAATATATTTTAGGAAAAATCTATTTTAAACATAATTTCATCAACAGGTGAATAAATATCGCAATTTTTGTTAAAATTTGCCTCTTAATTAATTTTTCATAGAACTTTTAAAAAAACCTGTAGTCATAACTTGTTTTTCGTTATGTTGAATTTCAATTGATTTAATGGTGCAAAAATGTAAACATTGTTTTTGTTCATAATTTTCATTATTTTTGTGAGCTAAAAAAATGTTTAAAAAATCACCAGGAGTTTTTTTTTTTTTTTTTTTTTTTTTAAGGTTCTTCATTTGAATGGTCTAAAAATTTTGAAGATAATATTAACCTTTATTCAAGTTTCATTGTGTTAAATAGGGGAGGGGGGCATTTTGGACGTCCCTGAAGTCCTTCATTTTTTTTTGTTATTTCTTATTCATTGCTCAAGAATTTGGTCTCTATACATTTTCTTTTGGTCAGTAAAAAGTCTTTGAGAAGAAACTATTTTGTTTTCCTACATTTTCAGTACAAAATTTTGTTGGTGCACTTTCTATGGGCGGCACAAAGTCTCTGCAAAGAAATAATTTTTTTTCTGTATGTGAATAAAAATGTTGGCATTAAATAACTTATGAGGAGTTGATGTACTATGAACAAACTAAACTGTATTTACTCAACCTCCGCATGATCAGGATGCACACACACGGTCATTTTTTAAGCTGAGTTTAACGGGATTGAATTCAATTTTCCTTCTCCTAGATTGTTATACAAGGTGAAAAAGCCCAGTCTGCCTTACTATTTATTCTCAGTGCAAAATTTAATTTTTGATTTTCTATGTAGTTAGCTTAAAATCCCTGACAAGAAATTGTATTTGTAAGTTGTCCTTTATTCCTCCAAAAACATAATCCATTCATGGGGTTAGCATAAAAATACTTGATAATAAGATTTTGGATGTTTGTTTTTAGAAGCATTGTTGAATAAAGTATATATTATTAATTATATTTTGCTTGAAGGCAATTACAATGCGTATAATAAATTCGATAATTATAGAAAATAATCATGACAAGCAAACTTGGCAAACAATGTGCGATGCGTAGAATGTACGATTTCTACACATTATACATTGCTTGCTGAGTTCGCTGTCATGATTATTTTTATAATTATAATTTTATACGATATATGCATTGGTAATTGCCTTCAAGCAAAATATAAATATATATATACTTGAGAATAAATTTTATTTATATGATTATATCACACTATGTTGTCTACATTTTTTACCGTTCCTGAATGGACTCACTTCTAAACATTACAGAAAGACATATTTAGTCTTTTTTTTTTTTTTTTTCTTGTCTGTTACATATGTATACTTAAAACTTGTGACAATGTGTTCTTTAAACGGTGAAATGAGATATTGGAGAGGAAAATTGATAAATTGGATAATCATAAAAAAAAGTTTGCAAATATATTATCACCATAAACCATCCTGTCATTGTAGCTAGATTTTTGTCGTGCAAAGAGTAAAAATAGTCTAACTTGGTAAATAAAGCAGTTTCCAGTCTAACCAGAACTTACCCTTTATCTACCACTGCCATCAGCAATAGCCCTGTCCAAGTGGATGACAGTATTGTGCTAATGATAAATTTTGCCCAACTCATTGCCACTTTAAGATATGACACAAGTACTATTGTAGAGCATCCAGTGAGGATCAAATTTGCTTTGAGTAGGGAATCTGGGAAACATTCTCATCATGGTAATGGGTTAACAAGCAAGTCTCCCAGATCCCTTACTACTGAAAGCAAATTTTTGATCCTAACTGGATGCTCCTATCAAACCTTGGTCATATCTTCCAAGTGGCGCAGATGAGTTGGGCAAATTTTATGTCATTAGCACATACTGTCATCCACTTGGGACAGGGCTATTGCTGATGGGCAGTGGTAGATAAAGGTTAAGTACTGGTTAGACTGGAAACTGCTTTATTTACCAAGTTCGACTATTTTTACAGTCTTTGCACCGACAAAAATCTAGCTACAATGAAGGATGGTTTTATGGTGTAAATATATTTGCAACATCTTTTTTTTTATGATTATCCAATTTATCAATTTTCCTCTCCAATATCTCATTTACCGTTTTAAAGAACATCATTGTCACAAGTTTTAAGGTATAAATATGTAAAGACAAGAAAAAAAAAAAAAAAAAAAACTAAATATGTCTTTCTGTACATGTTTAGAAGTGCAGGTCATTCAGGACGGTAAAAAATGTAGACAACATAGTGTGATATAATCATATAATAATTTATTCTCAAGTTATATTATTATTTATATTTTGCTTGAAGGCAATTACAATGCATATCGTATAAAATTTGATAATTATAAAAAATAATCATGAAAGCGAACTCAGCAAGCAATGTTAATGTGTAAGACATCGTGTTCTAGCGCATCGCACATTGTTTGCCAAGTTTGCTTGATGATTATTTTCTATAATTATCGAATTTTATACAATATAAGCATTGTAATTGCCTTCAAGAAAATATAATTAATAATATATACTTTATTCAACAATGCTTCTAAAAACAAACATCCAAAATTATTATCAATATTTTAGCTAACCATGAATGGATTATGTTTTTGGAGGGATAAAGGACAATTACAATACAATTTCTTGACAGGGATTTTAAGCTAACTACATAGAAAATGCATCAAAATTAAATTTGCACTGAGAATAAATAGTAAAGGCAGACTGGGCTTTTTCACCTTGGTATAACAATCTAGGGAAGGAAAATTGAATTCAATCCGTTAAACTCAGCTTAAAAAATGACGTGTGTGCATCCTGATCATGCGGAGGGGTTGAGTAAATACAGTTTAGTTTGTTCATAGTACATCAACTCCTCATAAGTTATTTAATGCCAACATTTTTATTCACATAAAGAAAAAAAATTATTTCTTTGCAGAGACTTTGTGCCGACCCCATAGAAAGTGGCACCAACAATTTTGTACTGAAATGTAGGAAAAACAAATAGTTTTCTTCTCAAAGACTTTTTTCCTGACCAAAGAAAATGTATAAGAGACCAAATTCTGAGCAATGAATAAGAAATAACAAAAAAAAAATGAAGGCTCAGACGTCCAAAATGCCTCCCCTATTTAACACAATGAAACTGAATAAAGGTTAATATTATCTTCAAAATTTTTAGACCATTCAAATGAAGAAACCTTAAAAAAAAAAAAAAAAAAAAAAAAAAATCCTGGTGATTTTTTAAACATTTTTTACTCACAAAATAATGAAAATTATGAACAAAAACAATGTTTACATTTTTGCCATTAATCAATTGAAATTCACAATAACGAAAAACAAGTTATGACTACAGGTTTTTTTAAAAGTTCTATGAAAAATTAATTAAGAGGCAAATTTTAACAAAAATTGCGATATTTATTCACCTGTTGATGAAATTATGTTTAAAATAGATTTTTCCTAAAAATATTAGGGGAAATATTTCTTCTTTTTTTACGTGATCTCCCTGCCCCTATTTCATTTTAGGAAACTGAAAAATGAAACAATAGAAAAACAATTTTAACATTTTTTTCTGTAAAGATAAGTGTCTGGGATAATTATATTCAGAAGATTTCTAGAAATTGTTTTTTCTTGGAAATTCAGTTGAAAAAGAAAGTAAAAGTTTGAGAAAGAATAATATTATAACATTTTTTAGCAGAATTCAGAATTTTTTTTTTTTACTAAAATTATAGTAAAAAAAAAAAAAAATTCTGAATTCTGCTAAAAAATGTTATAATATTATTCTTTCTCAAACTTATAAAACTTATAAAAATCTGATATAATTAATCTTTTGAATGGTCCAAAAATTTTGAAGATAAAATATTCTTTTGAATGGTTCAAAAATTTTGAAGATAAAATTAACCTTTATTCAAATTTCATTGTGTTAAATATGGGGGGGGGGTGATTTTTACATCTCAGATTGGACGTCCCTTAGGTACCACTAAAATAGGTCACGTGATCAGTTTAGGCCATATTGAAGGAAGAAACGTAAATATTTTTAAAAACTTTTTTCAAAAAAATCTTGCAAAAAAGAAATAACGAACATAAAGAGTTGTTACAAAGAAAAACAGTTAATTCAAAAGTCAAATTATCTGAATGGGGAAAAATTACTCATCATTATCTTGAAAAATAAGTAAAACAGTCCGTTTATTTACAACACAGTCAGTTTCTTTATTGATATATTTTAGCAGAAGTTTGTATTCATGGTTCTTTTACTAAAAAGCTTTTGCATTGAGACTTATAAAATTTGTTTGATATAATTTTCAAACTCTTATCTTTATAGAAAAAAATAAAAAAAAATTGTTTTTTGTCGGTTCATTTTTTCATATTTCTTAAAATAAAATAGGGGGGGGGGGGAAAGACCTAGTAAAAAATATTTCCGCTAATATATCTTGGGAAAAAAACTATTTCAGACATATTTTCATCAAATGGTAAGAAATTATGGAAATTTGTGAAAATCGGACCATTAATTGATTTTTCATGGAATTTTTTAAAAAGCCTCTAGTCATAACTTGTTTTTGGCTACGTTAAATTTCAATTGATTTAACGGTACAAAAATGTAAACATTGTTTTTCGTTCATAATTTTCATTATTTCCGTAAGCTGAAAACTTTTTTTTAAAATCATCAGGAGTTTTTTTAATGTTTCTTCTTTCGAATGGACAAACATTTTTCAAGATAATATTAATATTTATGTAAGTTTCATTGTGTTAAATAGAGGGAGGGGTAAATTTCACAGGGAAAATTGGTGGTACTAACGTCCCTAAAGTACTTTATGTTTCAACCTGGAGGTTTAGTAGAAATTTCTGGTATTATTTAAGATTCTGCCACAGTTTTAGGTTGTTTTAAATTCTCAAATGCTCCGCTGGCAGTAGCTAGTAGAAAGAGAGGGGGGGAGAGAAGGAGAGAGAGAGAGGGGGGAGCGAGCTATCAAAGAAAGGAGAAAAGAGTGAGCCACGGGGTGAGGGGAGTGAGTTTGGATGAAACAGTGGGTAGCGGGGTGTGGGAAGATAAGAAGAGACAGGGGTGGGGTTGGCTGGAAACATGTAAAGTGAGATTGGGTGTGGCCACCATTTCTTCTTTGAGTTAACAGCCAAATTTCTGCAATGCAGCAAACAGGATTTTTATCAGCCCAGAGAAATATAGAGGACTTGAGGATGCTTGTGCCCCCGGGGTTGGGTAGAGGGTAGATGGGTGGGCTTACAATCCATACCGAGTCAGTTATTATTATTATTATTTGTTGTAAGCATCACTAGTGCAACTAGTAGACATGGAGAAAGGTACATCACTTAAATGTTATATGCTAAAAATACTTATATATATATATATATATATATATATATATATATATATATATATATAATCCAATATGGAGGTATTTGTGATATAATGGTTACCCACAAAGGTAATGCTAAAAATACTTTTATATATATATATATATATATATATATATATATATATATATATATAATGTGTGTGTGTGTGTGTGTGTGTGTGTGTGTGTGTGTGTGTGTAATGAGTATTTTTAGCATTACGTTTGTGGGTAACCATTTATATCAAATACCTCCATATTGGTTTATATATATATATATATATTATATATATATATATATATATATATATATTAGATAGATAGATAGATAGATAGATAGATAGATGTATATAAACCAATATGGAGGTATTTGTGATATAATGGTTACCCACAAAAGTAATGCTAAAAATACTCATTATATATATATATATATATATATATATATATATATATATATATATGATAGATAGATATATAGATAGAGAGATAGATAGATGTATATAAACCAATATGGAGGTATTTGTGGTATAATGGTTACCAATAAAGGAAATGAGTTCAAATCCTGGACAAGGCTGTTTGCATTCCACTTTAGGCTAATGCCCTTCAAAAAGGCATGAAACCTTCTGTTCTATCCCCAACTATGGGTAAATAATAGAGCAGACTGGGTTCTTTAGCCTTGATAAAACAACTAGAGGCACACATGGGGTAATGGTTATCATCGTACAAGATCCACATACCTAATATTGGAAAATATAAAGGACAATTAATGGTCTTCTGGTATTCTTTCCTGTAACAGTGCTCAATAACCAAAATTGTTGGTTGATTGGATTTTACGGCCTGTCAAATCTTGTTGTATCATTTTATACCGAAAAAGTTTTGTTTTATTCATTCTTGATGGGTACTCAATTTTTTTTAAATGCATTTTTTATGAACTCAAGTTTTTCTATTTAACCCATAGGCGGGATCCAGACGGGTCAGAGTGGACCTGGGAGTAATGGTAATGAAGGGGTACTCCACTTAAAAAAATGACCTTGTGTCACATCCTGATCATGAGTAAGAATTGGTTAATACATATAGGCTACTCCAGCTCCATCTCCAGAATTGGAACTTCACCATCAGATAGAGTTTGACGTCATACCCAGTTTGACGTCATACCTTCATCCACCACCTTCTAGAACATATATGATAAAAAGGGTTGGGGGTTTGCCATAAGGACAATAACATTGGGACAATCATATATGCGCTAAGGCTTGACATGACCAGTTGACTGATTGTAATTAAGGACCAAAGTGAAGTGTTGCATATCATGGTCACCAGGGTTCCATCCTTAAGCATCACAGGTCACCACCACGGCTAACAGGTTATCCCATTAGGAGGTGTGGGGTCTTACTACTCTGTAGAGGTGCAGTCGGTGTATTCTAAAGCTCCAGCCGACTGTTCTCAATATCCAAGAGGGAGCTATTTGCATATAAGAATATCAAATACAGACATATGAATCAGTGTTAATTTCACGTTTTTATTATCGTGTGGATGGGTGGGAGTTACAAAGTTTTTTTTTCTTTTTTGAATACCCTGAATCTATGATCTCCTCAACCCTTTTTGTATACATTTCAAGTCTGTTACGTCATTTGACAAATAAGGTCCCGTATCTCATTTAATAATAAAAAACCCTTTACATTACTTAATAAAAAATAAGGGGCTGAACTTGCACAACGGTCGCAAAATTAAAACGGAGCTTTGGCATTGCCCCTTCCAGCTGGGAAAATTTGGCTCAGGACGCAGGCTCTCAGTGGCGGACTGCTCCTGTCTGAAGCCACCCTGGTGCAACACCATGAAGCCAAGAGGTCCAGAAGAAAGCAACAGAGACAAAGCACTGGCATATCAACATCTTCAGTGACAGCCTTCACATGTGACATCTGTGGTCGAGAATGTTTTTTGAACATTGGACTTTACAGTCACAGAAGGCACTGTAACTTCAGGGGCACAAAAACTATATCATAATCTTCCGAGACTGAAATGGCAATGAATATAATCACCAAAACAGAGACACAGATATATGCAAATGTGCATATATATCAACAGGCACACATATATACAAATTTGAATATATATATATATATATATATATATATATATATGTATGTATGTATGTATGTATGTATGTATGCATGTTGTAGTGGGGTCCACATATGCTTCTTAAAACATTCCTGAAATATTACAAATAAAACAAAACTTAACATTCAAAAACTTTTCTTATATTTCACACCCAATGCTTCATAATAAATCCAAACATATATATATTATATATATATATATATATATATACACACACACACTCACAGATACACTTATATAGTGCATTTACATAAACATACACAGGACGCATATTCTTGCTAGTTTAGTATAATAAGCCATTCTCACTAGAAGCCCCAAAATATGATGGCCTTGTGCAAGACTAAGCTATACTTAATAAACACTCAAATGTGTTCTATAAAACTCGTATAGGCAGGAATAACTGAAAATCTCAGAATAAAATTGTAACTGAAACCATTTTTCTTGAAGACAACATAAGAATTCCTCCATAAATAACTAAGTACACCTGTATATCAAGTTCTATTTATATCCAAAGCGGTACCCCACCCAAAAGCAGTCTTGATTCTGGATCCTGTCCTTGAGAAATAGTTTGTATACCTTTTTAATTTGGGGAGCAGCTAAATATTCTTCCTTCTGCTAAAATAAGTCTTGAGCTTCAAGGGAGCCAAGCCAAGCCGAGCCGAGCCCTACAGTGGGATGGCTGGCTTTGATAACAGGGAGAGGGACTACTCTGATCAACAGCTTCACCCTCCACCTGGGAGAAAAAGAAATGCTTTTGATTACCTCATAAAAACACAGCCAACACACACACACATACACACACACACACATATATATATACATATGTGTGTATGGCCGTGTGTGTGTGTGTGTGTGTGTGTGTGTGGCTGTGTGTGTGTAGCAGGAGTTCTCCTGAGAAAGGTTTATCTTGAACACCGAAACCATGGTAGAAAGAAAAACTTTTTTCTACAACTATAAAGTAAAAGTAAAGTGTTCGGGGTGGCCTAAAGTCAGTATCAGCCAATCAGCGAGGGGAGTCTATCCTCTTTTCACTAGCGCTAGACCAAGGAGATTATCTTAGCGTCTGAGGTGGAGCACCACACCTACCATCAGCTCCTTACTTTACCACACTGATCCCTGTGCTACTCATACGCTGAGTTGGCGAGGACTGGTATCGAACTAGGAACCTTGTGGTTTCTAGCCGAACGCTCTACCGACTGAAATGCTCTATATTTTATGAAATATATTGAGCCATTTTGGGTTAACTACTTAGGCTACTACTACTACTACTCTCAAAAAGTTACTATTTCAGGAAGCCTAGAACAAATGTCTAATATTCCCATCATTCGCATCTGATGATTGGGAACACTAGACATTTAGTCTAGGCTTCCTGAAATAGGTTATAAGCTAAAAATCTAAATCTTCTGTTATATTTTTTACTTATGTATATATGGAGATACGGTGAGGAAATTAATCCGACAATATGAGAAGAAAATATTTTGTTTTGTTTGTTATATTTTAAAAATATTTTCTTCTCATTATGTATATATATATATATATATATAGAGAGAGAGAGATAAAAGGGTATGAAAACACACAATGTTGTTAAAATGAATATATTTTTATATCATTTTCAATATTGCTAATATTTCAATTTATAAAAATCATCATGAGATCATAATGATAATTAGGATCGTTTTTAGATGTAAATTTTTTTAAAAATCCAGACTCATCGAGATAGAAGCAGAAAATAATTTAAATTCAAACCGGAAACATTGTTTTTCCCAAAAAGTGTGTAAGCCAAGCGATCGCTTTGTCTTTGTTAGCTAATGTCATATACATTTCGCTACATTGTATTTCTTCAGTGTAACAGTTTTTGAAAGAAAAAGAAATACTCTCGATGAGTCGTTTTTTTCAATTATCCAACCCACCGTGAAAAAAGTTTGGTGATCCCTGGTTTAGCAGATCAGCAGTAAAAGAAAAGAGCTCAGGTTTGGTTGTATTTTACTAATTAGACTATGAAGTAAAGTAAAGTCGTCGAGGGGCCTAAAGTCGGTATCAGCTAATCAGTGAGGGAGTCTATCCCCTTTTCACTAGCGCTAGACCAAGAAGATTGTTTTTTTTGCTGCATCTGAGGTGGAGCGCCACACCTACCATCAGCTCCTTACTTTACTGCACAGATCCCTATATATATATATATATATATAAGTGAAATGTCAGTAATATTTTCATGTATGTATAATTTAGATGATAATATATCCATTGTGCCCTATATATGGTCATTTTCATTAAAGACATGAACTAATCTCTTATTTTCTCCATCTACATTTAAATAGAGCAGAGCCGGTTGGAGTCTTTAGTAAGTCTTGGTAAGGCAACCTGCCTAAGAGAAGGAAAACTGAATTCAAACCCAGCTGTGACATGTTTAGCAGACCAGCAGTGAAAGATAAGAGCTCAGGGGTTCTGTTGTATGTCATGTCACCCTATGGTGATCTGGCATCCACCCCACAAGGGTTGACGTCAATGTGGTTGGAGGGGGGGGGTGTCTTCAACTAACCAGATTGATTAAAGAGAGAGAGAGAGAGAGCCAGCTGGGTTGAGGGTGGAAATGCAGACAAAAGTCCCAATGTCAGGTTTGCCCAAGAAAGAAGAAAAAATAGTAAAGAGGGAAATGACAGATTGCTGACTTTGTGGCACATTACTTGTTTATATACAAAAACTTTATATATATATATATATATATATATATATATAAAGTTAAAAGAGAGGAAATGAATCCGACAGTATGAGAATGAACAAGATGGAATGAAAACACCACACAATGCTGTTAAAGAGAAAACAATTTATAACATAATCATAGCTGATATTGATCAATATTTCGATTTTACAAAAATCTTCTTCAGAGCTTGTTTACTCAGTGGTGTTTGTGATCGGAGATAAGAGTCAAATTTGACTCTTATCTCCGATCACAAACACCATGGAGTAAACGGGCTCTGAAGAAGATTTTTGTAAAATCGAAATATTGATCAATATCAGCTATGATTATGTTATAAATTGTTTTCTCTTTAACAGCATTGTGTGATGTTTTCATTCCATCTTGTTCACTCATATATATATATATATATATATATATATATAGGGTTGTTCATAAAGTCTCTTTACCACGTTATCCTGCCCCTGGACTTCTTTCTTTGGGGTTATGTTAAAGGTATCGTTATCGAACATATTATCGAAACACTGCAGTGTTGGCGAAATAAACATCACTCGTTTTATGAACTTGTGTTTTTTTCAATTTTTCACTATATTATATATATATATATATATAAAATGTTGTTCTGGTTCCAACAGGAGAAAATTTAATATTTTATAAAAAAGAAGGTCCGCAAAATGTATTATGTTCTCAGAAAATTTTTTTAATTCTTTTTATCTTACATATGCGACACGTGTTTCTGATCTCTTGTCTTCTTCAGGCATTGAGTTATTAATTTGGCAGAATATGTCTGATATTTGATAGGTTGTATGTGTTTCTGCAATTTTTCTATTATATATATATATATATATATATATATATATATATATATATATATATATATATCAATCATGCACACACATACATACAAATGGATATTACATAAATATTGAAAGACAAATTCAAAGAAAGAGGGAAAGAATAGTTGTATTGTTATGAAGCTTAGTATGGCGTAGAGCCAAAGTCTTAGGAAAAAAGAATGTGCCCTCGAAAATAAAATCACTAAACTTAAAAATTCAAGTTGGTACACAAGTTAAGCTGAACAATGTGTTTGCACTAAAAATGTACTAATTCTTACTAATGATATTAAATAATAAAATTCATTCTTAAAAATAATTTTAGATAACTAAATACTAAAAATTAAATTATCTGATTTTTTTTTTTTTAGATAAGGCTTGATAATTTGTATTATTTAGATTTTTCGGACTGTTGTCCTCATCTTTATTATTATACACATAACGTTTTTGGCCGATGTGACCTCCAGCCTTCTTGTGGATTGCTCTCATTCTGTTAACCATGAGCAGGTACAAGTGTCAAGTATTCTATGTTATTTTTGCCTGTAGTCAGGATTGAACCTGCAATCTGCAGATCATTATAACTTAGAACTGTATTAATACTGAACAGAGCTTCACACTTGTATCTCGTCATGGTTAACTAAATGAAAAGATTCTATTCCAATTGATTGAATAAAGGTTTGGTTTGAAGTTCCATGAAGGTTCCCAAGTTCGACAAGAAACACCTGAAGAAGGCCCGAGGGCATATCGGTTGAAACGTTGTATATATATAACAATAAAGATGAGGACAAGAGTAAAAAAACTCTTTAATAATATTAGAAATTAACTTGGATTAATTAATCATAAATTTATAAGTGTTTTTTTATTTTATTTTTCATTAAAACAAAAAAAAAATATATACATACATACATATAATATGCATGCTTTTAATTAAAAATATTTTTTTTTTTTAAATCCTGGTTGCATTAAGTCTTTACAAGTTTAAAGAAAGCAAATATAAAGAAAATGCAAAATAGTTAATTTCACTGCAAATGATATTCCCCCTCCCCCCGCAAAAAAATCTTTTTTTATAAAAACTAGCAAAATAAAAAAAAAAAAACACCCTCCGGGTGGTGTAAAAATTACATTTTGAAAGATATTGTCTGAGGGGGTTGGTAGTTAGAAATTAATTTTCAGAGAGTTTGTATCATAAGTAAGTAAAACTATCAAATTTATTAAAGCAGTAAAAAATAAGACAATTTGAAATGAAACTTAGTTCTGTTCTCCTCAAATAAAATCTCTTAATTATTAATCAAATGATTTGGAATATTTTACACATAAACTTTACATAAAATCGTAAGTATTTATTTATTGGTAAACTTTTAGTTAACTTCTTGTTATTTTTTTTACTCTCACCACGAGAGTAAAAAAAGTGATTTTTAAAACTGATTATACATTTCACAAATATATTTTTTCCATTTAAAATAATATAACATTTCAAATAATTTCATAGTTTATATAGTTTATTTATTTAAATAATATATACTTTATTCATTATAATGTAAAGGATTCAAACGTTGAATTATAAGGATAATAAAATTATGTTCCTAATCAGAAAATAAGAATACTAAAATAGTAAAATTATTATGTCTACTTGGTTGGTTTGTTGGTTTTACAGCATGTCAACCCTTGTTGGGTTATGTACATACATACATGACCTCTCTCTCTCTCACAAACACATACACAGAGATTTTAACCCCAAATTTGAGGCAATTTTGATAGTACACACAAATTGAATGTAGTATGGATTTCTTTTTACTTTCTTTTGTGAATCAGTGACTGCAGTCATGGAATGGAGGCATTATATAAAATAAGCATTGAAATCTAAGGTAGTTCTGAGAGAATTCTTCCCGGGGCATCATCTCACATCCTGTGGCCATTGCACTCTTCAGATAAATCACAGGATTACTTCCACTGAGAACTAAAAACCCAATTCTTTAAATCTGCTTCTAATACACGTTGGCATGCCTACAAAGTCAGAAAACAGCATAGCTCACATGGCTTTCAGAAACAGTTTTTCATGCTCAGAATTGCCGAGGCATGGAATAAACTGCCTGCATCCATTCTAGGCTGCCGAAATACTGCATCTTTCAAAACCTCCATGCTTCCTGTAACCCGCCAACACTATACCTGATACCCCTCTCCACACACATATGCATGCACGCGCACACATGCATGTGTATTATTACTGTACGCAATTCATGTTCCTGACACTAATACATTATTCTATGTACTAGACATGAGACTTAGATAAGTTGTGGTGCACCTGAGCACTGTACACAATAAATTTCATGATCATTATTATAAGCTGCAGATAATTGACAAACTGAAACATTTTATCTTCAAATCACAGCACCACTGTTAGGTAACCTAACGAGTTGCTCCCCTTTCATCATTAAGGGATGGATATGGGAATTCAGCCAGGTTACTTTGGACTGGGGTTTTGGACAGTACAGACCTGCGTCAGCACACTTGAACTAGTGACCACATGTATCAGCACGGTTGGGCTAGTTCAGTCACTTTTAGGGTAGAACCATTTTCTACCCTGTGTTAAATAAGGACTCATCAACAGAGAGTCAACGGACGAGGCCACTGGCCCCATGTGTGAACACACACATGACACAAAGGACGGCCCATGTGTGAACACACACAATAACCCAAGGACCGGCCTGATACGTGAGCACATGTATCATACACACAGCGCCCATGTGACAAACACACATGATACACACACAGCTGAACTCTATCCAAAACCATTCGACTGTATTCCCTGTCATTGAGAATAAATAAAACAAATATTGTTATTATTAAATATATTTCACTGTTTTTTATTATCAATTTTGTATATCCTACATTTCGGGATATAACAACTACCAAAGGCAGTGATTAGACGAGCACTACTTCGCTGGCTTGGGCATATCAGGAGGATGAAAAATGGCTGCATCCCAAAAGATCTTTTGTATGGTGAATTAGTAAAAGGCTCCGGATTGGTAGGTAGACCACGCCTACACTTTAAAGATGTCTGTGGGAGAGACATGAGGATATGCCACATTGACACAAACACATGGGAGGTAGATGCAGAAGATCGAGCAGCCTGGCACTTTAATTTTAAGCAAGGCATGAAGAGGAGTGAGGCGGAAAGGAAAGTAGCCTCAACAGCAAAGAGAGCCAGAAAAAGGGAGAGAAAACAGCAGCCCCAGAAAGCATCACAATTTCTGTGCAGTTTGTGTACTGAAGACTGTCACTCAGGGGTAGGCCAGCACAGCCACTTGCACAGATGCAGATAAATTTTTTTTTTTGGACACTATGCCATCATCCTTAGTGGATGGAAGGTGCCAACAACAGAACTTCAGGTGAGGATTCAGGTATGCCTAGCTCGTTAAGGCAAGCATTTGGACCATATGATTTTTAAATTGAAGAGACGACAATAATAAAAGATATTGGACCATATGACCTTTAGGCACCCCTTTTTTTATCTCGATTCAGAGGGACATGTTTTTCATTTATACCATCAATATCCGGTTGTTTGTTAACAGACGATTTTTAGAGTTTTTTTTTAACTAGCCCCTACCAAACAACTGGATATTGACTGTGTAAATGAAAAACATGTCCTTCTGAATCAACAAGGGGTGCCTAAAGGTTATATGGTCTAAGATATTAACAAAATATTTTATTAGTCAGAATTTTTTAGGCTTGATGTGTATTATTTTGATTTTTTGGACTGTTGTCCTCATCTTTATTGTGGTATGTAAAAACACAACATTTCAGCCGCTGTATCCTCCAGGCTTTTTAAAGGTCCTTGAATAGACGGGGAACATCTAAAGAAGGCCGTGGAATACAGCAGCTGAGTGTTGTGTTTTTTGTTGAGGACAACAGTCCGAAAGATTAAAATAATAAATTATATTTTCATTATAATCTATGTTGGTTTTTCTTATTTTCATGTTTAAATCTGAGATATCATATAATCAGTGTCAATAGTATTGAAGGAAAAGTGATCTTCTTCATCCTAAAATTCCATAACTTTTTTATGATGTGCAGCTTAACTATTACATCTATCTTAAAGTTAATAAAATCCGGTTGTGTTTCAATAACCCATTTCTATTTTATATAGGAAAATTAATTTAATTTCTCCTCTCCACACATTATATATATATATATATATGTATGGTGTCTATAAAGTCCTGCAGCAGTCCAACACTAATAATATATATATATATATATATATATATATATATATATATATATATTTAGTAAATGAAGAAAAACTCTAAACTTGCTTCATTACAATAATTTATTTCAACCGTATTAATACGGCATCTTCAGGTAATCACAAGAGTCATGTTCTTGTGATTACCTGAAGATGCTGTATTAATACGGTTTAAATAAATTATTGTAATGAAGCAAGTTTAGAGTTTTTCTTCATTTACTAAATTTCTTGCTCTGTCCTTTTACTCACTGGTATTAGGCACATTGAGATCTCCTTATGGTCTACCTGCATCAGTTTGGTTAAACCACACATGGAAAGACCCTAACTACGGAAAAAAACTATATATATATATATATATATATATATATATATATATATATATGATAAAGTGAATGACTTAAAGGAAATGTGTTCAACTGTCATAATTGCAATATTCACTTCTACAATGAGCTGTAATTAATCAATATCTTGATTAATTCATTGGAATTAACCTTGAAGATCCTTATGGTGAAACTCGAGTAGGTTATTTCAACACACACTGTAATACTATATATATATATATATATATATATATATATATATATATGGTGTCGGACTGCTGCAGGACTTTATAGACATCATATATATATATATATATATATATATATACAAGATTGCCATCATTGTTGAAATACAATAATCAAAATGTACATAAAAAACAAGAGTTGACCTTTGTTGGAATATTTATATATAAGGTGTGCTACAATTCCTCACCTGGATTTATAAACTAGCTGAGATCAAGTGGTTTATTCCTCCGACCAATCACTAGTCATACGACATGGCTGATACATTACTTAAACACTGATACTTGCCACAACTGTACTTGCAATCATTGAGGAGGGACTTACAATATTCAGGACTCTTTACCAGAAGAACCAAAGGATTCTTTATCAGCGGATTACCAAGGATCCAATTCCACTGGACAAGCGCTCTTGCTTAAAGCCTACAAGATGGACCCTAAGATTGTAACAACCTTTAATTGCTCTTTACTAAATGTACAATGTGAGTTATTAAGTTTTAAAATTAGTGTAAGACTTTATGAACACCCTGTGTGTATATATATATATATATATATATATGCTCCCCACTTGTGGTAGGTTGAGCTCTCTGGAAGGGAAGTTCGCTGCTAGCTGCCAAATATATTTAAATTGCAAGATCTCTCTGGCAGCCTTTACATATGTATGTATTTATCAGTAAAATTCTTTTCTGCTAATGGCTCGTACTGATAGACTGATGGCTAGAGACTGACTGATTAAAAATCGGTGTAAGTAGCTTGCTAAGTCTATCTGCACTAAAGACCCATGATAGATTGAAACAGGACTGTATGTGGATTATATATATATATATATGATAAGTTGTAAACAAGGTATGTTTGGAATGGCTTTTTTTTTTTCTTTTTTTTTTTGCCGACAATTTTTGGGAGAATATGTGCTTAATTAGAGTCGTACCTAATTTTGAAAATTAATTAATTAATAATGAATTAGGCGGGAATGCCTATTTTAAATGTATGGCTAAACAAATCGAGAAAAATCAATCTCTGTATGTACATTTCGGCCTATTAGGCCTCATCAGCAGAGCTATAGATAGGAAGGCCGCCCTGTGCGTGATTTGAAACCGGACTGCCAAGCTGACAGGCCGATCTAAGAAGTCCGTTTGGTGTAGAGGTTATGGGATCGCCCCCCCACCCATAGTTTATTCAGAGTTTGTATTTATTACATATAAATGAAGATATGGTAACATTTAACATTTTATTTTTCAACCATCTTCAGGGCAATATTTAAATTCAATGTTATAATGCTTCATCTGAAAATTATTTTCTAATGAAACAAAAATATGAAAAAACATTCTTACTGCTCTATTATCATTAATAGCATTCAGTTTCAAAAGTTAGTGATGCAAAAATTATTGAAAATTTTTTCATTTGAAAATAATTTTCAGGTGAAGCATTATAACATCACCCTGAAGATGGTTCACCCCCCCCCCCAAGAAAAAAACTAAACATTGGCTTATTATCATTTATATATAATAAATACATCCTATGAAAAATCTTATCTTTTATATTTACATTATATATATATATATATATATATATATATATATATATAATTGGTACCCTAACTGCTAAATAAAATCTAAAAAAACACCAATAAAACCACTAAAATTGTTGGAAGTGCTCAATACGCAAAAGTTTGACTCATGGTTTCACAAAGTCGTCACATGAGATGTGGTTGAAAACATCTCACTTGACAATCAACTCAGGGAAACTGAGTCTCAGCCTGTTTTGTATATAACATGATATTTACCATGTACCCCATGTTGTACAGGTTAGGCACAAGGCCCTATTAATGTGGGACCACCCACAAGCCATGACTCATGGGTGGCAGGTGCAAAAAATGCGTTGATCCTGTCGGCATTTCCCCTCAAGGTGGGCACCTCAGGCACTGGGCAATAAATCCAGCCCTGCCCCTTTAAATCAAAGGGGAAGGTGTTGCCTGGGGTGATAGCCCCCTGGGATCAACACTGTTAATTAGATCAATGGTCCAGAGGCCGAAGCCACTGTTGACCATATGTATATAACATATTCAACAGCTTATAAGACACTCTTTTCCTCCCCCTGCCCCGAAAAAATATCAACAAAAAAAAAAAAAAATCACCCTGCATCTTAGAAGGTCAAGGTTGGCTGCTTGGTTTGATTTTATGGCATGTCAATCCTTGTTGGGTTATTTTATGCTGAAAACGTTTTTTTTTTTTTTTTTTGTTTATTCTCGATTTTTTTTTTAAACACATTTTTTAAAACTCATTTTATTCCTGTTTAACCCATAGATAAGACCCTAACATGTACTACCACTCGGGTCAGAAGGGGTACCCATACACCCCAGAGCTCCAGAACTGAAACTTCATTAGATGCAGTTCAACACCATACCCAGGACACTCGGCCACTGCCTTCTAGCACTTATATGATAAAAAGCGTCAAGTGCTTACCATAAGGGCAATAGGGTTGAGACAATTATATAGTTGCTAGAGCTTGACATGACCAGTCAATTGATTGGAGGGGACCTCTCCGACTGCCCATCTAGCCTAAGCAAGGGCCAAAGTGGATTGTTGCATGTCATAGACTGCTCAACCACCAGGATTCCATCATTAAGCATCATGCCAACAGGCAGCCCCATTGAGGGGGGGGGATTTCACCCCTCAACAGAGGTGCAGTCAGTGTATTCTACTGTCCCAGCCAAGACAGCTCAACTTTGGGTTACTGAAATGTAAACAAGATCTGAGTACCGCATTTTTCGACGATAAGGCACACCGGATTATAAGACGCAGTATCAGTGAACGGATCTATTTTAATATACAAGGCGCACCGGGGTATAAGGCGCATAAAACAGAACAAAGCAGTTGGATAGGTCAGATTTATTCAAGTCACTAAAAATAACTATCAATATTGTTCACTTGTAACACACAAAGAACAGAAAAATACGCTCACTTTTTCAATCATTCCTCTTCTACAAATCCGTCAAATTCTTCATCTTCGGTGTCGGAGTTTAACAGTTGGGCGATGGCGGCATCAACCAAACCTGAATCCCTTTTGCCATCCTCTGAATCAGTCTCATGGCTGTTTGAGGTCACAAGGCCTAAGCACAACCAGGATTCATACATAAGGTGCACCGGATTATAGGGCGCTCTGCCGATATTTTTTTAGCAAATATTAGGATTTTAAGTGCGCCTTATAATCCGAAAAATCCGGTATTTATTTTTTAAAAGGGTGATACTTATTCTGAAACTTAGCCGGTCTAAGTATGAAACTCGTAAAAACTAGAAAGCCAACTGAAAGAGCGACACTTGAAAGAAATAAAAGACACAACAAACAAAACTTGATCTTCAAATAGTAAAAAGATTTTTTCATGTGTTGTTTGTCAATGCCAATTTATTTACTAAAAAGCAATCGGATATTCACAGTTCAGTGCCAATTTACAACAAAGTCGTTCATGTTCAACATCGAAATGGTTGGAGGAGATGTTAGTGGACTTTTAAGAAAAATTAGATGTCTCATGAAGAATAAATAAATGAACAACTAACTTACGAGGTATGTCAGAAAAGTTTTAGGACTGGTGTCACAAAAAATTGGGCTAAACTTGCAAATTGGTCGGGAAATTAAAACGGAAAGTTTTTTTGGTGGTCCCCCATTACGGTTTAACTACAGTTTATGAATGAACTACAGTCTATGAATGCGCCTTATAGTCTGAAAAATACGGTACATACAAAACTTTAAAGTTTAAATGACCTGAGGGTGGGGAGGGCTACATATGTCAGGTGAAAATCGCTTACCTAACATTCATAATTTAAATCATTTAAAAAATTTTTTTTTTTTTTAATGACCGCTCAAACTGATGGAGGCATGTGGTCTAATGGTTAGAGTCATAGGAAATGGACTTGTCGACCCGAGTTCAATTCCAGGACAGAGCTGTTTGTATTTCACATAGCGCTAATACCCTATTTCTCCCTCCAGCTATGGGTAAATAGCAGGGCAGACTGGGCTATTTAACCATGGCTAGGTAACCAGTCTAAGAGAAGGAAAAGTGAATTCAAACCAGTTAAACTCTGCTTAAATATTGACATTGTGTTGCATCCTGCTCGTGCAAAAGGGTTTGTGTGTGTGTGTATATATATATATATATATATATATATATATATATATATACACATACATATATAAGCTGTCAAATATGTTATTTTCTTTTTGTTTTTTTAATCTTCAAATGCATAGTTTACAACATGCAATAAAACTTATTATACAGGATGTCCATAAAGTCATTGTGCACTTTAAAATTAAAAAAATATTTAAAGTGCACCCAGACTTTGTGGATACTATATTGAATAACATTATATTTCCAAGTCTAGCTTAAAACATCCTGCTTCCAGCTATTTGTGATTTTTAAATAAGTATTGAACAAGGGGGTAACTGTCACATAAAATCAGAAAAGGCATGAAACAGACTGTCACAATTAAAACAGGGGAATATATATATATATATAAGAAGCCGGTATGGCTCAGTCGGTAGAGCGTCGGACTAAGAACCATAAGGTTCGGGGTTCGATACCGGCTCTTGCCAACTCAGCGTATGAGTAGCACAGGGATCTGTGTGGTAAAGTAAGGAGCTGATGGTAGATGTGGCACTCCACCTCAGATGTTAAAATAATGTCCTTGATCTAGCGCTAGTGAAAAGGGATAGACTCCCTCGCTGTCTGGCTGATACCAACTATAGGCCACCCCGACGACTTTACTTTAATACTTTATATATATATATATATATATATATATATATATATATATATATAGTCTAAGAGTCTCTGTATGCTTCTCGCGAGTATATATATATATTTTTGTGTTTATTTAGGTATATGTAACCGTTTGTGGGAGGTTCATATATCAGGTTTGGGCATTAGTATGAAGCATTAAAGTAATAAATATAAGAAACTTGGTTGTTTTGGGGTAGAGTTTCGTTTATTTAGTAAATTTTCGGAAATTTTTATAACTCCCTTCTTCAGACGTGAAAAGAAATTCATGTTTCTTCTCGAAAAATTTACTAAATAAACGAAACTCTACCCCAAAACAACCAAGTTTCTTATATTTATTACTTTAATGCTTCATACTAATGCCCTAACCTGATATATGTCCCTCCAACAAACATTTTATATATATATATATATATATATATATATATATATATATATATATATATATATATATATAGGCACATGGGCTAGTGGTTAGAGTCGTGGAAAATGGACTCGTCGATTCGAGTTCAATTCCTAAACGAAGCTGTTGGCATTTCACATAGCGCTAATACCTTTGGGAAAGGTATGAATCCATATATTCTCCCTCCAGCTATGGGTTAAATAGTAGGGCAGACTGGGCTCTTCAGCCTTGGGTAGGTAACCAGTCTAGGAGAGGGATAACTCTGAATTCAAAATTCCTGAGGTCGGTCGTTGATTGGGTTTGTGGCAACCTTTGATGCACCAATTCTTTCCTATCGACTGTGCCAAAAAGTGTAGATGGTCCAACACAAGCCTTCACCACTATAAACAAATCCCTGTGTGGGAGTTCATTGTGTGTATGAACCCTCATACGCCGAAAATCGACGGGAGAGTCCATTTTTTAAATTATTTATATATATATATATATATATATATATATATATATATGAATAAGGGGCTAGTTTAGCTCAGTCAGTAGAGAATTGGCCAACACAGTGCATGAGTAGCACAGATTGGGTAATCTTATCCGTGCAGTAAAGTGGGGTAGCTGACGGTAGGTGTGGCACTCCACTTCAGCAAGAAAGCAATCTCCCTGATCTAGTGCTAGCAAAAAGGGGATAGACTCCCTCGCTGTCCAGCTGATCCCGACAATAGGCCACTCCACCAACTTTATATATGTATTTTGTATTGGAGAAAGGAAAATAAAGTGCTCGGTTACAGGTATAAGAGCTATACTTATTTGTTATAGTGTACTATATAATTAAAAGGCATCAGTTACCATTGGTTTCAAAGCAGTGTATTAGCCACTTATCCTCAAGACAAGCACCCAGGGAAAACCTAAACAGTGTTGGGATGTAAAATAG
>CM042150.1:33765151-33800151 GCA_023376005.1 Doryteuthis pealeii | reverse complement strand
GATGAGAGTGGATGTCTCTCAGGGGCTGCTCTGAGTCGCTTCTCCTGCGGCGGATGAATATGGGCTAGGGTTGTTAATAAAGGTATAGAAGAACAACCAGTCTTGTTTGTTAAGTATAGGAAAAAAAATAAGGGAGGGGGGGGTGAATAAAGATTTAACTCGACAAGTTTTTTTGTTGAGTGGGGGGGGCGCAAAAAGAAGCGAGTTCAATGCCTTATTGCAGGCTAAACTTTCTCTTTGCAAACACCAACTTCTTCTTCTTCTTCTTCTTTTCCTTTGTCGCTGTCGGATCCTCTAGCAGCTACCATAGCAACACTCGTTTCTGCACTCCACGCTTCTGGGTGTTTCCTTCTATTTATACACAGGTCTGCCTCTATCATCTGGGCGTCTGTGCTTCACATACGGGACTGTCAACTCAATTCCAGTTGCCGGAATGCCTGCAGCTATCATCCGTGCATCTGGCGTTCACATACGGGACAGTGGCATCTCGATTCCGGTGCCCATACCAAAGTGTCACTTTTTCGCATTCTGAAGGACGTGGTTTTTTTTCCTATATTAAGTTAATTAAAACAAGAGGTGACAGCCCGGAAAAGAAGAAGAATCAAACCTTAACAGAAAGCCCACTGGATGAACCCAACAAGAGAAGAATATAAAACTCGGATAGCAACAATAAATAGACAACTATCTCAGCCAGTTAACAATCCCTTCCCTTACCCCCCCCCCGGGTCGGGTATATGTGCCCACCACGGGTCAAAATCACAAGCATCGATCCCAGGGGGCCATCCCCCAAGGCAATACCTGCCCCCTCGATTTAAAGGGGTAGGGCTGGGTTTATTGCCCAGTGCCTGAGGCGCCCCCCCTTGAAGAGGAATGCCAAGGGGATAGACGCAATTTTTAACCCCGCCACCAATGAGTTTCAGCTTGTAGGTGGTCCCACGTTAATAGGGTCTTGTGCCTCACCTAGTACAAGTGGGGTACAAGGATAATAACCCCCCCTCTTCTATGTCAGTGATGCTGATAGCTTTTTAATTAAGTGCATCCTGGGACACACGGATTTGATTTGAATGAGTCACTGGGAAATTTGATGGGTCCCAACTAAAGTTTCTTAAACTGCAGACTTGGACAACTAAAGCCATCTAACACCTACCTTGTACTCTGTACCATGTAATTCGTTTCCAACAGAATATTGAAATGTATTTACAGTTAGCTAGATTTGTTTGTTTGTTTTGTTTTACGGCATATCAACCTCAGTGGGTCATTTAAAGTGCCGATAAAGTTTTGAAATAAATCAATTCTTAATGGATAATACAATTTTTTTATAAATACATTTTTCTATTTAACCCATAGATGGGACCCTAACAGGTACTACCACTCCGGGTCAGAGTGGACCAGGGAGCAATGGTGATGAATGGGGTGCTCCACATTCCCCAAACCTCCAAAACTGGAACCTCACCATCAGATAGAGTTTAACGTCATTCTCAGGACATGTAGACCCGCAGCCACCGCTTTCTAGCACCCATATGATAAAAAGGGTTTGGGGCTTGCCATAAGGGCAATAGGTTTGGGAAAATCATATAGGTGCTAGGGCTTGACGTGACCAGCCGATTGATCGGAGGGGGCCTCTCCGACTGCCCGTCTAGCCCAAGATAGGGCCAAAGTGGAGTATTGCATGTCATGAATTGTTCATCCACCTGGGCTCTATCCTTAAGCATCACGGGTCGCCACACACGGCCAACAGGTGGCCCCACTGGGGGAGTCTTACAGTTAGATAGAAATGGTGGGGGAAGAAAAAACGTGTGAGTGATGCAGGACTTGTACCTATCAGCATCTCTGCTATGTGCCCCCCCTCCAAAAAAAAAAAAAAAAATTGTAATTGGTTAGTGACTACAGAATTTTTCAAATTAAAAGCACTACTGTAAAGAAACAAGAAACAAAAAACAAAAATGTTCAAAATATCTCCCCACCCCACCCCAGCCCCAAAGGAAATGGTTTCTGAAGGTGAAAAAACTTAGATGAGAAATGTTCCAATAAGATTTGTGGGTGTCTCTCCCTCTTCGTCTTCATAGCAAATTGTCAAGTAGGAAAATTCCTGTTATAATTTGTTTGAAAATGCCAGGGTTAATTACAATTTGTTGACCTGGAATTACTTTTAAAGACGGACAAGAGAAGGAACATTAATGGCGGCAGTTAAAGAGGAAGGGAAAGAAGAAGGTAATGTTGACTAAATTAAACTTCAACAAATATAATTACAGAAGGTCAATAGAGACTAGAATAAGGAAATTAGAAAAGGTAAAGCAAGGTGTGTTGGTGTGTGTATATATATATATATATATATATATAGTTCAATGAAGTAACAAATAAAAGTGTTTGCTTTTATTTATTTATAGCAGTGGTTTCTTGCTGAAAGCATTCATCAGGTAAACGAAATGGTTCCTTTGAAAAATATATATATATATATATATATATATTTAAAAATAATAAAGTTATACATACACATATATACATAAATACACACACATGCATACACATATATACATAAATACACACACATGCATACACATATATACATAAATACACACATACATAAATACAAACTCACATATATACATAATAATGTACTCACATGTACACATATATACATAAATATACACACACACACCTACAAATACACACACATATATATACATACATACATACACTCAAATATTTGTTTTTTGTTCTCAAGTGTCTTAGTGTTTTAGTTACAACTTGTCGCACAGCCACAATTACAAAGACACACAGATGTTTCGCATATATATATATATATATAACAAAAATTGTTATGTGATAAATAATATAACATAAGACAATCCGTCTCTTCTCCCACCAGTAATGGTTAAATAGTAGGACGGACTAGACTATTTCGCCTTGGTATGTCGGCTGGTCTGGAGGAAGGAAAACTTAATTCAAATTAGCTGTAACTCCACTTAAAAATTGAATTTGTGTCACATCCTGCTTACGGTGGCTTGAGTATATACATACAAAATTGCTTTATTTATATTTTACAAGGGGCCGGGTTAGCTCAGTCGGTAGAGCGTTCGGCTAGAAACCACAAGGTTCCTAGTTCGATACCGGTCCTAGCCAACTCGGCGTATGAGTAGCACAGGGATCTGTGCGGTAAAGTAAGGAGCTGATGGTAGGTGTGGCGCTCCACCTCAGACGCCAAAAACAATCTCCTTGTCTAGCACCATTGAAAAGGGGATAGACTCCCTCGCTGACTGGTTGATACTGACTTTAGGCCGCCCCGACAACGACTTTACTTTATATTTTACTCTACCAATGTCCCATAAATGAGAAGAAACATTTTGCTTGTAGCAAATATGAGAAGTAAACAAACAATATGTTTTGATATGGCTTTTTTTAGCCAACAATTTTTGGGAGAATAATTAATTGAAGTTGTACCTAATTTTGAAAATTAATTAATTAATAATTAATGAATTAGGCGGACATACCTATTCAAAATGTAAGGCTAAACAAATCGAGAAAAATCTATCTCTGTATGTACATTTCGGTCTATTAGGCCTCATCAGCAGAGCTATAGACAGGAAGCAAATATCTATACCAATCTTAAATTGTGTATGCATTATCTTCGAAGACTCTAGAATTTTCTTTTCAAATTAAAATGTTTCCTTTCAAATCATATAGCGAGTAGATTATTACATTTTTCCTTTCAAATGATATAGCTATTGGATTAGGAAGCGCGTTGTGGAATGGTTAATGTCATCGGAAATGGACTTGTCGCACCGAGTTCAAATCCCGCACGTGGTAATTACATTTCACTTAGCGCTAATACCCTTGGGAAAGGTATGAATCCTACTCTCCCTCCAGCTACGGGTAAATAGTAGAGCAGACTGGGCTCTTTAACCTTGGTTAGGCAACCGATTTGGAAGGAAAACTCTGAATTCAAACCTGTTGAACTCTGCTTAAGAAATTGACCTTGTGTCGCATCCTGCTCGTGCGGAGGGGTTGGTAAATATATATTGGATTATTAAATTTTTCCTTTCAAATGATATAGCTGTTGGATTATAGGATGTATGTTTAGTATAATGGTTATCATTATAGGAAATAAAATTGGGAAAGACACGAATCCACTTCTTCTCCCCATCCCCAGCTATAGGGAAATAGTACGGCAGACTGGGTTCTTTAAGTTGGAATCACCACTTTTATTTATGAACTTTGTCCACAAGCAGCACTCACTTCTATCCAATATGGATGAGTCTGTGATTGAATTTCACCATAGAGGATTTACCAAGAGTGATTGCCGACAGAGACAGATGGTGAGAGAGAGTCAAAGGAATCTGTGCTGTCAGCATACCTTGATAATTATGATATATATTACATACACACATAAAAAAAAAAATCAAATTTTTTGTAATAATTAGATAATAAATGCTTTATCAAGATGCCGACAGGTACATGTCCTGCGTCACTGATGCAGAAAAATCAAATCTATGTGTCCCAGTGTTTTTTTATTCTTCTCCATCATTTCCATCTAACTGTAAATACATTTCAATATTTTCTTGGAAACGAATTACACTGTATGGGGTAAAAGGAAGGGGTTAGATGGCTTTAGTTGTTCATAGATAAAAACTCTACAATTTATTAAGAAACTTGGACCATATGACCTTTTAGGCACCCCTTTTGTTTTGCTGATTAATAAGTACATTTTTTTCATTTACACGGTCAACATCCGGTTGTTTGTTAACAGACGATTTTTAGAGTTTTTTTTAAATTATAAAACTAACCCCTAACAAACAACCGGATGTTGACAGTGTAAATGAAAAAAATGTACTTATGAATCAGCAAAGCAAAAGGGGTGCCTAAAGGTCATATGATCATATGAGGGAGGGGGACAATGCATTGTATTTAAAACTAGTCCTGACCTTGTTGGGATTATTTTAATATAAGATGTGCTCGAAATATCCACCAAGGTCACGTGATTGACTCTTCTAACCAATCACTGGCAGTACTACTGGCCTGATAAGATACTTAAACCCCCCCCCCCATATTGGTCATAATTCAAATTGCCCATTGGAGGATACACATAGGATTGCCGGGATCTTTACCAATACTCACGAAGGACTTATACGATTGCCAGTAACTCAGGACATGTTAGTAACCAAAGGATTCAAATTGTGGATGGACCTTTTATCAAGGATTCCACCAGATAAGCGCTTCTGCTATAAGGCCAAGGAATAGCCCTTAAAAAACTTAACAGACCTCTCTCAACTCCCATTCTCAACATTAGCACAAAATGAAGTTTCTCTTTTTCGGTCTATTTCATTTTGATATATATTACATACACACATAAAAAAATAAAAAAATAAAATTTTGTATAATAATTAGAAAATTAATACTTTATATATTGGTGTATCATATGACTTTCTGGGACGTAAATTTCAATCAGGAAATAGGGGGGGGGACAATACATTGTATTCAAACCACAGTCTAGATCTCCACCAACTCCCATCCTCAACTTTAGCTCAAAGTGAAGCTTCCCTTTTTTGGTCTATTCATTTCGGCTTGTGGCTAATCAACCTAACCAGCCACAAATCACAGAAAAAGGGGTTTGTCTTTTCAGTGGGTTGCCACATTCTTCAAGAAACGGTATCCCGTAATATGGGGTAGGGAGAGGAGTCTGTGATTGAATTTCACCGTTCTTTTCTAACAAGATTGTCTTTTTTTTTATCTATTTCTTTTTTAAACTCACATCTGTTGATATTATACGCAACAGAGAAGGGAAACAGGTAAACGCAATCTCCTCATTCTAGAAACATTCCAGTCTGAGAGAAAAAAATGGTTTCTTCTTGTGAGGAATGAAGTCTGGGAAGAGAGAGAGAGAGAGAGAGAGAAAGAAAAAGAGAAATAGAAAAAAATGCTTTTTCAGAGAATTTATCAGTGACAGCTTTTTTTTCTAAATGGAGATTGTCTGTATTTCTATCTGTAACAAAAACTATGTCATAGCTCTACGTCACAGCTTACATCACAATATTCTTATGCTATATACACCCAAATTTTGAGTAAGCAATTTTAAAAATTGTTTTTTTTACTCTCATCCTTTTTTTCTTCTTTTTTTTTACAGTAACAAGAAGTTAACTAAAAAGTTTACAAATAAATAAATACCTATGATTTTGTGTAAAATTGATGTGGAAAATATTCAAAATAATTGTTTGATTATTACATGCATGCAACATTTTATTTGAGTGGGATGGGGCTCAGTTTTCATTTCAAATTTTTTTTTTTTTTTTTTTTTACTCCTTTAATAAATGAGGATTTGTCTTACTTATGATACAAACCCCTGACATTGAATTTTTAACTCCCACCCTCTCAGGCAATGTCTTTCAAAAATTAATTTTTACGACGCCCGGAGGGTGTTTTCTGTTGATATTATATGCAACAGAGAATGGAAACAGGTAAACACAATCTCCTCATTCTAGAAACATTCCAGTCTGAGAGAAAAAATGGTTTCTTCTTGTGAGGAATGAAGTCTGGAGAGAGAGAGAGAGAGAGAGAGAGAGAGAGAGAGAGAGTTTGGGTGGAACCAGTGAAAAGCTAATGGAAATTAATGAATGTGTTCCTAGATAGGTCTCATTATTGTCTCTGTCTCTCATTGACAAGATTTGAAAAGAGAGAAAAAAAAAACATGCTTTTACAGAGAATTTATCAGTGACAGCTTTTTTTTTTTTTTTTTAATGAGAAAAAAGTCTTGAATTAATGCCATTTGATAAAAGGAGAAGATTGAGAATTCAGAAAAATCTTCAAAACCAATCCTGAATTTTTGGCATCAAGAGTATTGCAAATGGACATGAAAAAGGATTGGTTGGAATTCGGAACAAAGTTTTATAGTTTTCATTAAAAGAAGGGAAGCAGAAAAAGAGAGAGGGAAAAATCAAAAGGAGAGGAGGGAGAAGAGAAAATCATGGGAAGAATAGAGGGGAAGAAAGAAAGAGGGGAGTGAGAAGAGAGAAGAAAGAAAGAAAGAGAGTGAGAAGAAAGAAAGAGGGGTGAGAAGAGAGAAGAAAGAAAGAGGGGTGAGAAGAGAGAAGAAAGAAAGAGGGTGAGAAGAGAGAAGAAAGAAAGAGGGGTGAGAAGAGAGAAGAAAGAAAGAGGGGTGAGAAGAGAGAAGAAAGAAAGAGGGGTGAGAAGAAGAGAAAGAAGAGAGAGAGAGAAGAGTGAGAGGAGAAGAGAGAAGAGAGAAGAAAGAAGGGGGGAGAGAAGAGAAGAGAGAGAAAGAAGAGAGAAGAAAGAAAGAGAGTGAGAGAAGAGAGAAGGGGGTGAGAGAAGAGAGAAGAAAGAAAGAGAGGAGTGAAAGGAGAAAGAGAGAAGAAAGAAAGAGAGGAGTGAGAGGAGAAGAGAGAAGAAAGAAAGAGGGGAGCAAGAGGAGAATAGAGAAGAAAGAAAGAGGGGAGTGAGAGAAGAAAGAGGGGGAGTGAGAGGAGAAGAAAGAGGGGGAGTGAGAGGAAAGCACAGAGAGAAAGTGAAAGCAAAGGAAGTTAAGAGAAAGGGAAAGCAGAGGGAGAAGAGAGAGGGAAAGCAAAGAGGAGAGAGGAAAGTGAAAGTAGAGCAAAAAGGAGAGAAACAGAGAAAAGAAAGAGGGGAGGAAGCAGAGAGAAAGAGAGAGAGGGAGAGCGAGGAGGGTTGGAGTGAGGGAGGGTGGAGAAAAGCAAAGAGAGATAGAAAGGCAGTCAGAGAGAGCGAGGGGGAAGCAGAGTTAGTGAGAGAAACAAAAGCAGTCTGAGAGAGAAGAAAAGCAAAGAAAAAGAAGAGAGAGAGAAGAAATAGAGAGAGAAAGGAGAAAAGGGAGAGAGGGAGAGAGAGAGAGAGGAGAAAGCAAAGAGAAAGAGAGAAAGAGAAGAGAAGAAAGAAAGAGAAGCAAAGAGAAAGAGAAGAAAGAGAGAGAGAAAGAGAGAGAGAGAGAGGGGGGGAGAGAATGATGAACACAGATGAATACTTGTCATGTATATAACAATTGTTGAAAGCCTCACATCATCCTAAACAGATGATTGATGTGTTAGGGCCATTGCCAGTAAATAGAATCCTTATTGGCTGCTGATTTACTGAAAAAGTTGCCTTTGTCAAACAAATACGCTATTCTTATTTTAAAGATCCGCACAGATAGTGAACAACGTCTGTATCCATGTTTGAGTCAGGGCCCGTACATCTGTCAGAACGAAGTATGAAGTAATTAGCAGACTAGTTTCACAAACATTCGCTAATAAATTTGCTTCTCACTGGGGGCTCCATTAATCAGGCTTTACATTCAAGTTAACTGTCAAATAAATATCCTTGATAGAAAATGTACATGTGTGTGCATATATATATATATATATATATATATATATATCGTCTGTTGTTTACAGACTGATCTCTCTGGTGATCATAAAATATATAAACAAATGTATGTATTTAATAGTTTAAACATCATTCCTTAATGGCAGCTGTCAAATGCCCGAGAGGTTAACGAATCGGGCTGATGAAAAGTCAGTCGGGTTTCGCTGTGGTAGTTGCTGTGTATAGCCATGTCAGAGATGTGAAATGTCGAAACACTGTGTCTGTAGATTATATATATATATATATATATATATATATATATATATATATATATACGCACGGTGGTTGGGTCACACTATGACTCCCCTCAGTAACTTTATGGTGAACTCGCAGAAGCCACACGAAGGGCAAGAGGCCCCCAAAAGAGGTTCAAAGACCATATGCAGACAACTCTGAAGAAATCCGCCATTACACCTTCAAGCCTGGAAGATCTGGCCTCCAATAGATAGGGTTAGCGAGACACATGCTGCACAGGAGCTGAGCAGCTTAATATTGAGATCAATACAGCTGCAGAGCAGTGATGTTTGCGCCATTATGCCCCCACAGAATGCAGATGGAAATTTCTCTTGCAATGTGTGTAACTGCATCTGCAAGTTCAGAATTGGACTAATTAGGGTCCACAACTGAAGAACAACATTGAGTGATATCATCGTCGTCTGTGACGGACTGCTAAAAGAACATATATATATATATATATATATATATATATATATATATATATAGAGAGAGAGAGAGAGAGAGAGAGAGAGAGAGAGATATGAAAATAAATGGTAATCTGACAGTATGAATTAAACATTTTTTATTTTTTATTTTTTTAAAAACAAATGATGTTTTATAATTTGCTGATAGAAATCTGTTTCGACCGTTTTAATAGATTGGTCTTCATCAAGTTCTTTCATATGTTGCTCTTGATGAAGACCAATCTATTAAAACGGTCGAAACAGATTTCTGTCAGCAAATTATAAACATCATTTGCTTTAAAAAAAAAAAGAAAAAAAAGAAAAAAAAAGGTAAATTTATATATATATATATATATATATATATATATATATATTATTGTAGATAATATGGGTGCTCTATTTGTAGGTAGACAGTGCTCAATATCATTGACAGAGCATTTATATTTAAGTTAAGGTAGCATGGAAATGGAGTAAACACCGAGTTACTGACAATTTCTTGGCTATGCTATATATATATATATATATTGTTTTTGAGTTATTATTTCTTGCTCACTTATCCTTTTATCTACCTCATATTGTCGGATTCTAAACCCATCCATCCTATCTTCATATTATTATATATATATATATATATATATATATGTTCTGTTAAACGCCACAGACAATTCAAGTCTGAGGAGTTTTTTTTATGGTCCTTTCGATTTTCCTAGCGATCTTTTTTTCTGAACTTAAAAACATTAAGCAAACACTTATCAACAACGAATTCCCAACCATTTTGTCGACGAACAAATCCGACAAACACTCTATAAACATTAACCACAACGAAACCAATAGCAAACATAATAGCTCCTTCCAAAATATATCTATTGTAATCAAATGCATAAAAACTACAAACTGATGAAATCATCCTAAAAAAATTAATTCGAAATAATGTTGCCTCCATGATACTAACCGTAAATTAAAACTTATCATCTATTATAAAATTCAAACCGCGAACCTTGTCACTTTTAATAATTCATCTCAAAAAAACCACTCGTCTAAATGAGACCAATGTTGTATATGAGTTTACATGTCCCATAGGAGATTGCTTCTCCAATATCAGCAATACATATATTGGCCATACGACGACCACATTATCCCGCCGTTTAACAATGCACTTATCTGACACCAGCTCCATTAGTCAACACTTAAAGAACATTCATGCCCCCCCTCAACCTACAGAAAAATTTTAACAGAAAACACACTCACACTCCATAAAGAAAAAACAAACAAAAACTGCAAATAATGGAAGCATCTATATCAAATTAAAAAAACCTACCTTAAACAAAATAAACTTTCAAACCAGTAAAACACGTCCTCCAATGCTTATAAAATCCCACTCTAACCATTCCCCCTCCCTTCCTCACAATTCTGTATCCCCCTCAAAAACCCATTAATCCATTGTTTCGTACTAACTACCACTACCACTCTTAAGCTACTACTCGTTCTTCTATAAAAACGAGGCACTTGAAAAACTTAACATCGTTTCCCCACCTGATGATGGCTGATAAACCAGCCGAAAGCGCTCAAAAAAAACAAGGATTTGGTGGACTATTACAACGTCTCCACCCAAACACGAAAAAGATCGCTAGGAAAATCGAAAGGACCATAAAAAAACTCCTCAGACTTGAATTGTCTGTGGCGTTTAACAGAACATGTCTAAAAGAAAAATGCTGCCGAAGTATACATATATATATATATATATATATATATATATATATATGAGATTAAGATAATTTGCTTTAGAAGCATTGTTGAGTAAAGTATATTATTATCTATTTTCATTTTTTGCTTGAAGGCAGTTACAATGCGTATATCGTATAAAATTCGATAATTAATGAAAATAATCATGACAAGCGAACTCGGCAAATATTGCCCACTACGTAGAACATCGTACAGCAGCTGTTTCAACTTTATTAAGTCTCATCAGCGATGTATACTTATAATTTCCCTCTGATAGAAATCAAAACCGGGAACTCAGCACACAGAGTCAGAGACTTTACTCCACCAAGTTCGCTAAAGTCTTTTATTTATGCAGAAATTAGTATCAATCATATACAACCCCGCCTATATTTTGCACCCCCAAAATAAGAGCAGTCAAAATTAAGTAACCTGAAAAAAAAAAAAAAAATCAGGAAAGTTTTGAAATAAAATAACTCAATGCATTATAAAATTCATTCATTCACAACACTGAAAATTTCATTAAAATCGGATAATTCCCTGATTTTTGGTAATTTTAAAAAAAATGGTTGTGTGTGGGGGGGGGATTTGTTTTGTAAAAACATGGATTTTTCGACAAATAGGGTATACCTAGTTTACACTATGTAAGAACTTTCCAGTGTCAGGGGACATGACCAGGGAGAAATTTGTTGATTTCAAGCCAGAAGACTAGACTGAAAGAATCTCCGAGCTATCGGCTTCTGATAAAAGCTGTGAAGGGACAGCAAAGTACCCACCTCCCGTCAGTGAGGGAGCAATTGCATATTTGAACATTTAGGGAACCTCCTGGAAAGCTTTTTTGTTCACCTAAATACATTTTTTCTGACGAAGATCCTCTGATGAGTGTCGGAAAAAGAGGACCCTAAGCATTAATAAAAAAAACTTTCACATACATTTGCCATTATTGGCTTTAAAAATAGATTTAACAATTTAGAATAGAAATGTTTGTCGACTTCACTAGTGCATCCCCCCAAAAAAAACTTTATGATGTGCCACCCTCAAAACCTAGGCTGAAGGGCCGAAATTTATTTTAGGAGAGAGGGAAAAAGATTAAAATATTCAAAAAGAAAATGATATTTACATTTATGACATCATAAAAGCATTTGACTTGAACTTTCACAAACGAAAGCTCAATGAAAGCCGAATCGACAGTTGTTTGGCTAGCTTGAAAGATGCAGCGTTGGGTTACTTAAGGGTAAGTAGTTTTAAACAATTCTCAGTCTTGACTCAGTCTTAAGTTTGATTGAATAACGACACTTTATAATTCTTTAGATTCTCTGTCTCTTAGATTAGCAACCAAAGGCAACTGAGTTTTCTTAAAGTGTATATAGGTATTCAAATGGTATTTTCTGTTGATACTGGGCCTAGGGATTGAACTTGTGACTTCCAGGTAAAATCCAAATAGAAGCACCAATGACCAATGGTTTGTTTCTATGGGACAAATTAAAAGACTATTTTAAAGAGACTTGAAAACCTTATGGCAATTTTTTCTATCTCTCTATATCTTCTATAGAGCATGCCATATATATATATATATATATATATACACACACATACACACACATACACACACACACACACACAAAAGTTTTTTTTTCCTTTTTTGTATGCTTCTTTTTCAAGAATGATAGTTATGGAGAAGGGATAGAAAACAGTAATATTCAGGTTTTGGGTATGCAGAAAAATAGTATTTTTTAGCTGAAAACCATTTCTCTCTCTCTCTTTTCTTAAAAGAATATATATATATATATATATATATATATATATATATATATTGTACACGCTCGGGGATGATGATCAAGGATTTCATGAAGAAGTCAATAGTCTAAAAAGTTCTGTGACCAATGCTTTACACAAAGAAAAGATTTTACACTTTGTAGGGATCTACTTAACAACTCTCCTATGTCAGGGGGACAGTGAGTTTAGAATTACTCCACTTAACGGGCGGGGAGAAATTTGTTGATTCCGAGCCCGGTGACTAGACTGAAAGAATCTCCGAGCTCTGATAAAAGCCGCGAAGGCACAGCAAAGTACCCCTCTCCCGTCAGTGAGGGAGCAATAGCATATTTGAACATTTAGGGATCCTCCTCTATGAGAGAGATTTGTGACTATAGATACACCCTTGTACTCCATTATATTGTTGTTTCAGTTACATGGAATTAACATGACTATTTGTATATGTGCTTTCACTCATAGTGTCACATGGGTATGGCACTAAACACTCTATGAAATGTAACATGAAAAAAAAAAAAGTAAAGTCGTCGGGGTGGCCTAAAGTCGGTATCAGCCAATCAGCGAAGGAGTCTATCCCCTTTTCAATAGTGCTAGACCAAGAAGATTGTTTTTTGCGTCTGAGGTGGAACGCCATACCTACCATCAGCTCCTTACTTTACCACACAGATCCCTGTGCTACTCATACGCTGAGCTGCGAGGGCCGGTATCAAACTAGGAACCTTGTGGTTTCTAGCCGAATGCTCTACCGACTGAGCTAACCCGGCCCTGGTGGATTTATCTACTTAAAACAAAGAAAAAAAAAACTATTCTATTACTACCCTCCTTTTTTCTACAATGTTATGATTGGTATATTCAAAAAGTTTTGGAGCCCTGTCGGCTGGAGTTAAGAATACACCGATTGCATTTCTGCAGAGGGGTAAGACTCTCCCACCCAATGGGACCACCTGTTTACCATGGGTGTCGACCTGTGATGCTTAAGGATGGAACTCTGGTGGCTGATCAGTCCATGACATTCAACACTCCACTTTGACCCTAATGTTAGACCGGCAGTTGGAGAGGCCCCCTCCAATCAATCGACTGGTCACGTCAAGCCCTAGCACCTATATGATTGTCCCAACCTTATTACCCTTATGGCGACCCCAAAATATTTTTATCATATATGTGCTAGAAGGCTGTGACTGAGGGTCTTATTGTTCTAGGCATGATGTTAAACTATCAGATGGTGAAGTACCAGTTCTCGAGCTCGGAGAATATGGAGTACCCCTTTTATCATCATTACTCCCAGGTCAACTTTAACCTGAAATGGTAGTCCCTGTTAAGGTCCCATCTATGGGTTACATACAATAAAAGGAGTTCTAAAAAAATGCGTTTAAAAAAATTGAGTGCCCATCAAGTAAGAATAAAACAAACCTCTTCAGCATAAAATGACCCAAAGGGTTGACATGCTGTAAAATCCAACCAACCAACAGGTTTTGGAAAGCTTTTTTGTTCACCAAAATATATTTTTTTCTGACCAAGATCCTCTGATGAGTATCAGAGGAAGAGGACCCTAAGCATTAATAAATTACTGACAAAAAGAATTTAACAATCAAAAATAGAAATGTTTGTCGGCTGCATCAGTGCTTCCAACTTCCATTATATTTCATTTTATATTTCAGAGAAAAATTAGATACAGATGTGCCACTCTTAAGGGCTCAGGGGCTGATATTTATTTTGGGGGAACAGGAAAAAAGATTTTTAAAAATTACATTCAATTTATTTGCTCATTTTCATTTTAAAAACAAATTAAAATTAATTAACACAATTATATAAGGACAAATTTTTGTCTAAGTCGAAATATAGTAACATAATGAACATCAGTATAAAAAAAAGAAAGAAAAATAATATTACATATGTAATTTATTTTAATACATTTTAAACTATTGTTAGGGGTGGGTGAATTTAATACTTTTCCCAAAAAATTGAGTAAGATGAGTGTTTTCTATTTTGCTGTTGATTCTGATGAGATCATTGACCTAGGATGTTATTTTAGGTTAGCTTCGTGAGGATTTTCAAAATGGCAGCTAGAAATCCCTGTGTTCTTTTAAAGAAATGGACATATATATATGGCTTAATAATGGTGTAATATGTCTAATCATAGGTTTTCTTAGTCACAGAATTTGAAAATACATTCATTTTATTAATTTAACTAGCTCTAATTTCTTTATAATGTAAAAAAATGAAAATTATAATAAAATTAGTAATGTTTTCCATATATATATTTACAAACTCCTCCGCACGAGCAGGATGTGACACAAGGTCAATTTCTTAAGCGGAGTTTAACAGGTTTGAATTTAGAGTTTTTCCTTCTCCTAGACAGGTTGCCTTACCAAGGCTGAAGAGCCCAGTCTGCCCTACTATTTATCCATAGCTGGAGGGAATATAGTTGGATTCATACCTTTCCAAAGGGTACTAGTGCTATGTGAAATACAAAGTTTCATCTAGGATTTGAACTCGGGTCGACGAGTCCATTTCCTACGACTTTAACCATTATGCCAAGTGCTTCCATATATATCACCAATTACACACAGCGAAGTTGACAATAGTTAACTTCCACATATAAAAGTTGAATTTTCCATATAAATTAAATCATATAAATTTTCCATATAAATTAAATCATTTGAATTTTCAATATAAATTTTAAAAATATTGAATTTTCAATATAAATAAAAAAATTTTTTATAATAAAAAAAAATCATTTATAAATCATTTAAAAATCATTTATAATAAAAAAAAAAATCATTTGAATTTTCCATATAAATTTTCCATATAAATTAAATCATTTGAATTTTCAATATAAATAAAAAATTTCAATTTTCAATATAAATAAAAAAAAATTTTTATAAATAAAAAAAATTTTCAATATAAATAAAAATTAAATCATTTGAATTTTCCATATAAATTAAATCATTTAACCCCCGGATGTGCCCGGATTCAGTTATCAAATTTAGCAAACTGGAATTCACATCCACATTTCCGGGGAGGGGTGCAATACTGCAGTGCCTTTCTGTCACCATTATCATCTTGCTAGAAGTGTTCTACCTCCAAACGTTGCTTCTTAACAGCATCAATAACTTTCTCCGTTACTGCAGCTTCCAGCCCTTCAATCCCATTTAATTCAACCTCTCGTTTCACACCCTTTAATTCCTTGAGAATAATCAGTCCAACTATGGCATTTCTTCCCAAATGAATTTTTTTTTTCTTTTTTTTTTAATAATATTAATAATAATAATAATAATAATAATAATAATAAATGATTAAATTGATTTTACATCCAACACAAAATATTATACATCACCATGGCCACAAAACACAAATACGCTTTTTCATTTGCACATACACACGTACAAAATCTCGCTCTAGGATACAGTCCTAATCTTTTCAATGTCCCGCGCATTACAACATACACACACGTACAAACAAAAATAAACGCATTGACGCTCACACGAGAATACAGTTATTTAAAAAATAACATTTTCAAAAAAAAAATTCATTTGGGAAGAAATGCCATAGCTGGACTGCTTCAGTTCAATTCTTTTGATAAAGAGGTATTACCTCGAAAATTCAAGAAAGAATAAAAATACAGGTCAACACACAACACCATTATTACCTTATTATTATTTTTTTATTTATTCAAAATGCATTGTGATAGCTTCTAAATCAACCTCCAAACCAATACATACACAATGCTTCAAGCAAGTTATGAAACTCTCTTATATATGTGTGTGTGTGTGTGTGTGTGTGTGTGTGTGTGTTACCAAGCCCTGTTGTAATGACTTTTACCTGCTGGTTACACAACTGTTGTGCAACATGTTCAACATTCAGGTAAGATTCATCTTCCACACAATTGTTCAACAACTGAGAAACATATACATCAGATCTGCGCGTGGTGTAATGGTTAAAGTCATGGGAAATGAACTCGTCGCCCCAAGTTCAATTCCTGGACGTGGTGATTGCATTTTACTTAGCGCAAATACCCTTGGAAAAGGTATGAATTCTACTCTCCCTCCAGCTATGGGTAGATAGTAGGGCAGACTGGGCTCTTTAACCTTGGTTAGGCAACCAGTCTAGGAGAAGGAAAACTCTGAATTTAAACCTGTTAAACTCCGCTTAAGAAATTGACCTTGTGTCACATCCTGCTCGTGCGGAGGGGTTGGTAAATATATATACATCAGATCTCTATGAAAATCATTGCCAAATTTTTATCACTGTTGTCACTGTTACACAGTTTGTGATCTGATTAACCACCTACATTTGGTTAAATCGAACTTAAAAGACCTAAATTCCACCATTGTACGTCACCCCGCCGAAGAAATAAAAATATAAAAAATCAGGGAATTAACCAAATTTAATGAAATTTCCAGTGTTGAAACATTAATGAATAAGGCGCTAGTTATTTTATTTAAGATTTTTTACATTTTTTCAGGTCAGTTAACTTTGAACCACATATCTTTGAGGTGTAACACAGATTCTCAAAGATACATGGATCAAAGTTAACTGACATATATACATATATATATATATATATATATATATATGTCATTCACTGTTTCGTTGTTTAAACAGAAATTAAGGAGAAATTAAAAAATTACTTATCGTGTCCTTTTTTTTGTATAAATATTGAAGAGTGTCTATGTTTTTATTTGTGTCATCAGATGATTCTATTGCTTATCTCTAGTGGACTCTTCATAAAAAGGCCATACATATTATCAGTAGGCATATGTATGTATATATTTACCCAGCCCTTCCGTTATAGGCAGGATGTATTTTCAATTGTCTTCCCTTGTTGGGATGGGGTTGAGATTGGAAATCTCTAGTGGACTGGTCATAAAAAGGCCATATACAATCCAAATTCTCATTAGGCGTATATATGTATACCCCTCCGCCATAGGCAGATTGTATTTCCAATTTTTAAACTTATTTCTTAAGCTGGTTTAAATTTAAAGTTTCCTTCAAGCCTGGTTGCCTAACCAAAGGCTAAAGAGCCCAGTCTAACCAACTATTTACCTGAAGCAATTGTCTTCCCTTGTTGGGATGGGGTTGAGATTGGAAAAGGGTTATCTTCCCTTGCCGCCAGGGTTTACCACTAGAGAGCGATACAACAAAATTTATGGCACAGTGTAGTTTAAAATGTAATGTTTTAAAGACTCCTTGTATATTCATTATTATTATCACTTTCTTTTGAATGAAAAAATCAAATGTTTTTGTTTCATGAAAATAATTGAAAAATAGTAATAAAAAAAAATATAAAAACGTTAAAAAAAAACCACAAACAGAAAGAATTTCTTTTAACTTCATGTTTAGTGGTTTCTACAAATATTCTATGCACTGTTAATTATCATGCCTGAGGCAATGTTTACCAGTTGTTAAAGACTATCTAAAAAAAAAAAGCAATATCTGCAAAATATATTAATAAAAACAATATTATTGAATTGTTTAAGAAGTCACTGAGCACAATATCAACATTTGAGAGTTCATGGAGCATTAGGATGATTGTCTTTAATTATAATCTTTCACTGAAATCCTGCACGTACATAGGAAAAAAAACTCTGAATTCGCAGGTTCATATCTTCTAAAGTAGACTTTGCTCCCACACAAAATTTTTTGATGAACTTAGGCAGACATAGTAGATGTTAAAAAAAAAATATTATGAAAATTGAAGAGGACATATTTTCGATAGATATGTAAGCTACATAGGTGAGAAGTTGTTGATTTTGGAGGCATGCATTTGGGTGGGCAAAATAAAAATTTCTGTCAGGTATAGGGTTAAAATAGTTGGATATTTGGATTCTACAGTCCTTATTTGCCTTACATACCAAATTTCAGAAATATTGAATGTATGAAAGTATTTTTTTTTAAATTAAAAAAAAAAAAACACTGAGATTTTGTGACACTGCATGGCCTTAATTTTGAGGCAAAATAAGAAAATTATATCCCCCCCCTCTCTAAAATTGGAACGGTAATGTTTAAGACAAAATAATTTGGCACACTTTCCTAACTCATGAAGGGGAATATTTGTGCTAAATTTCAGGTAATTCGGTGTCGGTGAGTGCAAATTTCAACTTTTTGCTGGTGTTTTGACATGGAATGACACATATACATACACACACATATACATATATACACACACACACACACACACACACATACATATATATATATATACACACACACACATACATATATATATATACACACACACACACACACACACATTCTCATTTTATTTTTAGGCCTTTGGTGTAATAATCATTTTGATGGAACCGTCTTCGGCGTGAAAACACTCAAACAAAATCTGATCACTTTGCTGGCATTTCAGAACAGCTGACATCAGCAATTTCACATACATAAAACATCCATCGAAAAAGAAGATTCTTCTCTCTATCTCTCTAACAACAGTAAAGGAGGGGGGGGGCAAAACTCCTCCTCCTCTCTGTCCCTCCCACTCTTCCCCACCACTCAGGCGATGGGGAGGTGGTCGTTCAAGGCAGTTGTAGAGTGACCTTCAAAAGTTGAAGGGAGACATCAATTGTTACCCTTGTATTCTCCTTCCTGTGACACTGACCCACATACGACAACGAGGTTAAGTAAATCAAAATACAACCAGTAATGGTCCAATTATCCTGCTGCCAAACACATACACATGGCCGTGTAAGTGTACACATACACATACACACGCCTGTGTACGTGTACACATATGCAAGGAATAACAAGCAGGTTTGTTGTTTTTTGTTTTTTTCATCAGACACTTTCCAGCTCCATTAGTAAAATTCTAGAACCAGAAGTTTGTTGAAGTCAGTCAGTCAGTATACTGTTGGTTTGGACAACAGCAACTGGCTAAGCACAACTGAACTAGTGCCCAACACAGCTGGTACTTATGGAACTCAAAAATACTCCATTCATGTATTTGGGTGATCTCATTCCTCAAGTCCTGATTGGCTATTTGGTTTCTATGATGTTATGAGGCTTCATAAATACTCTGGCATTCTGCAGTAGGATTGCAGCAAGGTTAGCTCCATATTGAGTTACGGCGATGTGTTGCCTTGTCTTAGCAATTCGACAATAATTGGAACTTAGTATGATTATTCTACAAAGTGAGGGGAACGACTTTGCAAACCTCAAAGATAAATATCTCAGCAGAGGTGCACAATGCTGGGTACGCAGCAAGTCATGCCACCAAACACACACACACTAGGGTAGGTTGATTTTTCACTTTTTAGAAAATATCAAATTCTCTCACAAGTTGTATGTTGCTATAATAAATACTGATACCAAAAAAAACTAGATCTCTTACTTGCACTATTCTTTGAGAAATAGAATGAAATATCATCCGTTAAAATGCACAAAAATCTTTGTTTTCACAACATTTGGCCCAGAAATTTGTTAGATTGGTTTGGTTTGGTTTATGGCATATCAACCTCGGTGGGTCATTTAATGCCGACAAAGTTGTGAAATAAATTCATTCTTAATGCATAATATAATTTTGTTCATAAACTCATGTTTTTCTATTCAACTCATAGATGGAACCCTGACAGGTACTACCACTCCGGGTCAGAGTGGACGAGGCAATGGTGATAAAGGGTGCTCCACATTCCCCAAACCTCCAGAACAGGAACCTCACCACCAGAAATTGGTTAGATTTGGTTTACGGCATATCAACCTCAGTGGGTCATTTAATGCCGACAAAGTTGTGAAATAAATTCATTCTTAATGCATAATACAATTTTGTTTATGAACTCATGTTTTTCTATTCAACCCATAGATGGGACCCTAACAGGTACTACTACTCTGGGTCAGATTGGACCAGGGAGCAATGGTGATGAAGGGGTGCTCCACATTCCCCAAACCTCCAGAACAGGAACCTCACCATCAGATAGAGTTTAACGTCATTCCCAGGACACGAGAAATTGGTTAGAAAATTTGCCATTTCGATATTTAAAACAGAAAAGCTTGTCATTTTATTTTACTGAAATGAATGAGATATTACAATTAGAATTCAAATTGAAAATATCCTTTCCATCATCACCGACACCTCTGATATGCAGCTTTTTATCTAATAATTCAGCTATAACAGGGATAACATTTTAAAAGACTGAAATCTATTTTCTCAAACGAATGCAAAGTCTTGAAGGAAAATATTGTGTGGTAATTCTTTATGCTGATTTGCAACTTTTGCCACGTGTATGACATTACAGTTCCAAAATCGACCTACCCTAGTGTACACAGACGCACGGAATAACAAACAGGTTTGTTGTTGTTTTTTTGTTTTTTTGTTTATTTTTTTCGTCAGACCCTTTCCAGTGCCATTTGTAAAATTTTAGAACCAGAAATATCCTTTTAACAAAAAAGGAAAAAAAAAAGGAATAACAAACAGGTTTGTTGTTGTTTTTTGTTTTTTGTTTATTTTTTCGTCAGACCCTTTCCAGTGCCATTTGTAAAATTTTAGAACCAGAAATATCCTTTTAACAAAAAAGGAAAAAAAAAGGAATAACAAACAGGTTGTTGTTGTTTTTGTTTTTTTGTTTATTTTTTTCGTCAGACCCTTTCCAGTGCCATTTGTAAAATTTTAGAACCAGAAATATCCTTTTAACAAAAAAGGAAAAAAAGTCGGTGGTGACAACACAGTAACCCTCAAAGATATAAATATCTTAGCAGAGGTGCATAGTGCTGGGCACGCAGCAAGTCATGCTACCAAACACATACATGTACACGGGCATGTGTATGTGTACACATAAGCATAGAATAACAAGTAGGTTTGTTGTGGGGTTTTATAATGGGGGGAGAGGCTACCCTGCCGGTTCTGGTCGAATAGACAAACCTGCTTTTAGGCTTATCATGCCGGTCCTCATCAATTTCAAAACTAGCATCCAGGCATTTCATATTTAACGTCTTTAATTTTAAAAGGTGATGTAAACAACTTTTTATTTTATATTTATATGTGAAGGATAAAGATACAAAAAAATTCTTCTAAATAAAAAAAATATAGATACTGTTAACGAGTTTGTAATCAAACAGGTGAATAAATTAAAGGACATGATAAGGGTAAATTTGACTATCATGAATATTTTCTAAAATGGAAAAAATGGCATTTTCCCAACCCTAACATTACCTTTTATAAAGAAAGACGTTAAACGTGAAATACCCGGATGCTAGCTTTTAGAACCGGCAAAATAGCCTATGCGATATTTTTCATTTACAAGAATTTTTGTATCTTTATCCTTCACAAATTTATTTTTAACATTACTCGCATACCTAATAAAAAATATTTACAGCGACAGTAAAATAAGCATAAAAGTAGGTTTATTTATTTTATGAGGACCAGCATAAGCCTACAGCCAGGACCGGCAGGGTAGCCTATTTGGTTTTTTTTTTCGTCAGACACTTTCCAGCGCTATTTGTAAAATTTTTGAAAAATATCTCTGGAACAAAAGAAATGGGGAGAGACTGCAACTTTGCAACCCTCAAAGATATAAATATCTCAATAGAAGTGTACAATGCTGGGCAGGCAGCAAGTCTTGCCCTACTCGATCCATTAAAACTTGACATTCGTTTTGTTTTCGTAACGGAAATAAATATTCTATAAAAAAAAAGTTTCTGCAGTTTAATCTACAGTAATTATTAAATCAGGATTTAAAAAATCAAAGTTGGGGAGTGGGGTGAAATTTTGTTAAAAATAGATTTACTCCATGGCTTGTATTGAATTTAATCTTGCAATCACAGTGATTAGATTCAGAGAGAGAGAGAGAGAGAGACACACACACACAAACAGCCAGAGACTGAATGATACACATGCACAAAGAGACACAGACATATACAGCACCCATATACATACAGACAGATGAGACAGAGACAGATAGCATGTGTGCACACACACACACACAGAGACAGCATGCACGCAGACAGACAGCGTGCACACACACAAAGATAACACACTTTCACACACACACAGACAGACAGCGTGCACACACACAAAGATAACACACTTTCACACACACACACACCAGACAGACAGCACACACACACACACACACACAGACAGACAGCGTGCACACAAAGATAACACACACACTTTCACACACACAGACAGACAGCGTGCACACACACAACACACTTCACACACACACAGACAGCGTGCACACACACAAAGATAACACACTTCACACACACACACACAGACAGACAGCACACACACAAAGATAACACACACACACACACACAGACAGCGTGCACACACACACAACACACACACACAGACAGACAGCGTGCACACACACAGACAGACAGTGCACACACACAAAGATAACACACACACACACAGACAGACAGCGTGCACACACACAAAGATAAGGTTATAAATCACACATATATATATATATATATATATATAAAAAATTTGATTAAACAAAACAGAATCCTTATTATTTTCAAGTTTTTTTTTTAAATTTTTGTGTAAGGAAAAATGAAAGTACCAGTTCTAGCATTGTTATTAGTCAATAAAAAGGATGGATACTCCATACTTGCAACCTTTTGTGACATCCTATCCATGGTGATGATTGGTTGGTTCGATTTTACAGCATGTCAACCCTTGTTGGGTTATTTTATGCTGAAGACATTTGTTTTATTCATTCTTGATGGGTATTCAAATCTTTTTTAAAAACATTTTTTTTTTTTACTCATTTTGTTTTTTAATCCATGCATGTGACGCTAACAGGTATTATCACTATAAAGTCAGAGTTGTTCTGGGAATAATGGTGATGAAGGTGTACTTCACATTTCCTAGATCTCCAAAATTGGAACTTCCCATGAGATGCACTTTAATGTTATACCCAGGACACTCTACCCTTGGTGAATGGGTGGGTAAATATCAAGACAACATATACACACTCACACATGTGCATGGACAACACACACACACACACAGATGCACATCAGAATAGGTCAATTTTGAAACTGTAACATCTCCCATGCTGTAAGTAAGTAAAGTCGTCGGGGCGCCTAATGTCAGTATCAGCCATGCAGCGAGGGAGTCTATCCCCTTTTCACTAGCGCTAGACCAAGGAGATTATTTTAGCATCTGAGGTGGAGCACCACACCTACCATCAGCTCCTCACTTTACCGCACAGATCCCTGTGCTACTCATACACTGAGTTGGCGAGGGCGGGTATCGAACTAGGAACCTTGTGGTTTCTAGCCGAACGCTCTACCGACTGAGCTAAAAGTTGCGAATTAACATAGAATTTTCTTCAAAAATCGCCTTCATTTGATTTCAATCTTTTAAAATGTTGTCACTATTACAGCTTAATTAATGAGGTAAAAATCGGAGGTATTAGTGGTGATGGGGGGGGTATATCTTCAATTTGAATTCTAGTTATATTTCATTAGTTTCATTTAAAATGACCACTTTTTCTGTTTTAAATACTGAAATTGCTAAATTTTCTAACCAATTTCTAGGCTAAATAAAAAACTATTGAAATATATTTTCAGTTAGTTTGAAATGGCAAAGGAAGAAAAAAAAGAAAAACACTGGGATGCATGGATACAATTTTATTGTGTCTATTGAAGTTAGTTAGTCTACCGTTGGTTTTAATAACAGCAGCTAACTAAGTACAACTCAAGCAGTGTCCAAGACAACTGGTATAAATAGGAATCAAGAATGATCCATCCATGAATCTGGGTGATTTGGGTGATTCCATTCCTTGAGTTCTGATTGGCTGCTTGACTGCTTGATTTGAATGACATTGTGGAGTCTTATATATGCTTTGTCATTTTGCAGTGGACCTTGTAGCATTCGGATTTGTATTTGAGTTACAACCGTTTGTTGCCTTGTCTTCCCAGTTCGACGGTAATTTTAGACTTTTAGATTTTTGTGCATCAGGGATGCAGGACACATACCTATCAACATCTAAATGTTGCGAATACGAGAATTTCTGGTGCATATTAGCAGATGATCTTTGATGCTATTTCCTCAAATAATGGTGCAAGTAAGAGATTTAGTTTTTGGTATCAGTATTTATTATAGCAACATACAACTGTTTGAAAGAATTTGATTTTTTTTTAAAGGGAAAAAATTAACCTATTCTAATTCACATAAACATGTAGATGCACCCACACACATATAGACAATACAGACAGACACACAAATTGCATAGATAATGCAGACACACAATGGCACATAGACAATCAACATACATAAACAGGTGGACATAGACAATGTGGACACACCCATGCACAGACACATGTAGACAAACTTTTATACATGTTCTGCTATCATGATAAAAGTGTAAAAACCAATTTGAAAATATCTAATTTGCTACATAGCAGCAGGAAAAAAGTTGTTTATCACTCATGTGAGACACACACACACACATTATTTATTATTATATATATATATATAATATATATATATATATATATATATATATATATATCATGTTCAGTAGTGACATTCATTTGAAAAAGGGTATCTATCGATCACGAAAATTTAGATAAAAAATAATAAAAAATAAGTGAATACAGTACTCCATAACATTGAGTTCCTTCATTTATTTTTAAATGCTTCATAATAACGTCCAACTTCAACATAAAAAAAACATAATATATATATATATATATATATATATATATATATAGACACAGTGATGCTGATAGCTTTTTGATTTAGTGCATCCTCGGACGCACATATTTGATTTGAATGAGTCTCCGGGGAAAATTTATGGGTCCCAACGAAAGTCGACTAACTCCTACTTGTAACCTAACCTGTGTAAATCGTTTCTAAGAAACTATTGAAATGTATTTTCTGTTAGCTTTAAATAGCAAAGGAAGAAAAAAGAAAAACACTGGGATGCATGGATACAATCTTATTGCATCCTTTTAGATTTTTCTGTGTCAGGGATGCAGGACACATACTTATCAGCATCTATATATATATATATATATATATATTACTCATAGAGATGTGTGAATAATACATTTTTGCTTGCAGCTGACAGATGTCATTCACACCCCATATATATATATATATATATATATATATATATATATATATATATATGTGTGTGTGTGTGTATGTGTATTTATTTACTTATTTCAAAACCAGAGAGACAGGTGGCAGTGGGACCATGTCCCTGGAATCAAGAAGTATGTCATTGTTTTGAAAGGACTTCTTTTTTTCTTTAAATCCAGGAACAAAGTTTTTATGAACTTTTATTCTACTATCTCGGTTCCATTTGAAAAAACTTTTTTTAAGGTGGGTGGCTTCGGGTTTCATTATAATAAAGATCTAAATTAAGTCAATGATTAGGTGGACCATATGACCTTAAGGCACCCCTACAACGATCTCGACTTGTGGGGACACTTTTCTCATTTTCACCGTAAAAATCCGGATGTTTGTTAGGGGTTAGGGTTAGGATTAGGGGTTAGTTTTATAATTAAAAAAAAAAACTCTAAAAATCGTCTATAAACAATTAACCGGATTTTGACGGTGTAAATGGAAAAAATGTCCCCACGAAATGAAATCACAAAAGGGGTGCCTAAAGGTCATGTGGTCTGATTAGGCAAATGCAGTTGTAGAGATTTGTATTGAGTGACCAGTATTCAGCTGTGTTGCAATTTGAATCTGTTTCTGAGAATCCAGACTTGGTTGGTGGTTTGAATAAAAAGTTAGACTACTCTACTGTGTAGCTTGGTCAAGTCTATTCCCAGGATTCTCATTGGCTGCTGGTTTTAGTGTGGATATTTTCATCCATATACATATTGGCAACCCCTCCACATGAGCAAAATGAGACACAAGGTCAATTTCTTAAGTGAAGTTTAACAGGTTTGAATTCAGAGTTTTCCTTCTCCTAGACTGGTTACCTAATTGCCCTACTATTTTAACCATATCTTTCCCAAGGATATTAGCAGATTGTGAAATGCAAACAGTCTCGTTCAGAATTTAAACTCAGGGCGACAAATCCATTTCCTTCAACTCTAACCATTATATGAAGCACCTCTATATATTATCCATATATACTAAACAATTAACTGTATTCTGGCAGTTGGTACATATCTTGTATTCAGTTACAGCCTGTCTTTTTTCTTGTCTGGTGACTGGATGCTAGTTACAGCATTCCTGTGAACGTGATTGATTCTATAGCAATGGATAATCTTCTTCCTTGCCACCAATATCTTCCCTTTGAAAATTCAGTAAAGTTAAAATTTGGTATCGATTCAATCAATTGCAAAAAAATTGTCAGAATCAAATGCTTAAATTTATATCTAAGAATAAAAATGTTTAATATTCTGTACAATTAACATCATACTCAGCTTCACAGGAAGCTCTAGCATCAGTCACCAGACAAAAAAAAGAGCGTGTAACCAAATACACTCTGTACCAACTGCCAGAACACAGTCAAGTACTCAAGAGTTCAGTGAATATATCTGTCTGTCTGTATAGAAATATAAAAAGAAACAAATATTCAGAGTATGTGTTTATTTATGAATGAATAAATGAAGACTCCATAAATTATGCAGTGATGCTGGTAGCTTTTTAATTCAGTGCATCCTGGGACACACGGATTTGATTTGAAATGAGTCCCGGAAAATTTGATGGGTCCCAACTAAAGTTTTTTTAATAAATTGTAGAATTTTTATCTATGATCAACTAAAAAAGTAAAGTCGTTGGGGCGGCCTAATGTCGGTATCAGCTAGACAGCGAGGCAGTCTATCCCCTTTTCACTAGGGCTAGACCAAGGAAATTATTTTAATATCTGAGGCAGAGCACCATACCTACCATCAGCTCTTCACTTTACCGCACATATCCCTGTACTACTCATACGCTGAATTGGCCATATGAACAACTAAAGCTGTCTAATCCCTACCTTGTACCAACTAAGCTAAACCAGCCATACGAACAACTAAAGCTGTCTAACTCCTACCTTGTAACCCATACAGTGTAATTCATTTCCAAGAAAATATTGAAATTTATTTACAGTTAACTGGAAATGGTGGGGAAAGAAAAAAAAACACTGGAACACATGGATAGGATTTTTTTGCGTCCTTTTATATTTTTATGAGTCAGTGACGCAGGATGCATACCTATCAGCATCTCTGATTATATATATATATAATATATATATATATTTTAATATATTTGTTTGTAGTCATTATTATCATATATAAGTTTTTTTATGTGGGTATATGTGAAGAAAGAATTTTCATTGGTCTTATAAAAAAGAAAGAAAAGATAAGGAAAAAGATATTTTCTCTATTGTGTTTTTCTCAGTCGTTATGTAAATGCTATCTGATGAGACTAGACTCATATTAAGTTTCTGGTCGAACTAAATTTATAATAGCCAAACAATGGTTTGTTATGTTTTTATTTCTTTGAAAGTATAAATATTGCTCTGTATATAATTAATTCATTAGTTATACATTGAGCTCTATTAGGGATTTATAAAAATTCTTGTATAAATCTATAAGTTTGCATGAAAATACATTGTTGATGTACTGTGAGATTTTGAGGATCCCAAATAGAATCATCCCTGACTTACCAGTCAATTGGATTATTTATATATATATATATGTGTGTGTGTGTGTTGAATGTGGGTAAAAAAATTTTGGTTGTCCTAGAAGCATGGAAAACTATATGTAAAAGAGTAGAAAATAGAAAACAAATCCAAGTGATAAATATTGTGTTCTTAATCTTATTTATTTTCCTTATATTTCAATTTGATCGTCTCTCTGTCTTTCTCGTAGAGTAGTCAATTCTAAACTCTCAAGGGAAATAAATCAGATTAAAAACATAATATTCATCACTTTGGTTTTCTACTCATCTACATATATTTTTCCATGCTTCTAGAACAACCAAAAATGTTTTCCCAACATTCATCACATATACCTACAAAGAAGCATACATGAACTCAATGAGCACCATTATATATATATATATTATTTATATATCTTATTATAATGGAGATTGTGTGTTTTTCTGTCTGTAACCGAAACTAAATCACTACTCAAGTCACAATTCCCTTAGTAATTGACGTCACATTCACTATGAATTTATCCTTATTTTAACCTCAATTATTAATAAAACTGTTTTACATTATTTATACTGTTAACCATATCTACATGATATTTTCCACGTACCCCACTTGTACGGGTCAGGCATAAGGCCCTATTTATGTGGGACCACCCACAAACTGAAGCTCATGGGGTGGCGGGTGAAAAATTGCGTCGTTCCCGTTGGCATTCCCCCTAAAGGGGGGCGCCTCAGGCACTGGGCAATAAACCCAGCCCTGCCCCTTTAAATCAAGGGGGCAGGTGTTGCCTGGGGGGATGGCCCCCTGGGATCGACGCCGTTAATTATAGCAATGGTCCAGAGGCCGAAGCCACTGTTGACCATATCTACATACTAATAACATGCAATAGTATTTATATATACGACAAAATAGCAGTTTACAGTGTGAACGGGAAGGCTAATTTGCATATTGATATTAAACATGTGATTTTAATAAATATGTGCTTAGTATTATTGATTTCTAACTGTTTGGCTTTATTTTAATGAATATAAGCAAAAATCTCTTCAATTAATCTTAAATGAAATCCATTAACAAGAAAAGATAACTGTCCTTTTATTCTTTACTTCCTATTTTAACTAAATACTTAAATTAGAAAAAATAACAATGAAAGACGAGAGTGATGGAAGAGTAAATTTCAGTTGTTCTACTTTTAGATTATATCCCCCTCTGTTTCAAATCTTTTTATCTGCATTCTTATTTAGTTTCATTAGCGTTTCTAATTTAATACGATATTTCATTACATTAAAACTTAAATACTTGCACCCGGAGGGTGCATATATTTGCTAGTATATATATATATATATATATATATATATATATATATATATATATATAATATGAGAGAGAGAGGTTATAAAAACTAAGAAAAAATTAAAAATTAAAAAAAATAATAAAAATTATTACACACAGTATTGTTACTCAAATTTTCATGTGACAATCACTTAAAAATGATATTGCTGCTTAATATTGCCCTGATGATGGTTAATATATAAAAAATATAAAAAAACCAAAACACTCAAATGTAAGCTGAACTATTTATTCATTCATAAATAAACAATCTAAATATTTCTTTTTTTCATATTCCTATGCATATGTACATACATACACAGATATATTCACAATATCGCATTCTCTGGAGGAGATGCACAAACCCAACAAATGTTTAAAAAAAATGAAATAAATGAAAATATTTTTTTTAATTAGTGTCGCCAGGAAATATAGAAAACTTAATCGCTAGTTGAATTTGCTAACAGAAATTTAGATTTACGTTTTCATTTCCCCAACAATTCACTGTGTTTGTTCAGCAGATTGTGACTGTCTTTACACATCAAAATTTGTAATCTTTCTTCCCCAAGGCACAAATTACATCTGTTTCCATTGCCGTGCTTATAGGCTTATTCATTCTTATAAATATATGCCATATAATTTTGGTGGGATGTGCATTCTTTTCTTTGGCATACCAGAAATACTTAGTGCAATGCTACATTCATATTTTCTATTCTTAGATAGATAGATAGATAGATAGATAGATAGAAACAGACTGAGAAATGGAATTAGATAGTTTTGTTATATATATTTACCAACCCCTGCACATGAGCAGGATGCGACACAAGGTCAATTTCCTAAGCGGAGTTTAGCAGGTTTGAATTCAGAGTTTTCCTTCTCCTAGACCGGTTGCCTAACCAAGGTTAAAGAGCCCAGTCTTCCCTACTATTTACCCATAGCTGGAGGGAGAGTAGGATTCATACCTTTCCCAAGGGTATTAGCGCTAAATGAAATGCAATTACCACGTCAAGGATTTGAACTTGGGGCGACGAGTCCATTTCCCATGACTTTAACCATTACACCATGCGCTTCCTAGATAGTTTTGTTATATGATAGAAAATGAATCATTCTGTACTTTCTTTTTTTTATTCATTCTTCCTCATATATATACGGAAAGACGGTGAGGAAATTAATCAGACAATATGAGAAGAAAATATTTTAAAAATATAACAAACACAGGATGTTATGATTAGGGGAAACAATTTTATGTGTCAATACTTAAGCATTTCGGTATATTGTACAATCTTCAGGACACGGTTAAGTAATGTTTATGTGAGGGACAAAATAAAAGATGTTAAGTGTATAGTGAATGTGTGAATATGATGTTATTAACCGTTAATTTTTATATGCGCGTTTGTTTATGAAAGCCAATGACGTGATTAATGCATGTGCAAAAATGGAAGGTGAAGATGAACAATGACGCATGCATTAACGTGAATCATATATATATATATATATTATATATATATATAAAATACATATATATAAATGCCATGCTCTCCTATATATAACGGATGGAGCACTCTATGGCGGCCTTTACATACAAAGTGATGTGTGTATTAAAGCAGTTAAAATCCCCTTCGCATTCTGTAGGTGATGTCAGCCTGGCGGTTAAGGTGTCTGACTGACACTGAACCGATCGGATTTCAATCCTGGCTGTAGGTAGCTTACAAATGTCTAGCCACACTGAAGATACTTGATAAGTCGAAACACGTATCTGTGGATGACATATATATATATATATATATATATATATATATATATATATATATATATAATAAAGGTAATCCAAATGACTGGTAAGTAAGGGATGATTCTATATGGGATCATCGAAATCTCACTGTACAACCATACTGTATGCTCTTGTAGGTGCAAACTTATATTCTCATACAAGGATTTTTATAAATCCCTAAAAAGAGCTCAATGTATAATAATCAATAAATTAAATTATATACATCTTTGAAATTATTTGAAATTAAATTATATATATATTTCTTTGAAAGTTTTTATATATATATATATATATATATATATACATAAAATATTCTAATCCTATTAGTAAACCCTTGAGTTAAGGAAAAAGAAAATGGCAAATAATTTGTTAGTAAAAATATATTACCAAACTTCACCTGAGAAAAAATGAAAAAAAAAAAAAAAAAAATGACCAAGAGAGTCACACCAACTGAAAGTAATCAATTAACACGATAATACTTGGCCAAAAGAGAAAAAAAATATTCAATAATGAATATTTTTCATTATCACCTGATAACGTGAAACTGACAGTTGTGATTAACATGTTTGTATTTTGATATAAAAATAACTATAACAGGAATACTGAGCACTCTTCCCGCTGTAAGTTGTCCTTTATATTTTCCAGTATGTGTATGTATGTATATATATATATGTTATTTCCAGGTTGAATAACATGAGTGACCCAGAAAAAACAGAACCCAAATTATTTATTTATTTTCCCATTAAACTAACCCTAAACCTAACCTTCGTTTAAAAAAAATTAAAATTAACAGTTTTATTACAAAATTTGTGGGTTCTATTTTTTCTGGGTCACCCTGTAATATCATGTTACTCAACTAGGTGGTGGTTAGTGTTAGGGTTTAGGGTTAGTTTAATAAGAAAATAAATAACTTGGGTTCTGTTTTTTCTGGGTCACATTGTTATATCATGTTACTCAACTAGGAAATAACCTATATATATATATATATATATGTAATATAGTGAAAAATTTGAAAAAACATAGGTTCAAATAAAATGAGTGATATTTATTCAGCCAACGCTGCAGTGTTTCAATATGTTTAGTAGATCTCCTTCAGGTATATACTCCCTGGTCTACTCAGATGAAGAATGGTAGTAACCTGTTAGGCAGATTCTGGGTCTGGTTATGACAATTGTAAAATATTGAAATAGTAAACTCATTAATTAGGATAAGTATGTGATGTTTTGCTCAATAATTTGGCCTGACTATATATCACTTGTGTTTTATGTTTGGTGGTTATGCAATAAAAAAATTAATTCATACAGTTGGAATTAAAAAATGATTTAAAAAAAAAAACAATATCTAGTCTGATACTATTTCTCTGAATTTTTGAGATGAGGCTTGATAATTTGTATAAAAAAAAAAGCAATATGAATCAAGGTAAAAAATCATACATAATTATAAAGGTTAATATTCTAGGTAAAACAGGACATTTATGGATAATAAGTTCCAAAAATTAACTCTTAATAGTCCAATTGGATACACGGCACAACAGATAGAGGCATTAAGTTGATACAGTTGTGACAGCTATCTCTCGGCTGTGTAGAATAATCTTGCGCAATGGGAGAGGAGGTGAGGAAGGGGAGATGTAGAATAATCATAGTAGTTCCAATTACTGTCGAATTGGTAAGACAAGGCATCAAGCAATCGTAACTCAATACAAATCTGTCTTGCTGCAAATACTACTGCAAAATGCGAGGTTATTTATGAAGCCTCCTAACATCATAGAAACCAAGCAGCCAATCAGGACTCTAGGAATGGAATCTCCCAAATGCATGAGTGGACTATTGTCTTGACACTGGTTCAGTTGTGCTTAGCTTGTTGCTCAAACCAACAGTATGCTAACTCACTTCAACAGGCTGCAAGTTCAATCCTGGCCAAGAGTAACAGTAACATAAAATAATTAGCACAGCTTGACACTTTTACCTGGTCATGGTTAATGGAAGGACAAAAGTCTACCCCTATGGATTGAATAAAGGGTTCGGTTCAAAGTTACATGAAGACTCCTGAGTTCGAAGAGAAGGTCCCTGAGGCCGACAAGAAATACCTGCAAAAGGCTGGAGGACACATTGGCCAAAATGTTGTATAGCTAACTGTTACGATTTTATGGGTCATCCTTTAGGCTTCAAGCAAGAGCGCTTTTCCAGCAGAAATCCTTAGTAAAGAATCCTTTGGTTATTCCTTGGTGCTCCTCAGTATTGTAAGTCCCTGTCAATGATTGCAAATGGATGCCTCTCCATATCAGTGATTATGTAGTCAACCAGCCACACATTCAGGCTGTTGATTGGCTGAGGTTTAAACCACATGTCCTTGCTTATTCTATAAATTTAAGTGGTGTATGGTAGCATGGCTTATATCACCAAATAGTCTAACACTAACAATAAAGATGAGGACAATGGTCCAAATAATACAAATCTAGTCTGATTTTATCATTTTTGTAGTCAGAAACTTTGGTGAAATTGAAGAAAAAAAAAAAAAGAAAAGAAAAAGGCACACTTGATTGTTTTTTTTATAGTTTTTTTTTTTTAGCAGTGTTCAGTATATTAAAATGATTTTCACTATAAAAATGCAATGATGTGATGCATTGGACAATGATTTTTACTATAAAAATGCATTGGACAATGATTTTTACTATAAAAATGCAATGCAATGTCAATGCCGTCAAAAATACCCTGTGCATTATCAAGATTGTTCCCTGTAATCGGCCATGTTGAAAGGAACTAATTCCCCTCAAAGACACTATGCCCGTGCAATGGGGGGGGGGGGAGATGAAGAATAATCAAGCTAAGTTCCAATTACCGTCAAATTGGTAAGACATGGCAACAAGCGATTGTAACTTAATACAAACCCGTCTTGTTGCAATTCTACTGCAGAATGACAGGGTATTTATAAAACTCCACAATATCATAGAAACCAAGCAGCCAATCAGAACTCAGGGAATGGAATCACCCAAATGCATGAATGGACTATTCTTGATTTCTATAAATACCAACTGTCTTGGACACTGCTTCAGTTGTGCTTAGCAAGTTGCTGTTGTTCAAACCAACAGTATACTGACTGACTTCAATATATACTAACTCATTTCAACATGTTGCTGTGAACCTGTGAGGGAATAACCCATTGGATTTCAAAATCAGGTTTAAATTCAGAGTTTTCCTTCTCCGTATCAACCTTCATGGATTATTTAATGCCAGACCACCCTTTCTAGAAAAACTGTAGTAGTACTATTTAACCCTTAACTGAAGGATAAGGGAATTCATACCTTTCCCATGGGTATTAGTCCAATTCGTATAAGTGAACATAATAATACAACTGGAGTTTGAACTCGCTTCTTATGATGTCGCAGTCCAGCACATTAGCCACTACAATTCTCCTCTTTCCACCATGATCAGATGATGCAGTAAATCTTTTGAATTTAACCTTATTGAAGTCAGTTAGTCTACTGTTGGTTTTAATAACAGCAGCTAAGTACCACTCAAGCAGTGTCCAAGACAGTTGGTATAAATAGGAATCAAGAATGATCCATCCATGAATCTGGGTGATTTGGGTGATTCCATTCCTTGAGTTCTGATTGGCTGCTTGACTGCTTGATTTGAATGACATTGTGGAGTCTTATATATACTTTGTCATTTTGCAGTGGACTTTGTAGCATTCGGGTTTGTATTTGAGTTACAACCGTTTGTTGCCTTGTCTTCCCCGTTCGACAGTAATTGGAACTTTAATTATTCTTCAAACCTGAGAAAATGTAATTCTACAATGTTT
>CM042150.1:33745151-33757651 GCA_023376005.1 Doryteuthis pealeii | reverse complement strand
AGTAAGTAAAATCATCAAATTCATTAAAGGATTAAAAAATAAAACAATTTGAAATGTAAACTTTAAATATGTATTAAAATAAAACAAACTATATATAGATATATAATACCAGTCATGTATTTATTAAAACTTGTTTTAAAAAACAATGAGGACTGTCTAATGTTGCATGTTCAAATTTTGAGTGTATTTATTCTTTGTTATGACGATTTTGGGTAATGTGATGTAAGCAGTGACATAGTTTTTGTTACAGACAAAAACGGAAGCGAATCTCCATTATTAATAGATATGTTTCAATTTAATATCTTTTGTTTCAAGCAAACAATTTTTTTGTTTTAATCATGCTACACTTGTAGCACATTTTCACTATTCCTTTTCTTTTAAAATTTAAATGATAAAATAATTATATGTTTATGGGGAATAAGTCTTATGTCAGTAAAAATAGAGAGAGATAAAAACACAACTAGTTGGAAGTACAGAGAGAGACTTTATTTACAAACCATTACCAAGGACACCAGAGTCCAGACGCCAAGAACTTGGGTTTTTTTTCTGTGCATGACCGGAAGGTTCTTCCTGTTCTAAGCCCTCTGGGAAATTGTTATTTTTGTGTCTTTTTTATTTATTTTATTTAATTTTGTTTTATTCATTTTTACTTTTATTATTCCCCACATGTTTATACACTGATGGTGTACCTCAATCAATTTATTGCCCAGTTCACTGTGTTGTGAGATGAAAAAGGTTGAAAAACTGCTATATATATATATATATATATATATATATATATATATATATATAGTATTTGATGATTTGCTTTTGAAGCATTGTTAAGTAAAGCATATTATTATTTATATTTTTGAAGGCAATTACAATGTGTTGTGAGATGAAAAAGGTTGAAAAACTGATATATATATATATATATATATATATATATATATAGTATTTGATAATTTGCTTTTGAAGCATTGTTAAGTAAATTATATTATTATTCATATTTTTGAAGGCAATTACAATGCCTATACTGTATAAAATTTGATAATTATTGAAAATAATCATGACAAGCAAACTCTGCGAATAACGCGTGCGACATGTGGAATACTGTACGGCTGTTTCAACCTTATTCGGTCTCATCAGCAGTGTATACCTATGATCTCCCTCCGACAGAGATCGAACCGGCGACCCAGCATGCATATATATATATATATATATATATATATATATATTTTTTTTTTTTTTTTTCTGGGCACACTAACAACTACATAGTTCACCCAATGGGTCAAGAAAACAATGAATAAATAGACATGTTCTATAAGGAGAGGTTGCCTTTTTGTTTAACATTATTCACAAAGTAAATAAAGTAAAGTCGTTGGGGTGGCCTAAAGTCGGTATCAGCCAGACAGCGAGGGAGTCTATTCACTTTTCACTTGTGCTAGACCAAGGAGATTGTTTGGGCGTCTGAGGCAGAGCACCACTCCTACCATCAGCTCTTCACTTTACTGCACATATCCATGTGGGCCGTAATCGAACCAGAAAACTCGAACACTCTACCGACCGAGCTAACCCATCCCTAGTGAACCATACGTGCTTAGATCAACGTAGATACAGGGAAGACATTTAAGCAGCGCATGTTATGACACTCTTCTTCTTTGCACAGCCAACAATGCTTCAATTAAAGACATAAAATCAGCAGGTAACCCAACCATATTTGACTCAAGTCAGAGATAAAGTTACAAGTAGTCTTTATGAAATGTTGACACTGTCTTTAAGTCAAGTGTTGCCTTGTCAAGGCCAAACAAATATCAACGCTCTCAATTATGTTTTTATTAGCGTTCAACTAAAAATGCTATTGTTAATAGCCGCAAAACCTCAGGTTAAAAAATTTCCTCTTTTTTTTTTTAATCGTGTAAGGATAAAAATTATGCTTTTATTAGCATTGAAGTAAAAATGCTATAACTTTTCGCCTACTTTAAACAGCTCACAGCAGCTCTCCGACCACTGCAATATTACCGTAAGTATTCTTAATCTATTAATAATAGAGGTTCAGTCTCTATTTTTCTTTAATTGAAACTATGTCACTGCTTACATCACAGTCATTTCTGGAATTAAGTAATTTTTTCATTGAGTTTTTAATTTATAGTCAGTATCATCACTACATAAAAATATTAAAATTCTATGAAAAATCAATTGTCAAATTTTCACAAAAAATTTCTATACATATTCACCTTTAGATGAGTTTATGTTTAATATAGTTTTTTTTCCTAAAATATGTTAGGGGAAATATTTTTTTTACTAAGTCGAACCCCCCTCCCATTTCGTTTTATGAATTCTGAACATAATATATTTTACTCACGGGATTTTAAAATTTTTCTCTAAAGATAAGAGTCTGAATAATTAAATCAGAAATGGCCACTTTCATCTAACTGAACATTTGTGTTGTCTGGTTACTGGATGCTAGTAACAGCCTTCCCATATGATGTTTATTCTACAGAAACCTTGTGAATGTTAGTATTATATGTTGAATCTACAGTACTGAGGACTAGCCAGGAGTAATGACCAATAGAAACAGGTGGCAGGGAGAGGGAGAGAGAGAGAGGGAGAGAGAGGGAGGGAGAGAGAGAGAGAGTCATGAGAATTGGTGTGGTCAGTATGACTTGATAATAATTGGTATTTTTGAATAAAAAACAAAAGCAGTCTGATACAAAACAAAGAATTATTTATAATAACAGATTCCCATTTTTCTTTTTAACAATATGGAAGTTATTAATATATTTTTGTAGAATGTAGCACCGATCATAAAGTAATGGTTAACAAGGTAGTCTTACAAACCTTTGCTAACAAAAATTATACTTCTGTCAACTCTGAAATATTGAAGTCAGTTAGCCTACTGTTGGTTTGAATAACAGCAGCTAAGAACAACTCAAGCAGTGTCCAAGACAGCTGGTATAAATAGGACTCAAGAATGATCCATCCATGAATCTGGGTGATTTGGGTGATTCCATTCCTTGAGTTCTGATTGGCTGCTTGACTGCCTGATTTGAATGACATTGTGGAGTCTTATATATACTCAGTCATTCTGCAGTGGACTTTGTAGCTTTCGGGATTGTATTGAGTTACAACCTGAAGAATAAGTTCCAATTACCGTCGAACTGGAAGACAAGGTGGCATGCGATTGTAACTTAATACAAACTCGAAATGACACAAAGTCCACTGCCAAGTGACCAAGTATATATAAGACTCCACAGTGTCATGCAAATCAACCAGTCAGGCAGTTTGTATTAAGTTACAATCGCATGCCACCTTGTCTTCCCAGTTCGACGGTAATTGGAACTTATTCTTCACAACCGTTTGCTGCCTTGTTTCCCCGTTCGACGGTAATTGGACTTTGATTATTCTTTATTTGATATATAAGAATGTGTGTTTTGTTGCAACTGCTAGCAAACTAGGAGAGTAAGTCGATATTATCCTTGTACCCCACTTGTACAAGGTCAGGCACAAGGCCCTGTTAATGTGGGACCACCCACATTCCAAGTTTGGCAGGTTGAAAAATTGTGTTGATCCCATCGGCATTCACCCTAAAAAATAAGGGCCAGTTTAGCTCAGTCGGTATAGTGTTCGGCTAGGAATCACAAGGTTCCTGGTTCGATATTGGTCCTCACCAACTCAGTGTATAAGTAGTGCTGGGATCTTTGCAGTAAAGTGAGTAACTGATGGTATGTGTGCCACTCCACCTCAGATGCTAAAAACAATCTCCTGGGTCTAGTGCTAGTGAAAAGGGGATAGACTCCCTCACTGTCTGGCTGATACCGACTTTAGGCCACGACGACTTTACTTACTTTGTGTGTGTATATGTGTGCATTGAAAGAGCTTCATGGCATCACTAATTGATATTTATATTTCACATAGCAAATCTACTTGGGAAAGTTATGCATCCAACTATTCTCACTCCAGCTATGGGTAAATAGTAGGGCAGACTGGAGTCTTTAACCTTGGTTAGGTAACCAGTCTAGGAGAAGAAAAACTCTGAATTCAAACCCATTAAACTCTGCTTAGGTAAAGTGAGGAGCTGATATGGTGCTCCACCTCAGATGCCAAGACAATCTCCTTGGTCTAGCACAAGTGAAAAGGGCAATAAACCCAGCCCTGCCCCTTAATTTATTACTGCTTGCTGCCTTGTCTTACCAATTCGATGGTAATTGGAACTAGTATGATTATTCTACATGGATGATGTTAGTTGATTGGTTGGTTTTATGGCATGTCAAAGTTTTTGAGTAATTTAATGCTGAAGTTGTTTTTTTTTTGTTTTTTTTTAAGCAATTATATGGTTTCAAGTAACTAATGATGATCAGTTGTAAACAATTATAGCTTCAAATAACAACACTCAATACTAATGATTTATATACAATTACATGATTTGAACTATTATTTCATAATAATACAGTGATGCTGATAGCTTTTTGATTTACTGCATCCTGGGATGCACATATTGGCTTTGAATGAGTCCCCGGAAAAATTCATGGGTCCCAACTAAAGCCATCTAACTCCTACCTTGTAACCTGTGTAATTCCTTTTTAAGAAACTATTGAAATGTATTTACAGTTACCTTTAAATGGTGAGGTAAGAAAAACGAAAAACACTGGGATGCATGGATATAATTTTACTGTGACCTTTTTGATTTTTGTACATCAGAGATGCTCTGATAATAGTTATTTATTTGCACAGTTATATGGTATAAACCATTCCTATTTAACACACATTCATATAGTCTCAAGTAACTATTCCTATTGAATAATAATAATCATTTATTTTGCACACAGTTTTGGTATCAAATATCACTATTTGATACAAATAATATTTCTCTGAATTTTTGAGATGAAGCTTGATGATTAGTATTATTTGTAATATTTGGACTATTGTCCTCATCTTCATTGTTATCTTTACAATGTTTTTGCCGATGTGCCCTCCGGCTTTCTTCAGGTATTTCTTGTCAGACTCGTGAACCTTCTCGAACTCGTGAACCATCTCATCGTAATCAGGAGTCATCCCGGAACCTTGAACCTAACCCTTTATTCAGTCCGCGGGGGGTTACCTGTTCTTATTCTGCTAACCATAGCTGGGTAGAGGCGTGAAGTTGTGTTAATTATTATTCTATGTTACTACTGCTCCTGACCAGGATTGAACCTGCAGTCTAGACATAACTGTCACTTAGAACTGTCTTAACCTAACTCCTTTATCCACTAGGCCATGTTTCCAATAATTTGCACACAATTATATAATTTGGTTTATTTTCTGAATAGAATATCAAATCCCTAAGGTCCTGCACATTACCCACCACCCCCATGGGTCATACACAAATCTTGTACTGTAGGTTGCAAAAATTTCATATCAGAAGAAAAGGGTCCTAAAGCAATATAAAAGGGTCCTAAAGCAATATAAAAGGGTCCTAAAGCAATATAAAAGAATCCATGTTTTTTGTTTTTTTTTTTGTTTTTTTTTGGGGGGGGGTCTGCAAAATTAGTTTATTTTGTAGTCATGCAATATATGTCTGCAAAGGTAACAAAATGAATCAAAAGCCATTTTAATTGGTCGACTAAGTCTACAAAAAATTGGGTTTTATGCCATATCAACCCTTGCAGGGTTATTTTATGATGAAGACATTTTGTTTTATGTATTTTTGATGGGTATTAAAATTTTTCTTTAAATTCCTTTTTTTTCCCTTCTATTTAAACCATAGATAAGGGCCCCAACAAGTACTACCATTCTACAGAAGGTTGGATTTTATGGCATGTCAGCCCTTGTTGGGTTATTTTATGCTTTATCTATTCTTGATGGCTATTCTGTAGAATAATCATACTAGTTCCAATTACCATCGAATTGGTAAGACAAGGCAGCAAATAGTCATAACTAAATACGAATCTGTCTTGCTGAAGAGACTACTGCAAAATGCCAGGTTATTTATGAAGCCTCATAACATCATAGAAACCAAGCAGCCAGTCAGGACTCTAGGAATGGAATCACCCAAATGCATGAGTGGACTATTCTGGATTCCCATAAGTACCAATTGTCTTGGCACTGGTTCAGTTGTGCTTAGCTTGTTGCTCAAATCAAACAGTACGCTAACTCACTTCAACATATTCAAATTATCTTTTTTATTCCCCTTTTTTTCTTTTTAACCCATACATGGGGCCCCAACAAGTACTACCGCTCTACAGAGGCTATATACCCCACTGTCACTAATATGCAACAAAGGGTCTGAGAGGGTTAACATAGAAGTGAAGAATTCTTTGACAGAAATACTTCCCCTCTTGCTGGGGTCAGTTTGGTACTTTTAAAAGTACATGCCACTTACAACAAAGTATTTTTGGGTGTTTTGAAAAAAGGGTGGAGTAGGAATAAATTTTAGGGAACATGAACGTTGGATAAGTGTGGGAAATTTGGAGAAAGAGAAAGATATGTGAAAAAGGTGCAGAGTGTTCCTTATTGAGGGCAGGTGAGAGAGAGAGCGAGAAAGAAAGGGGGGGATTCTGAAACCCAGAGAGTGAAAGACTAGAATGGACAAAAAGAGGGAGAGGGAGAGGAGAGAGATTTTGAAACCCAGAGAGTGAAAGACTAGAATGGACAGAGAGAGAGAGAGAGAGAGAGAGAGAGAGAGAGAGAGAGATTTTGAAACCCAGAGAGTGAAAGACTAGAATGGACAAGAGAGAGAGAGAGAGAGAGAGAGAGAGAGAGAGAGAGAGGGGGAGGGATTCTGACACCCAGAGAGTGAAAGACTAGAATGGACAAAAAATGAGAGAGAGGATTCTGAAACCCAGAGAGAGAGAGAGAGAGAGAGAGAAGAGAGAGAGATTTTTGAAACCCAGAGAGCCAAAGACTGGAATGGACAGAGAGAGAGAGAGAGAGAGGAGGAGTTGGATTCTGAAACCCAGAGAGTAATAGACTAGAATGGACAAAACTATGAGAGAGAGAGAGAGAGAGAGAGAGAGAGAGAGAGAGAAAGTGAGAGAGAGAGAGAGAGAGAGAGGTGTGTGTGGGGTTCCCTGGGATAGAAGTGGATCAGACCACACATCATCAGCTGGAAGTCCAGCGCCACCAACAGCCAACAACCGAACCAGTGGTGAGAATTATGTACTACAGCATCTGGCAAATCTGTTCCAGTAGCAGGAACCACGCCCAAACAACTGACAGTTTATATACTGGCAAGGGAGAATGTGGAGGCCCAGATCATAACAGCACATAGGTCAGCAACAGTACCCACAACTCCGACACCTCCACCGCACTCACTTGGCAATGGGAGGAGGAGGAGGAGTAAAGCTGCCTACTCACTTACTCAGAATACTTATCTCTCCACCAGTAATGCCAACCAACCACTAACCACTGACGTCAATGATAATACTAGGACACTTTCTACAGTTAAGCTGACAAACATACCATCAAGAAACTAATGCTCGGTATTTGAACAGGCATACCATTAGCTATACCATTTTGATGTATATGTGCAAATAGGTGTATGTGTATGCATTATATATATATATATATATATATATATTTAAGGTGGCCTTAAGTCGGTATCAACCAGACAGTGAGGGAGTCTATCCCCTTTTCACTAGCGCTAGATCAAGGAGATTGTTTTGGCATCTGAGGCAGAGCACCACAACTACCATCAGCTCCTCATTTTACTGCACATATCCCTGTGCTACTTATGCGCTGAGTTGGCAAGGGTCGGAATCGAACCAAAAACCTTGAGGTTCCCAGCCAGACACTCTACCAACTGAGCTAAGGTAGCCCTATAACTATCTATCTATCTATCTATATATATATTCTCCTGTCATCTATAAAACATCCATCATTTTCTTCACCCCAAGATACATCCTGATGAAGGTTTAAAGAAACCGAAATGTTTAAACATCGATAAATAAATTCATCCTATTTTCGGAACACTTGGGTTTCTTTTCCAAATTTCTTAATATATATATACATATACATATATATATAGATATATGCATACACACCACTCCATATATGGGTAAAATAGTAGAGCTACTGGAACTGAAGTAAAACTCTAAAATCAATTGACATGTCATGGGCCAACCTGGCAATGTAAGGCCCATTACTCCTTATGTCTTAAGTTTTGTAATAACCAATAGATTATCTCACCTCCTCATGCCAGATAATTACAAAATATTTCATGTATCTGAACAAAAATACAATTTTTCGGATGAAACATAAGTTTTTTGAACCCCACTCGTGTTACTACTACAAACCACAGTGGTGTTGGTAATTTTACTTAAACGTGGGACTATAGCAGAGATATTGTTTTTGTTTGAAACTATTTGATTGATATAAAACATATATATATATATATATATATATATAAAAAGAAAGAAGAAGGTCCGCAAAATGTATCGTTCTCAGAAAAAATGTTTTATTCTTTTTATTTCACATACGCAACATGTGTTTTAGATTTCTGGTATCTTCTTCAGCTTTGATCAATACATATATTGATATATATATATATAATATATATATATATATATATATATACATAGTTGTGCTATTTCTGTAATTTTTCTGTTATGATTTAATAACGGTTGAACGCTACGTTATTCTTTTCAATATTTCTTTTTATAAAATATACATTTCTCCCATTGGAACCAGAACAACATTTTATATATAATATATATATATATTTATATATATATATATAATATATATATTATTACATCAGTATTTTTAAACTGTAGTTCCTTACCGTTTGGCATTGGAAAGTGAATCAGCCATATTGGATTTTACATTTGATTGTGGGATGAAGTCTTTCAAGAAAAAAACTTAAAGCAACTGACTAGCCTTTAGCCATCTGCCAATTTGTCTCATTTGAATACACACAAAAAAAGGAATATAGAACTCAATTTTGATCTTCAATGAGTCCTGATTTGAATCCTATTGAAAATCTATGGCAAGAATTGAAAGTTTGAATAAATCATAGATCACCAAAAAGCATTCAGGAATTAGAATGTTGTAACCATTGAAATATGCAAGGAAATCCCAGAAAAGATTTGTTTGAATCATCAAAAACTTTAGAAAACAATTGCAGTTAGTTATAAAGATGAAGAGGCCATGTTATTGACTATTGATATTGTCAAAAATGTTACATTTTTCGGACCATATTACTTTTAGGCACCCCAACCAACACTATGATGCTCAGTGCAGATTGTTAAAAAATAAAGATATAGATAAATTTTGTATATCTTAAAGCTCCATTTTCAATGACCACGTGTTCTAGAAAACAGATAATCTAATTTTATTTCATAGGGTTTTAGGAAAGAAAGGATGTTTTTTTTTCTTCTTTTTGCCACCAGTAATTCAAAATATAATTGAATCCTAAAACTTTGTTGTTTTAATGTAGATTCATACAGTCTGCAAACAAACTAGAAGAAGAAGAAGAAGAGACGTCTTCGTCTAATGGAATATTGGTCGGTTCCTCAAAGAAGAAACCCTACATTTTGACATTCATATCTGTAAGGTAAATGTTTTCACGTTTTTAAAACTATTGAATTCGAAAATTAATTCTAATTGCTGCAACAATTCTGCTCCTGTTACTGAATTCAAATTTAAACCTCTTACCAATACTCTGGTGCTCAGTGCAGATTCAACTTGCAATACAGCTGAATACTGATCTCCAAATACAAAATTATACAGTTGAGAATGTTCTATCAAAAGGTGAGTATTATATTTTGATTCTACACCCCACACAAGAACTAGCTTAATTGCTTCCCAATTTGGTGGCTTTTAAGCTAGTTGGTAATATGGTCTTCTGGCTTAAATCTAGCCAATTGGGTGGCTTTTAAGCTAGTTGGTAATATGGTCGTCTGGCTTAAATCTAGCCAATTGGGTGGCTTTTAAGCTAGTTGGTAATATGGTCGTCTGGCTTAAATCTAAAATTTTGCAAAGTAATCTAATAAAGGACATTTTAATCGTCCTGATAAAGTCACAAGTGATACAGGACAAAATCATTAAATTTGGGATGTGACCTGCATCTAGAGGCCCGCCTGGCAACCCTAATGCAGAACAGCTTGAACGTTCTCAAGAGTGGCCTCGTTGGTACAAAATTAGGATTTTATGCCTGTCAAACTATAAAAACTTTGACACTTGGATTTACTTTTCTTTGGTTCTGCTAAATCATTAATGGATTTTTTTTTCTCTGAAACTCCTGAAGAATTTCTCTTTGATATTCAAACTACATTAAAATAAGATGTTTTAATTTTGAATTCCTCCAACTATGACAAAAAGTTTTTCCACAATTTAAAAAAAAAAAAAATTTTGGAATGTCTTAATGAAAACCTGATATGAAATTTCAATTCTGATCAGATTCTGTAAAAATGTTTAAAATTTCCAGCTGAAATAGCTAGAATGCAGAAGTCAAATATTTAAAGATATATATTGTTTAGTGGTTGGGATTCCATGAATCACCCAGGTGGCACTAATTACTGAAAAAAAGTGCTTACATTCTATTTTAAGACCATAAACCTAATTTCCAGGACAAGTAACAATCTAGATTAATAAATCTTTTGAAAACAGAACTAGGCATAGTTTCAAAAATATTAATTAAAAACGTATCCAACATACAGGTAAACTCTAGGTATAATCTTATTTAGTAAAAGGCGAAAGATTTATCCGCTGAGAATGACTGGAAACCAATATATATGTGTGTGTGTGTGATTGCTGCAGACCCCCCAAAAATAAAATAAATAAATAAATATTTTATGATAAAAAAGGTTTGCAAAGTAGTTTGAATTTTTTCTATTTATTTTAGTGGTCTCAACAAGTTTTGGATTTTTCAAGCTAATACAATTTTGTATTGGGGTTCATATATATATATATATATATATATATATATATATATATATATATATATGCATACACAAACAGATGCTGATAGGTATGTGTCCTGCATCACTGATGCATAAAAATCTAAAAAGATGCAGAAAAATCATAGCCATGTGTTCCAGTGTTTTCTTTTCTTTCCCCCACCATTTCCAGCTAATTGTAAAATAAATTTCAATATTTTCTTGGAAATGAATTACACGCTATAGGGTACAAGGTAGGGGTTAGACAGCTTTAGTTGTTCATAGATAAAAATTCTTCAATTTATTAAGAAACTTTTGTTGGGACCCATCAAATTTCCCAGGGACTCATTCAAATCAAATATGTGCATCTCAGAAGGCAATAAATTAAAAGGTATCACTATATATATATATATATATATATATATATATATATATATATATATATTATATATATATATATTTAAAATAAAGATACTGGATTTTTTTGAAGCATGAATATTTGAGTTTTGGTGTTCAAACTGAACTAATGTTTAAAAAAATAAAATGACTTACCAGTCATGTTAGAATTGATATTGTAAGCAATATTGAACTTGGGAGATTCATAATAATTGTTATATTGTCGATTAAGGAGGATGTAGTATATATAATATATATACATACAGTGATGCTGATAGCTTTTTGTTTTAGTGTGTCCTGGGATGCACATATTTACTTTGAATGAGTCTCCGGGAAAACTTATGGGTCCCAACTAAAGCTGTCTAACTCCTACCTTGTAATCTATCCTGTGTAATTCATTTCTAAGAAACTATTGAAATCTATTTACAGTTAGTTTGAAATGGTAAGGGAAGAAAAACGAAAAACTCTGGAATGCATGAATATGATTTTACTGCATCCACGGACACAGGACGCATACCTATCAGCATCTCAGTACATATATAGACATTTTTAGGGGTGGGGTTGTGGTGATGATAAATCATAAGTAAATAACGGTAAATAACCTTTTATCACACATTCAACATACACTGAACATCTTTCATCTTTTACTCATACAAATTTTTTAAATGTCCTGAAGAAGGTTTTATTTTTTTTGTTTTAAATGAAATACTTAAGTATCGACATAAAGAGCTTCCATCATTCATGACATCCTGTGTTTGTTTTCTTTAAAAATCTTCTCCACATACTATCGGATTAATTTCCTCATCGTATTTCCATAATATATACTAGCAAATATATGCACCCTCCGGGTGCAAGTATTTAAGTTTTAATATAATAAAATATCATGTTAAATTAGAAAGGCTAATGAAACTGAATAAGAATTCAGATAAAAAGATTTGGAACAGAGGGGGTATAATCGGAAAATAGAACAACTTTGAAACTAACTGTTCCACCATTTTCCCTTACTCCTGTCTTTCAGTGGTAAATTTCCCTAATTTAACTATTTAGTTAAAATAGGAAGTAAAGAATAAAATTACAGTTATTTCTTTATGTTAATAGATTTCTGTTAAGATTTATCCCCGAGATTTTTGCTCATATTTATTAAGATAAAACCAAACAATTAGAAATCAATAATACTAAGCATATATTTATTAAAATCAAATTTTTTAAGATCAATATGCAAATTAGCCTTCCCATTCACACTGTAAACCGCTATTTCGTTGAATATAT
>CM042150.1:33722651-33742651 GCA_023376005.1 Doryteuthis pealeii | reverse complement strand
ATATATATATATATATATATTATAGTGTACAATACATTTAAAGTGTGATTACTACCACTGGTTTCTGAGCATCAACCAGTGGTAGTAATCACACTTTAAATGTATTGTACACTATAATAAATAAATACAGTTCTTACAGAAGTAATTGAGCACTACCAAAGATTATATATATATATATATATATATATATATATATATATATATATTATATTATATTATATATATATATATATATATATATATATAGATAGATAGATAAAAGGATATGAAAACACACAATGCTGTTAAAATGGAAAATATTTTATATCATATTCATAGTTAATATTGAACAATATTTCAATTTATAAAAATCATCATCAGAGCTTGTTTTTAATCCGGACTCATCGAGAGAAAAGCAGAAAATAATTAAAAATAATGATCAATTCATGCTGACAACATGAATCTTTATGACTCTTCCTTGCCACCTGTCCCTATCGTCCATCGTTCTTCTGCACAGCACAGACCTGGACGACCCACACTGATGTGCCCATGAGCAGGTGTCCAGAGGAGAACATTACTTATTAGTTTGTCTTGGCTTCTCCAACAGTATCCAGCATGTCTTGTGAGATAAATCACTGTAAAGCTACTCTTTCATGACATTAATATTGATAATATAAAAGTAAAAAAATCGTTGGGGTCGCCTAAAGTCAATATCAGCCAATCAGCGAGGAAGTCTATCCCCTTTTCACTAGTGCTAGATCAAGGAGATTGTTTTGGCATCAGAGGTGGAGCACCACACCTACCATCAGCTCCTTACTTTACCGCACAGATCCCTGTGCTACTCATACGCTGAGTTGACAAGGGCTGGTATCGAACTAGTAACCGTGAGGTTTCTAGCAGAACACTCTACCTACTGAGGTAACCCGGCCCTTTATTGATAATATAATTTGCTGTATTTATAAATAAAATGTGCTCAATATCAGTGATAGAGCATACATGTTTGGATAGCGTAGACAGAGACAACGGTGCTTGGTAACTGTCAGTTTCTTGCCTATGTGATCCTCAGATTAAGAACAATCGCATAGGTGAGTAACTGACAATTACCAAGTGCAGTTGACTATGTCTACACTATCCTAACTTATATATGTAAGAGGAGACACATGGAGTAATGGGTACTTTTGTAGAAAATGAGCACAACGACACGAGTTCAAATCCTGAACGAGGCTGTTAGCATTACACAGAGCTAATACCCTTACGAAAACCAATCTCTCTCCAGCTATGGGTAAATAGTAGGCAGACTGGACTCTTCGGCCTTGATTAGGCAACCAGTCTAGGAGAAGGAAAAACTGAATTGAAACTTTTTAAACTTTTAAACGTGCTTAAGAAATTGACCTGTGCCGCAACTTGTTCATGCGTAAGGTTGTGTGTGTCTCTCTCTCTCTATATATATATATATATATATATATATATATATACACACACAGATGCTGATAGGTATGCATCCTGCGTCCCCGACGAACAAAAATCTAAAAGGACGCAGTAAAATCATATCCATGTGTACCAGTGTTAGACAGAGAGCCATACATTTTCCCAGGAACTCAGTCAAAGCAAATATGTGCGTCCCAGGATGCACTAAATCAAAAAGCTATCAGCATCACTATATATATATATATATATATATATATATATATGTTGAAAAAATGAATAAAGGAAAGAAAATTATTCATTGGAGTGCCAACATGCGTTTCAAAAGATTACCTTGTACACATTGTATTTTATTTATTTATATTTTAAATACAAAATATAATAATAATAATAATAATAGAAAAAATATAACATTCTTAAGTATACACAAAAGCGGTAATCAGGGCAAGATATTTGATATTTATCAATCTCTCAGTTGAAACACATGTTGGCACTCCAATAAATAATTTTTATCCATTCAACATTTTCTTCCTTTATTTATTTTTTCAACATAATTGTCAGATTCACTTCCATTTTTCAACTTTATATATATTATATATATATGCTAGTAGTTGTGGAATAATCACACTAAGTTCCAATTAACGTCGAATTGGTAAGACAAGGCAACAATTAATTGTAACTGAATACAAATCTAATCTTGTCGCAATACTACTGCAAAATGACAGGGTATTTATGAAGCATCATAACATCATAGAAACCAAGCAGCCAATCAGGACTCAAGGAATGGAATCACCCAAATACATGAATGGACTATTCTTGATTTCCATAAATACCAGCTATCTTGGGGCACTGGCAGTTGTGCTTAGCCAGTTGCTGTTATTCAAACCAACAGTATACTGACTGACTGGCTGGTTCAGTTGTGCTAAGCCAGTTGCTGTTATCCAAACCAACAGTATATGACTGACTGGCTGGTTCAGTTTGCTTAGCCAGTTGCTGTTATCCAACCAACAGTATACTGACTGACTGGCTGGTTCAGTTGTGCTTGCCAGTTGCTGTTATCAACCAACAGTATACTGACTGACTGGCTGGTTCAGTTGTGCTTAGCCAGTTGCTGTTATCCAAACCAAACAGTATACTGACTGACTGGCTGGTTCAGTTGTGCTTAGCCAGTTGCTGTTATCCAAACCAACAGTATACTGACTGACTGGCTGGTTCAGTTGTGCTTAGCCAGTTGCTGTTATCCAAACCAACAGTATCTGACTGACTGGCTGTTCAGTTGTGCTTAGCCAGTTGCTGTTATCAAACCAACAGTATACTGACTGACTGGCTGGTTCAGTTGTGCTTAGCCAGTTGCTGTTATCCAAACCAACAGTATACTGACTGACTGACTGGCTGGTTCAGTTGTGCTTAGCCAGTTGCTGTTATTCAATCCAACAGTATACTGGCTGACTTCAATAGTAGTGGGGATGACCTACAGCTGCATGTATCCATATTCACAATGTTCTTTTCCGATGAAGGACTTAGTTTATTATGAACAACAATTGTTTTTCATATGCCTTTGTTATTTTTTCAAAACTTCCTTGATTATTTTTTTTTCCATAAGCAATTGTACAATTTTCTCATACTGTTCTTATTCACTAAAGTTTGCTTAGATATGGTGCAAGGCCTCAGGTTGATTATAGTACCTGCTGTGGCTTGAGTTAATTTTCTCATACAGTTTCTTTAAAGAAGCTGTTTGCATTTCACATACCGCTAGTACCCTTGGGAATGGTATGCATCCAACTATTCTCCCTCCAGCTATGGATAAATAGTAGGGTGGACTGGGCTCTTTAATCTTGGTTAGGCAATCAGTCTAGAAGGAAAACTCTGAATTCAAACCTGTTAAACACTGCTTAAGAAGTCGACCATTGTCACATCCTACTCATCCAGAGGGGTTGGTATGTGTGTATTTGTATATATGGAGAAAAGTAGACAATGGATGAATATCCATTGTAACATCCCATGTTTGTAAGTCAGTACTTTTTAATCCATTTGATTTTATACATATATATATATATATATCAAAAAACATTTGTATATATATATATATATATATATATATATATTAAAAAACATAATATCACCCTTGGGAAAGATATGTATCCAACTGTTTTCCCTTCTCATGTGGGTAAAAAGTAGGGTGGACTGGACTCTTTAACCTTGGTTAAGCAACCAGTCTAGAAGAAGGAAAACTCTGAATTCAAATCCATTAAACATTGCTAAAGAAGTTGACCATTGTCACATCCTACTTGTGTGTGGAGGAGTTGGTGTGTGTGTGTGTGTGTGTATATATATATGTTTTAGTTTATATTTATTTGCATTGGAACAATTTTGCTACCATTGATTTCTTTCTGTTTAGCCGTCATCAGGCAATGAAAGTGTTTTGAAAATGACGCAAATGATATAAATATGGTAAATGTGAGCGTTTGGTTAACTGTATTCTCGTGTCACTTGGTTGTTTACATGTTTGCGTGTCTAATGTCAGATGCACCTGTTCTGTTCGTACGTGTGCGTATGTTGGCATATATATATATATATATTATATATATATATATATATATAAAATCTGCCAATCTCCTTGTTCAAAAAATGAATGATTTGATAATCAATTTTCCTTATTTGTATGATTTTATAATTTTCCAATGTTATAACCACAATAACGTTTACAAAGAATTTATAATTCTTCAAAGCTGTTTAACAAAGAATTTATTTTATTTTGGAAATAAAATAAAAATTTTACTTCAGCTTTTCTTCTGACATACTTGCCATATTTCTGTGTGCTTCAAATAATCGTCCTTACCAACCATCCCCATTTTATGTGCAGGTTTTATAGACTCAAGAACCGCACAATCAATTTTTACCAAATTTGCTACATATATATGTGACTGGCAGTTGGTATGTTCTGAGCAAAAATATTTGATACCTATGCTCAAAAAACACTTAAGTGGCAAGCCCCACCCAAAAAATTGACCTGGCTCTCATATTGGAAGGAAAAGAGCTTAATATCAAATTTTAATTACAGCATAAGGTTTACTTAAAAAATAAAAAAATAAAAATTAACCCCTAAATTGACCTGACTGTAGTAAGGAAAATCAAAGGTGATTAATATTAACTTTTCATTTCAAAGTTTTACTATATTAAAAAAAAAAAAATCAACCTCTAAATTGACCTGATTGTGGGTGGTCTATGATTCAGTAATTCCTTCATCGACTTGAAAAAATATCATATCATGTCTACAGAGATGCTGATAGGTATACGTCCTGCGTCACTGACAAAAATATAAAAGGATGCAGAAATCCATGTACCCCAGTGTTTTTTTTCTTCCCCCACCATTTCCAGTTAACTGTAAATACATTTTAATATTTTCTTGTAAATGAATTACACTGTATGGGGTACAAGGTAGGGGTTAGACGGCTTTAGTTGTTCATGGATTAAAAACTCTGCAATTCATTAAGAAACTTTAGTTGGGACCCATCAAATTTCCCGGGGACTCATTCAAATCAAATCCTTGCGTCCTAGGATGCACTAAATTACAAAAGCTATCAGCATCACAGTGTCTAGAGGAAGGTTGAAACATTAATAAAGTGAATAGTATTTTTTTCTATCACTTTTTCTTTTCCTATGAACTTATCAACATCTTTTCATCTAGTCGTTGTCTACAGTCACTTTCATTAGGGCCCAACAATACAATGCAAGGTTCACCGGTCAACATTCTTGTTGGTTGTTCTGCTTTACATCATTTGTGAAGTGAGTTAGTGTACTGTTGGTTTGAACAACAGCAACTAGCTAAGCACAACTGAACCAGGGCTAAGACAATTGGTACTTATGAGAATCAAGAATAGTCCATTCATGCATTTGGGTGATTCCATTCCCTGATTGGTTTCTATGATGTTATGTGAGTATCATATAGCTTCTACAATATCAGGGGGATAACTTCTACAATCTTCTATCTTTAATACAATCATTTAATTTTAGATTATTATTGTCCAAATTGTACTTGCTTTTTTTTTTTTATCTCCACTAACTTCTCAGTATATTGTTGCAGACCTACTTTTTATGAAGCATCATAACATCATAGAAACCAAGCAGCCAATCAGGACTCAAGGAATGGAATCACCCAAATACATGAATGGACTATTCTTGAGTTCCATAAGTACCAGTTGTTTTGAGCATTAGTTCAGTTGTGCTTAGCCAGTTGCTGTTGTCCAAACCAACAGTATACTCACTGACTGACTTCAATATGGCGCTGCGAACAGGATTGAACCTGTGAGGTAATATCCCATTTCGATTCCAATGGGATATTCCCTCACAGGTTCAATCCCGACGGACTGACTGACTGACTGACTTCAATATGGCACTGCGAACAGGATTGAACCTGTGAGGTAATATCCCATTTGATTTCTACTGACTTCAATATAGACAAGTAATTATTGATTTCTTTATGTCTCATAAAATACATCTATGAGATGATGGAGGGGGGAGTCATCAGCGTTGTTATACCTTGAGATCATTGGAAATTTCTGGTTTTTCAACAACGGATTTCCTACTCCAGGGGACCAATCAGGGCTGATCAACCCCGACCCTCCACCCCTCAGCAATGACTTACTGACCTCGCCTCCTGATGACCATAGCTTTATTGTTCTGGTCACCTGACCCGAGGCCACTGATATAGTAATTCTAGTTGGTCTTGCCTGACCCCCAACCAATGGAAATGGAGCTCTCCTTATTTATATTACATTAATTTTATTACTCGAGTTTGGTCTCACTACCAGGAAGAACAGCTGTTGTAAGTTTGTCTTCTATTTATTTTTTTTCCTTTCCTACCCCCCTCTTTGTTAAATTTATTAATTTTAACCATTTTATTTCTTATTCATTTATTTCATTAAGGGAACATATATATAAACTTAGGGAGTATAAACACACATAGTCTTTTGCTCTGTATTCAAGCATTTTCTCAGATCATTCTCAAGAACAAGAATGAGATAGGGGTATTGTTGACTTTGGTCAAACTGAGATGTTTAACTGTTTTCATCACGTCTAAGGATTTTTTTAACATGCACAAAATCTGACAATTACTTTATATGCATTAATTTATTTATAAATATTACAGGCTTCCCACAGGTTTCAATTAATCTAATTCTTTTTAATTCAATTCCGAAATAGGCACATGTGTATAATCCAAATATAAACTGTGTGTATCTATTTACCCAACCTCTCTGGCAAGGGCAGGACAGAAAGTATTTAATTGGATTACAGCTGGTTCAAATTTTACCTACACCTAGACTGGTTGACATCCCAAGGCAAAAGAACAAAGTGTACCCTATTTACCCATGTGAAAAAATGGACTCATCGATTTCTATGCATGAGGGTTCATCCAATGAACAACCTACAAAGTGGTTTGTTTATAGTGGTGAAGGCTTGTGTTGGACCATCCACACTTTTTGGCACAGTTAATAGGAAAGAATTGGTGCACAAGGAATGCCACAAACCCAATCAATGACTGACTTCAGGATTTTCAAATTTAAAATTTTCCTTCTCCTAGACTGGTTACCTAACCAAGGTTAAAGAGCCCAGTCTCCTCTACTATTTTATCCATAGCTGGAGGGAGAATATATGGATTCATACCTTTCCCAAGGGTATTACCGCTATGTGAAATACAAACAGCCTTGTCTAGGATTTTAACTCAGGTAGACGGTTCATTTTTTATGTTTGAATCCTTCTTTTACCAAAAGTTGCCAATTAAAAAAATAAAACGAAGTCTTAAATAATTGGAACAGCATAATAGTGTAATTTCTTTGATGCCGTTTTGCGAGCAACACTTGCTGACATCTTCCTCCTCCTCCTCCCCTCTTCTTCCTCCTCCTCCTCCTCATCAATGAAATAGGCAAACAATTTACAAATGAATTCCCAATGAATTCAAAAGGCAGAAATAGAAATGGCTGTTACACTAGAATCACAGCATTTACTGTATACACACACTCCTCCTTATTTATCCATAGATTGGGTGGACAGATAGGTTCATGCCTTTTAGTGCAAAATGAAACATTAACAGCTTTGTTTAGGAAAGAATATATATATATATTGTGGAAGCAATATTCCAATTACTGTTGATTTGGCAAGACTAGGCAACAAGGGAGCAGTAGCACAGTGGGGATCGTATATTGTTGCAGACCTGCTGTAAGATGCCAGATTATTTATGTGGTACATTTATGTGGCACCACTGAGACCAGAAGCCGGTCAGGACTGGGGGAGTGGAGTTGCCCAAATACATGAATGGAGTATTCCAGAGTTCCATAAATACCAGCTGCTTTGGGCACCAGTTCAGTTGTGCTCAGTTGTTATTGTTCAAACCAACAGTATACTAACTCACTTCAACATATATATATATATATATATATATGATTGATAAAAAAAAACTTAAATATTGGTCATGTTCACGGTTATAAATCTATTTCAACTAAGATTCTCATTTTTGAGAACTCCAGTCACTTCAGATGGCTATCCAAGTGAGAGAAAGAACAAAGGCAAAGAAAAATAATTTGTTAGCAGTGGCCTTTTGTCTTTGGTTTTGACCTAAATGATAAAAATGACAAAAGAGATAATATCATTCCAGGTCAGAGAGTGAACCTGGGAGTAATGGCTATGAAGAAATACTCAACACTCCCCAGATCTACAGAACAGGAGCCTCACCACTAGATGCAGTTTAGTGTCATACACAGGACACACTTTTTTTGGTGTGGGGTCTTACACTTCTGCAGGAGATACAGTCATTATATTCTAGCTCCCACAGACAAAACAAAAGCTCATGACATATATATATATATATATATATATATATATATATATATATATTATATATATTATATATCTTGCACATGAAGGGTTGTTGTGTGTATATGTATATATATATATATATATATATATATAATATATATATATACCAACCCCTCCTCATGAACAGGATGCAACACAAGGTTAATTTAATAAACAGAGTTTAGAAGGTTTGAATTCAGAGTTATCCTTCTCCCAGACTGGTTGCTATACCAAGGTTAAAGAGTCCAATCGACTACTATTTGAGAATAGCTGGATTCATACCTTTCTCAAAAGTATCAGCACTATATGAAAAGCAAACAGCCTTGTCCAGGATTTGAACTCGTCTCCCCATGTCCATTTCCTACAATAATAACCATTACACCAGCTGCCTCCATATACATATCTATATATTAACATTGGTTTCCCTAAATCTTTTATCTGTTATCATCTGACAATACCCTCTGGTTAAATATGAGGCCATCTAAAATGCAATGCAAAAATGCAAATCCAGATTATCTAGTGTCACTTAATCGTATTTTTCTTATTTGTCCCATTTTATTTCACCCAATTTTAAAAAAGAAAACATTCCAAATGGTCTTGCCTCGCTTAAATGCCCAACGTAAAATCAACAAAATGAATTAAAAAAAAAAAAAAGTTACATGTTTATTTTATTTGTAAAATTAAAATTGTGAATTTTGATCTTATACCATCCTGGTCTGCTGCCTTAATTTTGGCTATGCTTTACTGAGACAGTATCAGGCGAATTTCCAGACCCTATTTCCAGAGTTGTGGTTTTGTCATTTTTTTGTTGGCAAATTAATGTAGATATTTTACAACCCTCCTTTTAAGAAAGTGTGAGAGAGAGTTAAATCAAGATTATTATACTTTTTATATATTGAAGTATTTAACAATAGCTCCTAAATAAACATATCAAATGTAATACTTAAATTATCATACTGTGGTATATCCACATGTCCCGCTAGTTAATATACAATTTATAGATTAAATAACAACCCTAAGAAATATAAATGTTATATGACCCATATAGATATCAATATGATATATAAAAAAACCCGCACACACACACACAGAATGAAAGAGTCTTCTCATATGCCTACATATATTTACCAACCCCTCCGCATGAGCAGGATGCGACACAAGGTCAATTTCCTAAGCGGAGTCCAACAGGTTTGAATTCAGAGTTTTCCTTCTCCTAGACCGGTTGCCTAACCATGGTTAAAGAGCCCAGTCTGTCCTACTATTTATCCATAGCTGGAGGGAGAGTAAGATTCATACCTTTCCCAAGGGTATTAGCGCTAAGTTAAATGCAATTACCACATCCAGGATTTTAACTCGGGGCGACGAGTCCATTTCCCATGACTTTAACCATTACACAACACGCTTTCTCACATGCCTATAAGGTGGGAAAATTGGCCTCAACAGATGATAAAAATTGTACTTTGTCCAGAGTGTGTATTCTTTTCTACTATTTACCCATAACTGGAGGGAGAATAGCTGGATTCATACCTTTCCCAAAGGTATTAGCACTATATGAAAATCACATTGCCTTGTCCAGGATTTGAACTCATCTCACTGTGTCCATTTTCTAAGAGGGTAACAATTACACCATTTGCTTCCATATACAATTACAAATGTTATATGACCCATATAGATATCAATGTGGTTGTTAAAAAACTGCACACACACACACACACACACACATATATATAACAAAGAATTAAAGTCTTCTCACATACCTATAAAGTGAGAAAATTGGTCTCACAGATAACAATTGTGCTTTGTCCAGAGTGTGTATTTTCTTCTACTATTTACCCATAGCTGGAGGGAAAATAGCTGGATTCATACCTTTCCCAAAGGTATTAGCACTATATGAAAAACAAATAGCCTTGTCCAGGATTTGAACTCATCTCAACATGTCCATTTCCTACAACAGTAACCATCACACCACTCGCCTCCATATACACATTAATATATGATTTACAACCGCAACAATTACAAATGTTATATGACCCATATAGATATCAATGTTACACAGACATGCTGATAGGTATGCGTCCTGCGTCACTGATGCAGAAAAATCTAAAAGGGCACAGAAAAATCATATCCATGCATCCCAATGTTTTTTTCTTCCCCCACCATTTCCAGCAAACTGTAAATACATTTCAATATTTTCTAGGAAACGAGTTACACTGTATGGGGTAACAGGTAGGGGTTGGACGGTTTTAGTTGTTCATAAATAAAAACTCTACAATTTATTAAGAAACTTGAGTTGGGAACTATCAAATTTCTCGGGGACTCATTCAAATCCAATCCATGCATCCCAGGATGCACTAAATTAAAAAGCTATCAGCATCACTGGTTATGTATAAATAAAACTACACACACACACAGAATGAAAGAGAGTCTTCTCACATGCCTATAAGGTGGGAAAATTGGCCTTAACAGATGATAACAATTGTGCTTTGTCCAGAGTGTGTATTTTTTTTTTCTTTCTCCCTCCCGGGTTCCATTGATAAAAGATGGGATGGGGTAGGGGAATAAAACCAGAATAAACAAAGCTAAATATCAGCTAAGATAAAAATAACTCAAAAACGCATTCACAGAGCGGCTTTCTATCAATATTAATAGAAACACCCGACATTTCCATTAAAAACTGTCATCAAATTTACTCTTTAAAAACCGTCTCCGATGTGCAGAAGAAAGGAGAATTCATATACATTACCAATTGGCACATCCGAACCACATCGGTCCTACTCAGGGCTAGATATTAACGCCGTCCCGAGGACGATAAAAATTACATCCGGGACGATCAATACGTCATCTGGGACAGTTTGCCGGGGACGGTAAAATTTTTTCCTAAAAGTTAGTACTACATTCCAACATTGGCTGTCCAGTGATTGCCCGAATGCTGACCTCAGAATGAGGCTACGGCACCGCAGGTCTATTCTCAAAGCCATGTAATGAATAATGGTGGAGGGAGATAGTTTAAAAGGACCGAATTATGCACTACTAACCTTTCCTTTCTCTTCCTTCCAAATCCTTAAACACTGTGCAAGAGGACAAAATCCTTTCATTTACGATTCACAACCCAGTACGATAGAATTTACAAGTAAAAAAAAGTATTTTTTTTAAGCTCAAAACACACTAGGAAATGGATTTTTTGTCCAAATATCCAGAATTATTACTGCTTCAGCTTTTCTTAATGTTTTATTACATGTTATTATGCTACTGATGACTGACAAGTATAGATGATGCTAATGAATTAAACAAAAATATTTTGATTTCGGGACGGTCCAAACTCCATTCGGACGGTCCAAACCCCATTCGGGGTGGTTGATAATTTTTGTTCGGGACTGTCATAAAAAAAGTTAGTGTCAGGGCCTGGTCCTACCTAATATCTATATATTCAGAGATGCTGATAGGTACGCGTTATGTATCTCTGGCGCACAAAAATCTAAAAGGAAGCAGTAAAATCGTATCCATGCATCCCAGTGTTTTTCTTTTTACTTACCCCATCATTTCAAGCTAACTGCAAATGCATTTCAATAGTTTCTTAGAATCAAATTACACCTGATAGATTACAAGGTCGGAGTTAGACAGCTTAGTTGGGATCCATAAATTTTCCCAGGGACTCATTCAATGCAAATATGTGCATCCCAGGATGCACTAAATCAAAAAGCTATCAGCATCACTGTATATTAATACTCATGTTCCTTAATTTTACAACCGTTATCATTGAACAATACCTCCTGGTTAGAAATGAGACCATCCAAATCGTCCAATATGAAATGCAAAAATATAAATCCTGATTATATGGTGTTGCTTATCTGCCAAATTCTTATTTCTTATGAGTGTCATCCCCTCAGCTAAATAATGGACCCTTCTGTTTTTATTATAAAGAAAGGGGAGAAAAAGGACATGCTACACAGAAAAAATATAATAAGAAAGAAAGAAAGAGGGATTGAGCATGTGAAAGCAATAACACTAATTTGTTTCAATTGAACATAATAAAAGGAGAGAGAGAGAGAGAGAGAGAGAGAGAGAGACAGAGACAGAGAGAGAGTTAAAAACCAAGATTATTATACCTTTTAAGTATTGATCTCTTTTGCAATAGCTCTTAAGTGAATATATCAAATGTTGTAATAATTAAATTATCATACTGTGGTACATCTACAGGTCCTGCTAGTATACACACACAAACACACATTATATATATATATATATATTATATATATATATATATATATATATATATATATATCAATGGATGTGGAGGCTGGAAGGAGGAGAATTGATGAGAAAGGTGCTATAGGCATTTTAAAATGTGTGTACTGCATTGGAAATTAATTTTGTTTAAGGATGGTTTGTATTGTTTTATGTATAAAGCTTCTAGTATTTGGAGTTTTTGTTTATTTTTTTCTTTGTGTAGAATGTGCGTATTTTCCGTTAAGATATTTCAGTAATTAGAGTTGGGGCATGAATGTAATTTTAGGTGTTGTGAAATGGAGCTATTATCTGTTAAATGGAGTGTTAGACAACGTGACAATGTCGTTGAGGTAAAACCGATGTAGGTATTTTCATTTTCTGAGAGACTGCAATCTCCTAAGGGACATTTAAATTTCTATACTACATTGGTCTCATTAAGCCGACTTGTCTGGAGAGAGGAATTGTTGCACCTTTCTCATCATATATATATATATATATATATATATATATATATAAGTAAAGAAATAACAAAAGACTTAGAGATTTAGCATTATAGTCTATTTCAAGGAGCTTAGACAAAGTGTCTAACCAATAACCTAAGCTCCCTGAAATAGACTGTAAGGAAAATTTCTTCTCTAGACTTTTGGATTATATATATATATATATATATATATATATATATATATCTTCCCATATATATAGAATATGCAAAAAAAACAACATGTGGAAATGTTTTTTTTAAACTGTTATCAAATTTGCTGTAAAGTGCATGAAAATTTATATGCATGCCAAATTGGACATTTGAAGCAGATGGGTCCCATCTATGCCTCACCCCACCCTTTTATAATGATTTGTTGATTCCATGTATGTATATATGTATGTATGTATATACAGTGATACTGATAGCTTTTTAACTCTTTGCCTAACAGCAGCGCCTCTTTCACTAACCAATTATTACCCAAATACACAAGTGGAATAGTCCAATCTACTATTTAAACAACCTGTCAAGTCTGGATCCCCACAATACACCAGCTTGCAACACAGCTGGATGATAATCACTACACAAATCTCTACATCCCTGTGATCCTACTGCAAACTGCTAGCAGTGGCTCTTGCATGTGTTCTTTGTTTACGCTAAAAAATCACGATGTGAAGACCCTTGCTATCTTTTGTTTGATCTGTGAACCAAACCTAAGGGTTTTTGAGGCAGGAGGCTGGGATGGAACTCCGCGAAGAGAACCCAAACCTAAAACTGGTACTTGATTCTTTTGAAATAGGGAACAAGTTGAATGGAAAAAATACCAAGAAAATTTGTTACAGCTGGGGATAAATTTGGTAGGCAAAAGAGTTAATATAATGGTACACATGTATTTGATTTGAATGAGTCCCCAGGAAATTTGGTGGGTTCCAACTAAAGTTTTTCAATAAATTGTATAGTTTTTATTTATGAACAACTAAATCTGTCTGACCGATACTTTGTACTCCACCCTGTTTAATTTGTTCCCATGAAAATATTGAAAACTATTTAAAATTAGCTGAATGGATATGATTTTACTGTGTCCTTTTAGATTATTGTGTGTCAAGGATGCAGGACATATACCTATATATAATATATATCATATATATATATATATATATATATATATATATTATATAGATAGATAGATAGAGACAGAGATAAAGAGAGAGAGAGAAAAAGTTGCTAATAGGTATGTGCCCTGCGTCCCTGACACAAAAAAATCTAATAGAACAAAGATCATATCCATTCCCCAGTGTTTATATATATATATATATATATATATATATATATATATATATAAAAAAGGTACCCATGTGGTTCTGATGTATTCCAAATTCAACAAACTCTTAAGAAGAATTTTAAATAAAAGAAAAATTTAGAAAATAGTTTGATGGTTTTTATTTTTATTTTTCAAATGATACACTCTTTGGCTACAGCTGAATTAAGATAAGGATAAAGAAAAAAGGAAAAGAAAAAGCAAACAAAAAAGACCGATTAGAAGTAGAAAAAGACAAAAAAAAAAAAAACCAGAGACAAAAACAAAAAAATAAAGATAAGGAATTTGCCATTTTGTTTGACAAGAATTCCTTCTATCATAATTAACGTCTTCTATTTTTTTAAATTTTATCCCTCGTCAGTTACAGCAACATTTTCAAAGCTTCAAAATCAGAAGTCGGACATTTTTTGAGCTATGCAAAGTCTGACAGGAGGACCATGACAAACACTTTATAGAAAAATACCAAAAAAATTTGGTACAGCTAATGGAATCTTTCAAGCTGCCTCATATGAGATTGATACAACGTCCAGGTTTCAGAAGCATAGAGCAAGGATGACAACACACATGCTTGATACACAGACACTTTAGTTGCAAGAGTTAGCTCACCATTAGACCAGACTGTCTTCTAGCTTACCAAAGGACCCAGATGCCCTGCTTATTCTCTGTTTGATTTCCGCATCACGGGTACAGTCACTAGATAAAAAACTACCAAGGTAGACAAACTCCTGGACAACTTCAAGACGCTTCCCATAGACAAGATGTCAGGTTCCACGTAAGAATCACCAGCAATCAGTGTGTAATTTCTTAATGCTAACTTTCAGACCATTGCAAGTACAAGCATTAGTAAAGCGGTCCATGACCGACTGCATTTCTTCTGGAAAGTGTGCAACCCGGTCAGCATCATCGTCATATAAAAGTTCCCTGACAAATCCATTTCTAACAAGGGATCTGGTTTAGAGTCTTCTCAAGTTAAAAACTTTTCCAGTTGTTCAGAATCTAATATAGACACCCGTATCACAGTCACGGAAGGCATACCATAGTACAGCTGTGAGGTAAAGTGAGAACAATGTTGGTGCTGGTATATCGTCCTATTTCACTCCATTATCAATATAATTAAATGAGCTTTAGCATATTTTATTCTCGGAATCAATTGTTCCCAAGCATATATACTTCCAAATAATGCGTTCATTGGATAATTAGAGACCAAGTGCCGGACAAAAATGACTCAAGGGTCAGACGCAGCTCGCAGGTCGGGGGTTGCCAACCCCTGTTGAAAATGTGTCCAACTAAATCCTACACCCTCTTACTGAAAACTTTTATAAAAAATGTAAAATTGTAAATTGTCACTTAAGCCCAGTCTGCCCTACTATTTACCCAAAGCTGGAGGGAGAAGACTTTTATTCATGCCTTTCTCAAGGGTTTTTAGCCTGAAATGAAATACAAGTTTTAAATATGTACTACCAAGTACATTTTTTATGATGATAACCATTACGTCACAAGCGCCTCCTGCCAGAAGAATGTCTGCTACTAAGAGTGTACGCTTAAAACAACAGATATAGAGATAATCCAAATGATTTATGGAAAAATGGAATTTAATCTCAAAACTTTAAATAGCAACAAACTTTTGAGCATCCCTATTATTTATAAGAATTAAAAATGAAACCTAAATAAAGAGTTGGGAGTTTTGTGTTGATAATATTGAAAAATCAGACCATATGACATTTAGGCACCCCTTCCCCGATCTCGACTCACAAGGACACTTTTCTCATTTACACCGAATGGTCTTGTTTGTTAACCTGTCATTTATTCTTATAATACCGAAATAATAACAATCATTGATTCTTATTCTTACTATACCGAATAATTAAGAATATATCACAGGTTAATAAACACCACCATAGTTAACTTCTTTTTTCTTTACACTTGCATTGTGATAGCCTTCAAAACCAACCAACAAACCAATATAAACACAATGCTTCAAGCAAATTATAAAACCCTTTTATATATATATATATATATATATTGTGTGAGTGTGTGTGTGTATTTGGGCAGCATTCTTTCATTTATGTGCTCCAGTTTTTAAAAAATTATATTAATGTGGAGGCTGGAAGGAGAAGAATTGATGAGAAATTTTTAAATAATTTTAAAAGAACTGGAACACATCACCCCTGATGATGGCACTTTGAAGTGCCGAAAGTACTCGGGACCTGAACTTTGGTGGACTTATCCACAAATTCCACCCAAATATCAAAAACTTGGCCAGAAAACTGGAAAAGATCAAAAATAAAATTGTTAAACAGGAGATGTGTCTTTTGTTTAATTCTACATGTATACATACATACATATATATATATATATATATATATATATATATATATATATGTATGTGTATATGTGTGTGTGTGTGTGTGTGTACATTTGTATATGCATGTGTGTGTGTGTACATTTTGTATAAAAATTTCCAGTAGGTAAATAAGGAGGTAGGTCTAAAAACTAATACTTGTAAAGCAAGCTGAAACACTTATCAGTTTTGGGCTTGGCCATTGTAATTGAGCACTTCAATACTAATCCTACTTCAATCCAAAAAATTATTTGTTTTTTTGTTTCTTTTTGGTTGTTTTTCAGGGAATAGGAAGAAACAAACAGATGGTAAGAGAAAAATAGCTAAAGTTAAAAAAGAAGGGACAAAGGAAGAGAAATATATATATATATATATATATATACACACATGATGAGAGAGATTTAATGAGTAATGAAATCATCCATTCACATTAATTTATGGGGTAGGGGTAGAAAATAATCCTACTCATGAAGTGTCAGGAAAGTTAATGAAATAAATTAACATTAGCCCCCCACCCCCACCCCATGTGAAAAAAAAGAAAGGAAGAGGAAAGAAAAGAGAGAAAAATGTTTTTTTCAGAAATCCTTAGACTAAGTTTGGGATTAACTTTTTTGACTTTCTCACAATATTTCTTGAAATAAAATTTAAAAAATGAAATAAGTATATAACTTTCTTTTTTTTAATTATTTAAAAAAAAATGAAAAAAGTATAAAAGAAATGAAAAAGAAGTATAAAAATTGAAAAGTATAAAAAAACAAAAAAAAACAAAAAATTAAAAGCATTTTAAAAAAAGGATAAAACTATTTTTTTTTTAAATGAAAAACTATTAAAAAATTTTTTTTTAATTTTAAAAATAACAAAGTATTACTAAAAAATTAAAAATATTAATTAAAATGGAAAGTATTAACAAAAAAGTATAAAAAATGAAAAAAATATGAAAAGGATTTTAAATGTATAAAAAAAAAAAATAAATAAAATAAAAATATAAAAATAAAGGGAAATATATATATATATATATAATGTAAATACAGACTGCATTTTAGACGTTTTTTAATTTTTTTCCTTTATTTATCTTTTTTTTTTTTGATACATTTAAAATATCTATCTATCTATCTATATATATATATATATATATATATATATATATATATATATATATATATATTTTAAATGTATAAAAAAAAAATATCTATATATTATATATTTTAAATGTATCATATATATATATATATATATATATATATATATATATATATATATATATATATATAGAGAGAGAGAGAGAGAGAGAGAGAGAGAGAGAGAGAGAGAGAGAGAAAGAAAGATAGGATGATTAATAGGAGGAGAAAGAGGAGCTCTCAGGTAGTTTTTGACTAACGAGAAGAGTACCCCTCTTGCTTAAATTCAATGTTTTCCTTCTCATAGATTGGTTGCTATGTATATCTTTACCCAGGGTATTAGAGGTATGTGAAATGCAAAGAGCCTCATCATCCAGGATTTGAACTTGTGTTTCTGTGTTCATATCTTATGATCATAACCATTACACAACATGCCTCCACAGTTTATATATTTCCTTGCCAAATTAGTGAAAGCAAGAGATCTGCCTATGGCAAATTTCAGAAGACAGAGATGCTGATAGGTACGTGTCCTGTGTCCCTGACGCACAAAAATCTAAAAGGACACAGTAAAATCTTATACATGCCCAGTGTTTTTCTTTTTTATTCCCCCACCACTTCAAGCTAATTGTAAATACATTTCAATAGTTTCTTAGAAATGAATTACACAGGATAAGTTACATGGCAGGAGTTAGACGGCTTTAGTTGGGACCCCTAAATTTTCCCGGGGACTCATTCAAAGCAAATATGTGCATCCCAGAATGCACTAAATCAAAAAGCTCCCCTGTAAGCGGCCTGGCTGAAAGGAACTAATTTCCCCTCAATGGACAATGCTCTCTCCAACTATGGGTAAATAGTAGGGCAGACTGGGCTTTTTAACTTTACTTACTACCTTGAGATCTCCTCCTCCTATATGTGTTGGGTTTAAATTTATCATCAATTTGAATTTCAATATTTTTATGCATAATTTTCGTAACACTGAACCTCAAGAAGCGTCTGTCCAATAATCTAGCTGTATTCCAGTCTTGAATCTTTTATCTGTGATGGGTTTAAATTTATCATCAAATTGTATTACTATATTTTTATGCATAATTTGTATTAATGTTGAACCTCAAGAACCGTCTGTCCAATAATCTAGCTGTATTCCAGTCATGAATCCCTTATCTGTGATGGGTTTAAATTTATCATCAAATTAACTGACTTGTCAGCATGCAGAGATGCTGGAATTTAGTTCCTCTTGTTAGACAAGTTGGCATCTTTTATCATTTCTTATTTAGTTTTTCTGCATTTAAAAAAAAAAAAATGTACTTTTTTAAAAACTATTTTTTCTTTCTTTTTTAGATTTAACACTTTTTATAACTCATCTTTCATATTTAACGGTGAATGAAGCCGTGCCTGTAAAAATCTGTAACATTACTCAAATCTTATTTTTTAATTTATTTTTCACACCGAACATTGCTTGAATACGACTTCCGTCAGATCAATGTCGTACATCATTCAGGTTCAGCGGATTTTACAAGCATTATCAATGTTGAAGTGAGTTAGCGTACTGTTGGTTTGATTAACAAGCTAAGCACAACTGAACCAGTGCCAAGACAACTGGTACTTATGGGAATCCAGAATAGTCCACTCATGCATTTTGGTGATTCCATTCCTAGAGTCCTGATTGGCTGCTTGGTTTCTATGATGTTATGAGGCTTTATAAATAAGCTGGCATTTTGCAGTAGTATTTGCAGCAAAACAGATTCGTATTGAGTTACAACTGCTTACTGCCTTGTCTTACCAATTCGACGGTAATTGGAACTTGAATGATTATTCTACATCTCCCCTTCCTCCCCCCTCTCCCATTGCGCGAGCGTATTGGCCTTTGAGGGGAAATTAGTTCCTTTCGGCCAGGCCGATTACAAGGGAGCTGCCTTGTCTTACCAATTCAACGGTAATTGGAACTAGTATGATTATACTACAATAGCAACAGTGAAAATAAAGATTCTGGTGTTTTGAATTTTTTTAGAATTGTGTTGTCAATGTATCTAGTCTCTTATCTTGTGGAAGCAGCACCCCACAAAAAAAAGGAATTATACAGCCACTTACCTCGTATCACACACACAAACCATCCATTGGATTGTAGAATAATTCATACTAATTTGAAATCCAGTGGGATTGGGATATTCCCGCACAGGTTCGAATCCTGTTATTATCTGCCCTTTATTTGTTTAACGGCATATAAACTCCTTATGGGTTATTTAATGCAAAAAATTAATTCTT
>CM042150.1:33715151-33717651 GCA_023376005.1 Doryteuthis pealeii | reverse complement strand
ACATGACAAGGGCACTCATGATTAGTGGGCCATTCTCATAAGTAGCTGAAAATGAATATTCTAGATATGCGGTCTGGTAAAAATGTTGGTTTCAATCAGTGAAGATATGAAGTGTTCCTTAACTGTACAACTGTTATCATCTTGCAACACCCTCTGGTTAAAAATGAGACTGCCCAAATTATTCCAAGATGAAATGTAATAATGTAAATCCTAATTATCTGGTGTTGTTTATCTGCCAAATTCTTATTTTTTATGAGTCACCTCAGCTAAATAATAGACCATTACATTTTTATTATAAAGGAGGAAAGGGAAAAAAGGGACATACTACACAGAAAAATATAATAAGAAAGAAAGAAAGAAAAAAAGAAAGAGAGTACTCTCTCCTTTTTTTTTACCGCACACTCATTCACTCTCTAATCAAAAAGCATCACTGTTTATGTTCAGGTGGGTCCAATAGTATATGATGATCCATATGTCTTACTACCGTATCATCTTGTATATTTTTCATAAGTTGAATTAGTTATTAATCACAATGTTTGAGTTGTAATTTTGGTTGTAAAGACGGCTATCATCTGTTAAAGATGTGTCAGTCATTATAATATATATATATATATAATATATATATATATATATATATATATATATTAGCACATCCTATGCATATGTTGGCAGGACAAAGTGCCCAACACAGAAGTGCTGGAACAAGCAAACATGAACAGCATGCCCACCATCATCTACGAGAGATGCCTGCATTGGCTTGGCCTCATCCCCAAAGACCTACTGTATGGCGAATTAGTAGAAGGCACCCGAGCGGTAGGGAGACCACGCCTAAGCTTTAAAGATGTCTGTAAGAGAAACATGAAGACATGCCACATTAACACCAACACATGGGAGACTTGTGCAGAAGACCGGGCGACTCCTCGTCAAACAAGGGACTGAAGAATAATCAAAGTTCAAATTACCGTCGAATTGGGAAGACATGGCAACAAACGGTTGTAACCCAATACAAACCCGAATAGTTGCAAAGTCTATTGCAGAATGACAGGGTATTTATAAAAGTCCACAATATCATTCGAACCAATCAGAACTCAAGGAATGGAATCACCCAAATTCATGAATGGACAATTCTTGATTTCTATATATACCAACTGTCTTGGACACTGCTTCAGTTGTACTTAGTTAGCTGTTGTTATTCAAACCAACAGAAGACTAACTGACTTCAATAGGGACGAAAAGGAGTGAAAAAGAGAGGAAAGAAGCCGCCACGGAAAAGAGAGCCAAAAGGAAGGAGAGACAACAGCAACTTCAGACATAGTTTCAGGGCCGAAGCATCATTACCACTAACCCAGAGCGCCCCAGCAGTATCTGATGATACCACCAGACTTTGTCAGTTTGATGTCACAATGTAGGATTGCCATATCCACGCTGATGCGGTTAGAGCTTTCTCCTGGATCTTTTTTATGTCTGGTGGAGAAAGTCCAAGTTTAGACAAAAATGCCAAGGTTAAGTGGGTAATAAATCCCCGGCATCCGACTTCGATAGGAAATACATCTGTTATCCATCTGTTTCTGACGCATTGTTCACGTAGGTCTTCATATTTTTCCAACCTACGCTGATGTGCTCAATCAATAGCTAAACCTTTTATTTGTTTTTATATATATATATATATATATATCAACTGATTTGTCATCAGTTAAGAGTTCTTACCTCTTTTATATATATATATATATATATATATATATATATATATATATATATATATAATATATATATATTATATATAGCAGCCTTATATAAGAGTGTTTTTCAAACATTGGACATCACAGTCACAGGAGTAGCTTCAGGGGTGCAAGAACTGTATTATAGTCTTCCGAGACTGCAATGCCAATAAATATGTTTATATACTGATATAAACATATAAGGCCATATATAAGAACTCTGAGTGATGACAAATCAGTGCCCAAAGCAGCCTGCCTGTCTAGCCACACTGATGATACAGGATTGTATGTGGATGACAATATACAAGGTGTGTCAAAAAAGTACCAAGTTTAAAGCTGTATTTACCAAGATAGAAATGAAGAATGAATGGAATGTTATTTTCTTCAGAATACAAGGCGTTTCAAAAAGTACAAAAAATCTCGATACTTTTATGACACACCTTGTATGTTTGTTATATATATATATATATATTATATATATTAATAATGGAGATTCGCTTCCGGTTTTTTGTCTGTAACAAAAATTACGTCACTGCTTACATCACATTACACAAAATCGTCATAACATAGAATAAAATTTATTCTACAATTTATGGCATGTTCAAATTTTGAGTGTATTTATTCAATAAATACACTCCAAATTTGAACATGCAGCATTAGACAGTCCTCATTGTTTTTTAAAACAAGTTTTAATAAATATATGACTGGTATTATATATCTATATATAGTTTGTTTTATTTTAATATATATTTAAAGTTTACATTTCAAATTGTTTTATTCTT
>CM042150.1:33702651-33710151 GCA_023376005.1 Doryteuthis pealeii | reverse complement strand
TTCCCTCCAGTGAGAGATTTTGTATCTGCTGTGTACAGACTGTAGTAGATTTGGTTACTTTGTTTTCTTATTTTCAAGTCTTGGAATTCAAAATAGCAGACTCAAATTGCACCAACACTTCCTATTATTCTACTAGGATTTCACTAAATTGTCATTCCCACCCCCACCCACCCAAAAAAAGATTTCTCAGCTGGAAAGCATGTTATGGTGTTTTTCACATTCATTTTTATTCACTTAATTATGGCTTATTCAAGTGTATTGAAGTCAGATAGTCCACTGTTGGTTTGAATAACAGCAACTAGCTAAGCACAACTGAAGCAGTGTCCAAGACTGTTGGTATTTATAGAAATCAAGAATAATCCATTCATGCATTTGGGTGATTCCATTCCCAGAGTTCTGATTGGCTGCTTGGTTTCAATATTGTGGAGTTTTATAAATACCTTGTCATTCTGCAGTAGAATTGCAACAAGACGGGTTTGTATTAAGTTACAATCGCTTGTTGCTGTGTCTTACCAATTCAACGGCAATTGGAACTTAGTTTGATTTTTTCTTCAAAGTGAACCTATTTTTTATTTTTTATTATTTAGGTCAGTTGGTAAACCTATATAATCAAGACATGATACTCATCTTTGCAAGAAGGTTCCAAGCTAGCATCCAGTTGGCAGACAAAAAGGATAGCAGGATATAACTCAAATACAGACCTCGCATTCAAGCACACAACAATCAGGTGATGGATATACGTGCGTAAGTCAAAAAGTAATGCCATTTTGTTTAGGACAGGTATAATTACCAACACAGGAACATGTATCAAACACCAAAAGGAAGCTGGTCCTCCGTGGATCACACCTCTACTTCTCCACATGACAATCTCGCACCAACCACCCCTATCACTCATTGCCCCTGGAAGGTCCTCTGCACAGCATCCTGTATCCATGCAGAACTAGTCAATGTATATCTTTAACCGTGGTTAGGCAACCGTTCTAGGAGAAGGAAAACTCTGAATTCAAACCTGTTGTACTCCGCTTAAGAAATTGACCTTGTGTCACATCCTACTCGTGTGGAGGAGTGTGTGTGTGTGTGTGTGTGTGTGTGTGTATATATATACATATATATATATATATATATAAAGGGGCCGGGTTAGCTCAGTCGGTAGAGCGTTCGACTAGAGACCACAAGGTTCCTAGTTCGATACCGGTCCTCGCCAACTCAGCGTATGAGTAGCACAGGGATCTGTGCGGTAAAGTAAGGAGCTGATGGTAGGTGTGGCACTCCACCTCAGATGCTAAAAAACAATCTCCTTGGTCTAGCGCTATTGAAAAGGGGATAGACTCCCTCGCTGACTGGCTAATACTGACTTCAGGCCGCCCTGTCGACTTAACTTTTTTACTTTATATATATATAATGGGCTAATTTTCTGGATTTGAGCTGCTTTAACAATGACTACATTATACCATGTTACTCTGCAAATAAATTATTCAAAATCTAATTATCTGTAACCAAAACAACATCACAATATTGAAAATCATCATTTTTATTGATAATGAAGATTTGATTTCTATTTGTAACTGAAATTTCATCACTGCTTACATCACAATACCCAAAATCATCAATACATAGAATATAGAACAACCTTGTTTGAATTAATTTAACTGTGAGAAAGAAAACATTTATTTGAATTTTGACAGGAAAACTATTTTTTACATCTATTATTAAAAAATATAAGATTACAAAGATCTGTTTACGAAAGAGCAAGGCAAAAAGTCTTTTAATACATACTTTTGGACGTCGATAAAATCAAGATAAAATTATTTTTTTCACTAAAATTAAAATATTCATTCAATTTTAATAAAATTCTATAGAATTATGTAAGATTAAGTCTTCTGTTGTAAAACAAAAACTCCCAACTCTTTAGGCAATAATTTTCAAAAAAAAAAAAATTTTTACACTGCCTGTAGGGTGTTTTTTTTAAAAAAATAATAAAGATGATAATATATATAATGTAGCAAAGTTAAAATAAAGTTGTATGAGCATTAGTTGGATGATTTCAGTGTTTTAAATATAGCTTGACTCTACGTTGAGCCTACATTTCTTATCAAGATTAATTTTATGATCCTTGCTGTGCTTTGTTGAGAATTATATCTCCCCTTTTGGTTAGGAGTTATGTTCCCTACAGAAAGTTAAAACCAAGAGCATTAAATATTTGTAATGCCAGGGTTGTCAAAATGGATCACTTGATGCCAAATTCCAAAAAATATTGTGTTTTTTGGGGTTTTTTTTAAAATTTGTTTCACATCAGAAGATTTTATTTAGCTTTTTTTTAAAAATTTTATTTTATTTTATCTATTTTTTTTTTTGGGGGGGGGTCTTGGTAAAATCATCTACCCCAAAATTGTATACTATGCTTTTTCTAAAAATATTTTTGGTCATTTGTGAGTGTCATAGCTGTTTGAAAATAGGCAACTACCAAATGTTATCAAATTCAAAGTTTATATCTATTTAAGGAGCTGATGGTAGGTGTGGCTCTCCACCTCAGACGCTAAAAATTATCTCCTTGGTCTAGCGCAAGTGAAAAGGGGATAGACTCCCTCGCTGATTGGCTAATACTGACATTAGGCCGCCCCAACGACTTTTTATATCTATTAATAATGGAGATTCGCTTCCAGTTTTTGTCTGTAATGAAAACTACGTCACTGCTTACGTCACACTACCTAAAATCGTCATAACATAGAATAAATACACTCAAAATTTGAGCATGCAATGTTAGTCCTCATTGTTTTTTTTAAACAAGTTATAATAAATACATACCTGGTATTATCTATCTATATATAGTTTGTCTTATTTTAATATATATTTAAAGTTATCAGAACTAAGTTTCCATTTCAAATTTTTTATTTTTTACTCCTTCAATAAATTTATTTTATTTTTTTTACTCCTTTAATAAATTTTATGATTTTACTTTACTTATGATACAAACTCTCTGATAATCAAATTTTCAACTCCCATCCCCTCAGGTTATATTTATTTTACGTTGCCCAGAGGGCGTTTTTTATTTTGCTAGTCTATTAATAATGGAGACATAATTTTGTATTTACTAGGGACCTCCAATCTGCCGAGTCAAATTTATCCCTCCTATATTTAACACAATGAAATTTGAATAAAGGTTAATATTATCTTCAACATTTTTGGACCATTCAAAAGAACCATCAATAAAACTCCTGGTGATTTTTTGAACATTTTTTTCCCCCTTACGGAAATAATGAAAATTATGAACGAAAACTATGTTTACATTTTCGCACCCTTAAATCAACTGAAATTTAATGTAGCCAAAAACAAGTTATGACTATTGGCTTTTAAAAAATTCTATGAAAAATCAACAGTCAAATTTTTACGAAAATTTTGGTAATTACTTAACTTTTGATGAAATTATGTTTGAAATTGTTTTTCCTAAAAAATGGGAAATTTTTTTTACAAGGCCCCCCCCCATTTTATTTTATGAAATATGAAAAAATGAAGCAATAAAAGATAAGAATCTGAATAATTATATCATAAGATTTTTATAAGTTTCTACACAGTATTTTTTTTAGTAAAAAAAAAAAAAAAAAAATGAATACAGAATTCTGCTAAAATATGTCAATATTATGATTTTTTTTTTTTTTTTTCAGAATTCAGTAGTCATGGTTCTTTTACAAAAAAAAACAAAAAAAAAAAAACAACTGAGCTACTACATTTTATACATATATAATGGGCAGTTGGTGTGTATGTATGTCCAGATGAAACTACAAATATAAAACAATTAACGACAAAGTAAATCTATCTATTGATAATGGAGATTGTCTGTATTTATGTCTGTAACAAAAACTACCTCACAGCATACGTCACAATATTCTTATGCTATATACACCCAAAATTTGAGTAAGCAATTTTAAAAATTGTTTTTTTACTCTTGTCCTTTTTTTTTTTACAGTAACAAGAAGTTAACTAAAAATTTACAAATGAATAAATACCTACGATTTTGTGTAAAGTTGTTATGGAAAATATTCAAAATAATTGTTTGATTATTACATGCACGCAACATTTTATTTGAGTGGGACAGGGCTCAGTTTTCATTTCAAATTGTTTTATCTTTTTTACTCCTTTAATAAATATGAGGATTTTGCTTACTTATGATACAAACCCTCTGACATTGAATTTTTAACTCCCCCTCTCAGGCAATGTCTTTCAAAAATTAATTTTTACGATGCCCGGAGGGTGTTTTCTGTTGCTAGTATATATAGAAATAGATATCACCAGTTCTTACATTTTGTGCCAAAAATTATGAAGATTTGGTTTATATTTGACAATATATAAATATTAAAATATACATAGAAATAGCATTGAAATTTGACTTAAAAATGGCCAGCATTTATAAATCTCAAAAGTAAACAAACCAATACACTAAGGTTTCTTTTTTTTTTTTTTTTAAATCCCCAGCCCTCTACCCAGGCGATGCTAGGTAGCGGCTTCTAGTTGATTATAAAATGACAGTAATGTTTGCCTTCTGCTCTAATTGGTGTGGTTGGGGGGGGTGATTTGGATATCATGGATGCTTAGTAGATTTGGATTTCATTCATTCAAAGAAAACTCAATCACAAAGCAGATAAAAATAAATTTAAAATTAGAAGAAGAAAAAAACCCAAAAAAACATGGCTACAAAAGAACTTTCTAAGCATATAATTCATCCAGCCTGCTTCATTAACAAAATAAAAGATCTTTGTTTTGTGTTCATAGAAGAAGGTTTTATATATTTTCCTAAGGTCTGAGCCAATAGGAGGGGAGGATGATCTGCCCTATTCACTACAAGAGATGTCATGGTTCACCGCCCTATTCACTAGAAGAGATGTCATGGTTCACTGCCCTTTTCTGTTGTCATTCCATGAATTGGTGAGTCAAACATTTCTTTAAACTCAGAAATTTTTTCATTTCTTTCTTTGTTTTTTGTTTTTTTCCACAATTTACAAACCTAGAACAGGGACGGGGTCCCTATGATGTTTGGTTTGGTTTATGGCATATCAATCTCAGTGGGTCATTTAATAAGCTTGAAATAAATTCATTCTTAATGGATACTCAATTGTTTTATAAACACATTCTTCTTTTTAACCAATAGATGGGACCCTAACAGGTACTACCACTCTGGGTCAGAGTGGACCAGGAAGCAATGTTGATAATCCAAAGGGATTACTTTGAAGGAGATAACTTGTAGTTTGTAATCTGGATTTGAAATAATTTTTTTGTGACACCAGTTCTGGAACTTTTTGACATACCTTGTACAACTATGCAAGCAAATGATTCCCACAGGCAATGCTGTTAAATAAACAAAACTAGGTACAGAGTCTGTATTTGGTTAAAGCCTGCCTACCTTTGTCTGCCAACTGGACGCTAGTTGGAAAGCTTCCTGCAAATGTGATTATAATATCTTGATTCACTGGGTAATATTTGAATATATATATTTTACCAACACCTCTGCATGAGCAGGATGCGACACAAGGTCAATTTCTTAAGCGGAGTTTAACAGGTTTGAATTCAGTTTTCCTTCTAGACTGGTTACATAGCCATGGTTAAAGAGCCTAGTCTGCCCTGCTATTTACCCATAGCTAGGGGGGGGATCAGATTCATACCTTTCCCCAGGATATTAGCGCCATGTGAAATGCAAACAGCTTCGTCCAGGATTTGAACTCAGGTCGACGAGTCTATTTCCTATGACTAAGCATTAGACCACGCGCCTCCATTTGAATATAAACATAACTAGCTATAAGGGGTTAATATGCTGTTAAATAAACAATATCCGTCTATTTATGGTATATATATTTTGTTTGGGCTTTAGTGTGAAGCATTAGAAATATTAGAAACCCTGTTTTTTTAAGTGTTAAGTTTCACTTTATTCCGTTAAATTTTCGAATGTGTTATCTTCTCGTCATCGGAACATGGGTCTGAAGCCAGCCACCTTAATCATATTCATGTTCCGATGAAGAGAAGATAATACTCTCTAGAATTTAACAGAATAAAACGAAACTTAACACTTTAAAAAACAGGGTTTCTAATATTTCTAATGCTTCACACTAAAGCCGAAACAAAAAAAAAAAAATATATATATATATATATATATATATATATATATATATAATATATATATATCAAAATAGATATATATATATATATATATATATATATATCATAAATAGAGATATATATATATATATACATATATAAGTAAAGTAAAGTCGACGGGGCGGCTTAAAGTCGGTATCAGCCATGCAGCGAGGGAGTCTATCCCCTTTTCAATAGCGCTAGACCAAGGAGATTGCTGTAGCATCTGAGGTGGAGCGCCACACCTACCATCAGCTCCTTACTTTACCGCACAGATCCCTGTGCTACTCATACGCTGAATTGGCGGGTATCGAACTAGGAACCTTGTGGTTTCTAGCCAAACGCTCTACCGACTGAGCTAACCCGAAACACACATATATCAACAAGAAGCATACATGGATCCCTTAACAGTTATAGATATAACTAAGATGGTAGGAAGAAAGAGAGAAACAGTTTAGATATGCTAAGAGAGGAGGGGGAGGGGAGGAAGAGGAAAAGGAGGGGAGAGGAGGGGAAAGAGGAGGGGAAAGAGGGGAGGGAGGTGGTGGTGGTGGTAGGATAAGCCGAATCAAACCTCACACACATGCCCCTGCACATATATGCTTTTCCTACATGTGTCAGAAAATAAAGATATTCATGTATTCACATAAAATTAGAAAGAAAAAAAAAAGATGGACAACACAGGTACTTTCTGACCTTCCCCACACAAGACCCCACTCTCTGTAAGACTTTTACTCACTCATGCCCCAAGTGTATTTCTAATTTGAAAACCTATACTCCCCTCCCCCATCTCACTAGAGGAGAGATTTATGAGCATTCTGCTAAATTATTTTTTTGAAAATCATAAAAATCATACAGGTAAACAAAACCAGGTGAGGTGTTATATGATTTATGAGCAAACAATTCTTAAATCTGTGTAACAGCAGTCCATGATGATACCGATACTTCTATTTAGGGAGGAGTGAATGAATCTAATTAGCATTTTATATTTATCTCTTATATCAAAAACTGAATGATTAAAAAATGTTGTTTAGAATGACTGGAGAAAAAGAATTATCATTCAGTTGTAAATTGGAGTGTAAATTCCTTTAATCTCTCATTTAAAGTATTTTAAGTGCAAATCATATATATATATATATATATATATATATATATATATATATGAGAGGTATCTAAAACTTGGTAGTAAGGGATGATTTTATATGTGATTTCTAAGATGCGCTGTATCATTATTGTATGATCCAGTATGTATAAATACTGGAAAGGAACGGTGATGAGTTTTTCCTTTCAAAGATATATATATATATATATATATATATATATATAGATAGATAGATAGATAGATAGTGAGATCGATAGATATTATTCTAAATCACC
>CM042150.1:33677651-33700151 GCA_023376005.1 Doryteuthis pealeii | reverse complement strand
GCATCTTTGTAAGAGTAAGAATATGAATATCTAACTGGAACAATTTCATCAACTTCCTAAATATCAATAGACTGCTAGAAATAATTTTCATTAACTTCCTAAATATCAGACTGCTAGAAACAATTTTCATCAACTTCATAAATATCAATAGACTGCTAGAAACAATTTTCATCAACTTCATAAATATCAATAGACTGCTAGAAACAATTTTCATCAACTTCATAAATATCAATAGACTGCTAGAAACAATTTTTCATTCAAACTTCATAAATATCAATAGACTGCTAGAAACAATTTTTCATAAATATCAATAGACTGCTAGAAACAATTTTCATCAACTTCATAAATATCAATAGACTGCTAGAAACAATTTTCATCAACTTCATAAATATCAATAGACTGCTAGAAACAATTTTCATCAACTTCATAAATATCAATAGACTGCTAGAAACAATTTTCATTAACTTCATAAATATCAATAGACTGCTAGAACAATTTTCATTAACTTCATAAATATCAATAGACTGCTAGAAACAATTTTCATTAACTTCATAAATATCAATAGACTGCTAGAAACAATTTCATTAACTTCATAATATCAATAGACTGCTAGAAACAATTTTCATCAACTTCATAAATATCAATAGACTGCTAGAAACAATTTTCATCAACTTCATAAATATCAATAGACTGCTAGAAACAATTTTCATCAACTTCATAATATCAATAGACTGCTAGAAACAATTTTCATCAACTTCATAAATCAATAGACTGCTAGAAACAATTTTCATCAACTTCATAAATATCAATAGACTGCTAGAAACAATTTTCATTAACTTCATAACAATAGACTGCTAGAAACAATTTTCATTAACTTCATAAATATCAATAGACTGCTAGAAACAATTATCATCAACTTCATAAATATCAATAGACTGCTAGAAACAATTTTCATCAACTTCAAAATATCAATAGAACAATTTTCATCAACTTCATAAATATCAATAGACTGCTAGAAACAATTTTCATCAACTTCATAAATATCAATAGACTGCTAGAAAATTTTCATTAACTTCATAAATATCAATAGACTGCTAGAAACAATTTTCATCAACTTCATAAATATCAATAGACTGCTAGAAACAATTTTCATTAACTTGATGTATTTAACCTTAGAAAACCATGCTTGACCCGTGAGGGCCTTGTTGAAGTTGTATAAGTGAATTTATTGTTACGTAAACAACTAATATCATTATGTGAAAGTCATAATATTGTGGGTAGGAATTTATGAAACAAATATTTCAAACATTCATTCTGTCTAAAGATTAAATGTCTAGTATTACAGTAAATTCTAGCAAGAGAATAAGAAAACATTGTATATTTTAATGTCAACTGCATTTGAATAATGTAATCAAGGTTTTAGCTTTTATCACAATCATTTAAATGTCCATTACTCCTTACTCAACTTTATTCCTTTTCTATAAGAAAAAAATCTTTCTTGCATTAAAGAAAAAAAAAATGAATGATTAAGCACCAAATCAAAATTTGTGTCAATAAATTTTAGCATACATAAGTTGTGCATGAAATGATTTTACTATAAAAATGCATTGCAAATGATTCTTCACTATGAAAATGTATTGCAAATGATTCTTTACTATAAAAAATGCATTGCAGATGATTTTACTATAAAAATGTATTGCAGATGATTTTACTATAAAAATGTATTGCAAATGATTTTACTATAGATATGCATTGCCGATGATTTTACTATAGATATGCATTGCAATGACATATGATTTTACTATAGATATGCATTGCATGATGCATTGCCAATGATTTTACTATAGACATGCATTGCCAATGATTTTACTATAGATGATGATCATAATGATTGCAATGATTTTACTATGCATTGCAAATGATTTTACTATAAAAATGCATTGCATCCACATTATAAAATGATGATCAACAGCTTTTAAGTTCTCTATGGGATCAAGTAAGATCACAGCCCCGGATCCTCTTGAGTTGTGGCCTTTGATCTAAAAAGGTTGTGAAGCCCTGCTCTGTCAGAGAATTGGCTATTCCAGTTATGCGTTTTTGCACCAAAAAAAAAAAATCCCTACTTTCATTGATCCAATTAACAAATTGTCAATTAGAATTGAATCTATTACAATGAATAAATAAATGGTTTGATCAAAGAGAAATAAAAATAAAGTTTTTTTTTAAATATACAGTACCAACCCAAAATTTAAAAAATAAATAAACAGTGAAAAAGCAACTATTTTTTTTATCATTGCCACAAATTTTAATGAAACTTCAATGGCACAAAAAGGAAGTGATTATTTTTCCTTGATTATTGTTGTTAAAGTTCCCTTAGTTTAGGAATCACCAAATTTTTCATGGTGGTCCGGATAATTGAAAAAATAACAAACATGGGCCGCAGTATTATTGTGTTCAATACTTTCTAGCAAGAATGAAAGCTCTGAGAAAAAAAGATGTAAAACAAAATTTATCTTTCCATGTTATATTCATGGATGAGTGGTGTAAGATACACAAAAACAAATTTAACCAACATATTTTCAAAACATTATCAAAGAACACAACATTAACAGAAAAGTTTAGTGAGATTTGTGAAACTGAATTCAAGTATTGTTGACAGGCCTGATAAAATGTCTTTGCGGGCCGGATCCAGCACACAGGCCGTAGTTTAGTGACCCTGCCTTAGTTGTAGTGAAAAGTGATTATTTTCTAAGAAGAAAATTCTCAGAAATACCGAAAAAATAAGAAAGTTCTAAGAATTTTATTTTCCTAGATCATCTTGATAGAATTTTTGGACCATATGACCTTTAGGCACCCCTTTTTCAATCTCGAATCATAGAAACATTTTTCCATTTATACTGTCAAAATCCAGTCAAATCCAGACGATTATTAGAGTTTTTTTTTAAATTATAAAACTAACCCCTAACCCTAACCAGATTTTGACGGTGTAAATGGAAAAAATGTTCCTATGAATCAAGATCGAAAAAGGGGTGCCTAAAGGTCATATGGTTCGAATTTTTTATATCAACTGACTAGGTTTTTTTTTTTGTCAATTATTATAAATTTAAAAAGAGAAGACAAAAAAGAAATGCCAAAAAAATGGTAAGACCTACCTTATTCTTCTTTTCCCCTTGGGCATTGTAAAATCCAACTTCGTACCACGTGGCAATTAAAACCCAAGTGGCATTGAAATTCCTCTGTCGAGGAAAATAACGTCTGACTTCTGAGGAAGCCAAATCCAAGATACCTTTTTCACTAGTATTCAAGTAAAAAACACTGCCACCTACATTTTGAATGTCAATATCTGCCCAAAACGGTGCAATCACAGGGGGCGAGTTATTGCGAGGAAAATCCTCGGGGCTATATGAGTCCTCTTTCGTTTTGAATGATATAATTCCATTGTTGTTCACCTGCAAAATATGAGAAAAATAAAAAAGATCTTTAGTTTCTATCACAAAAAGAAAAATCAGGAATTAAAAATAATCTTAAAGAGACAAAAGACTAAATTTAAAATCAATGGAACATATTACCATTAGGCACACCTTTTTGATCTTGAAAGGACATGTTTTTCATTTAGAGCGTAAATATCTGGTTGTTTGTTAGGGGTTAGGGTTAGGGTTTAGTTTTATGATTTTTTTTTTAAATCTAAAAATCGTCTGTTAAAACAACCGGATATTGATGGTGTAAATGAAAAACATGTCCTTTCTTAATAGAGATCATAAAGGGGTGCTTAAACGTCATATGGTCCAAATCAATAAAATAAAAAATTGGTTGCTTGGGTTTTATGGTATGTCAAATCCATTGGGTCATTTTATGCCAAAGACGTTTTTCTTAATTCGTTCTTAATGGTTACTCAATTCATTTTTAAAAATCATTATTTAACAGATCAATAGGACCCTAACAGGTACTAGCACTCAGGGTCAGAGTGGACCTGGGAGTAATGGTGATTAAGGAGTAATCTGTATTCCCCAGAGCTCCAGAATTGGAACCTCCCAAACAGATAGAGAGTTTAACGTCATAACCAGGACATTAGGACTGCCATCTAGCATATATATGATAAAAGGGTTGGGGCTTGCCATAAGTTAGGACAATCATATAGGTGCTAGGGCTTGACATGGCCAGCTGATTAGTCGGAGGGAAAATTAAAAAACAAAAACACACAAAGTGAATTCAGCAAACTAGAACATCAAGAATACAAGGCTAGGCATGACCGAGTTGGAAAGGTGATCCACTGCAAATTGTACAAGAAACTAAATTTTGATCATACAACAAAATGGTACATGCACAAACCAGAATGCATTCTTGAGAATGAAAGGCATAAAATTCTGTGATTGACATACAGACAGATAACCTTATCCCAGCCAGAAGATCAGACCTAGTGTCGAATAATAAGAAAAAGAAAACTTGTCAACTGGTAGATTTTGTAGTCCCGGTAGATCACTAGGGGAAGATGAAAGAAAACGGAAAAATAGACAAATACCTAGACCTTACCAGAGAATTAAAAAAAAGTGAAATATGAGAGTGAAAGTGATACCAATAGTAGTTGGAGCACTAGGAATGGTCCCCAAAAGATTAGAAAAAAAGACTAGTGGAATTCGAAATCAGAGGGTACCATCTATGGGTTAAATAGATCAAAAATGAGTTTGAAAAAAAGAAAAAGAAAAAAATTGAATACTCAACTAGAATGAATAAAACAAACATTTTAGGCATGAAATAACCCAATAAGGGTTGACATGCCATAAAATCCAACAAGCTAAACCAATCAAGCAACAACATATTTACCAAAAAGATTTTTTTAAATTGAAACAGCTGAGACTATACAGCTTCAATAGTATTAAAAAAAAAATTAAAAAAAGAGGAAAATATGTTAAATATTTCGTTGCTTGATTTTAATCTAGAAGAATTTAGGTTAAGAAAAAAAAAAATCCTAATAAATTATAAAACTATTAACATTTTTGAATTGTCTTTTAAAATTTGGAACATTGGCGCTAAATAACCATGAAATTCTAGAAATTTCTAAGAACTGGAAATGAATATCGAATTAATTGTATCTGGTTTGCTATTTGAAACCAAAACTGCACCATTTACATTTTGCTTTAAGCAGAACATTTGTTGGTAACATTCCAACAACCAACAAGGTTTTTTTTTTGGGGGGGGGGGTAGAAACGGTTATCTTGTGTAGAGCTTCTTTAAATCAAAGAAATTGAAGTTAGATTTTCTCAGCAATTTTATTTAATTTTTTTATTATTTAATATTATTTTTTTAATTAAAATTGGATTTTCTGTAAAATGGGATACAAATTTTGTTGGATGTTTTTTTTACAGCATAACAACTCTTGTAGGGTTATCTTATGCCAAAATTAGTTCAACAATTATGATCACCAATGATATACAATACAAAAATAAGTTTCTAGTTCTCTTGAGATTCTTCCGAATTAGCTCGTTATATAGCATCTCAAACCTTGTTGGGTTATTATATATCGAAGTCAGTTTAATAATTATGGTCTCTAATGATGTATTGTACAAAAATAGATTTCTAGTGCTCTAGGGATTAGTTAGTTAGATGGTATGTCAAACCTTGTTAGGTTACCTTATACCAAAGTCAGTTTAGTAGGAAGTGCGTGGTGTAATGGTTAAAGTCATGGGAAATGGACTCGTCGCCCTGAGTTCAAATCCTGGACATGGTAATTGCATTTCACTTGACGCTAATATCCTTGGGAAAGATATGAATCCTACTCTCCCTTCAGCTATGGGTAAATAGTAAGGCAGACTGGTCTCTTTAACCTTCATTAGGCAACCGGTCTAGAAGAAAAACTCTGAATTCAAACCTGCTGAACTCCGCTTAAGAAATTGACCTTGTATCGCATCCTGCTCATGCGGAGGGGTTGGTAAATATATATATATATATATATATATATATATATATATATATATATACCAAAGTCAGTTTAACAATTATAATTTCTAATTATTTACTGTTCAAAAATAGATTTCTAGTTCCGACAATCTTTTTTCCAGTTTCTTTGGGATTATTCCGAGCCTGGTTGTACAGCATGTCAACCCTTGTTGGTTTATCTTATACCAAAATCAGTTTAACAATTATAATTTCTCGATTTAGCTCAGTCGGTAGCACATTCGACTCTGAACCACAAGGTTCCTGGTTCGATACTGGCCTTCACTAATTCAGCGTATGAGTAGCGCAGGGATATATGCGGTAAGGTGAGAAGCTGATGGTAGGTGTGGTGCTCCACCTCTGATGTCAAACAATCTACTTTGTCTAGCGCTAGTGAAAAGAGGATAGACTTCCTAACTGACTGGCTGATACTGATTTTAGGCAACCCCAGCGACTTTACTTACTTGCAGGATGCCCTATTAAAGTCCCTATGTAAAAAAAATAGACCTTGCATTGATCCAGCTACTCTGAAAAGAAATGTTAATGTATACTATCTAAAATATTAAATAAACAGACAAATCCATGCTGTTATCATCTAAATTTTATCTTTTAATTTATCTTCACAAATATAAATCCTAATCTCTATTATTTTTGCTAAAAATCCAAGCCCTGGTGATATTTAATGTGTATATATATATTTACTTTGTCGTTAATTGTTAAAAAAGAAAAAAAATATCAGACAAATATAAATCCTAATCTCTATTATTTTTGCTCAAAAACCAAGCCCTGGTGATATTTAATGTGTGTATATATTCACTTTGTTGTTAATTGTTAAAAAAGAAAAAAAATATCAGACTAGACATCTGACCAACCCACTTAAATAACTTTTGAGTGATTAACATGAAAAATAGTCCATGCAGAAAGAATAACAATAAAATGTGAAGGTAACATTATAAATCAAAGATGGAAAAAAAAAAAAGTCATAAAATTACCCGCCATTATATGAGTAAATTTTTATAATAGACTTATTAAGTAAATTAATATTATTTGAATTATTTGGACTATTGTTCTCATCTTTATTGTTATTTGTACAACGTTTCGGCTGATGTGCCCTCCTGCCTTCTTCAGGTATTTCTTGAACCTTCTCGAGTCTTGTCGTAATTGGGAGCCATCATGGAACTTTGAACCTATATCTCTTATTATAATGGAGATTTGTTGTCTGTAACCAAAATTTACATCACAATACCCTCAGGAACTGCGTAAATTTATCAATTAGTATCTAATTTATAGTCAAAATCATTAATACATAGAATAAATCTTATTTATTAATGATGTCTCTATGAAAATCTGAGTATTTGCCTCAAAACAGCCCATGTTATTAGTGTGCATAAAATTCTATAATGTGTCTTATATATCACTGATTATATATATAAACAAATTAGAATATAAATAAAATAAGTGTAATCTTTTTATATATGTTCTTATTTAATTTCATTAGTCTTTAATTTAATATATTTCATTACACTAAAATTTAAATACTTATGCTGGTTGGGTGCATATTCTTACTATTATGTAGAAGATAGGTTTAACCCCCCCCCCCACTGACAATTGGAAATCCTATTTCCCCATATACATATTTTGCATTATATCTGTTTCTTTTATTAACTGCTTTGGACCATATAACCTTTAGGCACCCCTTTTTGATCTCGATTAAGAAAGGACATGTTTTTCATTTACACCGTCAATATCCGGTTGTTTTTAACAGACGATTTTTAGATTTTTTTTTAAATTATAAAACTAACCCCTAACCCTAACAAACAACCGGATATTGACGGTGTAAATGAAAAACATGTCCTTTCTTAATCGAGATCAAAAAGGGGTGCCTAAAGGTCATATGGTCCGAAGCAGTTAATAAAAGAAACAGATATGATATAAAATATGTATATGGGGAAATAGGATTTCCAAGTGTGTGTGTGTGGGGGGGGGGAAACCTATCTTCTACATAATAGCAAAAATATGCACCCGCTGAGCATAAGTATTTAAATTTTCTACTGCTTCTATCAAGTGTAACTTATATCAGCAACTTCTTTTTCTGATTTTTTTTTTTTTTTTTTTTTTTTTCCTTTTTTAAGAAATATATTACCTTGCTACTACTACATTAATATTTTCTAATTTACTATGATCTATATTCAATTTCATAGTTAGTTTGTTTTTAACATCATCTTTGACATGGCTGGTTTAGAAAAACATATCTTGTATGAACAAAAGTATTTGGCTTTCCATTTTCTATATTCAAGGCTAATCTTATGAAATGCAGTGGAGTGTATTTCTAAGACTTTTGAGAGATTTGACACGGTAAAGAGGGAAAGTAGGAATTGTGATAAGAAAAAAAAAAGAAGGGAGTTAAAACTAAAAATAAAACCAAAACAATAATAAAGAGCTTTTTGAGTTTCTTATCTATTTATAGAAAGAGGAGAGAAAGAGAGAGAGAGAGAGAGAGAGAGAAAGAGAAGGAGAGAGAGAAAGAAAGAAAGAAGAAGAGAGAGAGAAGAAAAGGAGAGAGAGAGAGAAGGAGAGGACATTTAACCCCGGACATGAATTTCATTCATGGTAAATATATAGACGCTAACATAAAGATAATACTTTAAATCATCTTGTGATGTTTCACACACACACACAGACAGACAGACAGACAGACAGACAGACAGACAGACAGAGAGAGAGAGAGAGAGAGAGAGAGAGAGAGAGAGGAGAGAGAGAGAGAGAGAGAGAGAGGACTCGAGCACATGTATATATGTGTATGTGTTTGTGTAGAGATATTGCACAAATGTATCTATAACTGCAATCCTGTTTACCAAAAATATAAACGCACGGCCTGTGTACTGACCTTAACAAATTGGTGGTTGGTGGGATTTTTAAATGAAAAAATAAAATAACTAAAATAAAAAATATGGGAAGATAATTTTCAGCATATAGTGGATAGCTTTCAGAGGGAATTTTTATATCAATGTTTTGTGTAATTCTGTATTATATATATATATATATATATACGCGGGTGAGTCAAAAAGAAATACTATTTTGTTTAGGTCAGGTATAATTACCAACACAGGAACATGTATCATACATCAAAATGAAGCTGATCCTCTGTGGATAACATCCCTACTTCTCTACAGTTTCTCTCAATAGCAATTTTACACTTTCGAATGAAAGCATGTATCTCTGCCCTGTAAAATTCTTTTAACTATTTTTGAGCCATTTCTTCACTACAGATTTCACTTCCTCGTCACTGGAATAATGTTTGCCTCAGATTATCATCTCTTCGGGCCCCATAAAAGAGGGTTTGAGAGGCAAATATTATTCCAGTGACAAGGAAGTGAAATTTGTTAATTTATACAAGGTCACAAGGTCGGGGCACCCAGCAAAGATCAAACTTGCTATTCAGTAGTAACGAACCTGCAAGACTAGCTTGCTAACCATTAAACCATGTTTCCACCAAAATAAGACAGGGCTTATATTAATTTTCACCCTAGAATATAACACTAGATCTTATTTTGGTTTGGTTTGGTTTTACGGCATATCAACCTCAGTGGGTCATTTAATGCCGATAAAGTTTTGAAATAAATCAATTCTTAATGGATAATACAATTTTTTTATAAATACATTTTTCTATTTAACCTATAGATGAGACCCTAACAGGTACTACCAGTCCGGGTCAGAGTGGACCAGGGAGCAATTGTGAGTTTAACGTCATTCCCAGGACATGTAAACCCTCAGTCACCACCTTCTAGCACCCATATGATAAAAAGGGGTTGGGGGTTGCCATAAGGGCAATAGGGTTGGGAAAATCATATAGGTGCTAGGGCTTGACGTGACCAGCCGATTGATCGGAGGGGGCTTCTCCGACCACCCGTCTAGCCCAAGATAGGGCCAAAGTGGAGTATTGCAAGTCATGAACTGCTCATCCACCTGGGTTCTATCCTTAAGCATCACAGGTCGCCACCCATGACCAATAGGTGGCCCCATTGAGGGAGTTTTACCACTCTGCAGAGGTGCAGTTGGTGCATTCTAACGCCCCACCGATTGGGCGGGGTCTTATTTTCAGGGGATGTATAGTCGTATGATGTGAATGTGAAGAATTCTATTTCTTTCATCTGTGTGCCACACTTAAACTAGGATTTATTTTAAGAGGAGGGCTTAAATTAAAATAATCCTGAAAAATATGGTTAGGTCTTACTTTGCAGGTAGGTCTTATTTTCATGAAAACACGGTACCACAACGAGATGTTTAAACTGTGAGTGATGACAATAAAGAGGTACCCAACACTCCCCAGAGCTCCTGAACTGGAGCCTCTACACCAGATAAACTTTAGTGTCATACCCAAGATAAGCTGTTTTTGGAGGTGGGTCAACAAACCCCTTTGCATGGGATGCAGTTAGCGTATTCTAAGTCAAGGCCTCCTTAAATACTGCTGACAGTATGTGTGGGCACTCCTCCTGGAAGTAAATACCTGAAGAAAATTCTAAACAAGTCATCATTGGTTTTGATTTTATTCCAAACTTCAGTACAGCTTCAAGTGTGACTTGACCCCAATTAAGGGACAAACTGAACCACGCCCAAAAGACTTCCTACTTGGCTCACTTCCTCTCATGATTACGTGGATGTATGCGTATTTTTGAGTGAGTGTACGCATAACATGTTACATGTGATTCTGTTTCATAGACCTTCAAGATACTAGCATGAAAACTTCCAGAGACTTATTAACTAGAAGTGGCTACCGGCATCGCCTGGGTGAAAGGGGTGGGGGGAGTCTCACAAATCTATTATTACAGAATCATGAGCTGGATCTTTGCAGGATGCCCTATTAAAATCCCTATGTAAAAAAGACCTTGCATTAATCCAGCCTGGTGGGGTGTCAAAAAAAAAATGCACAGACCATATGACCTTTAGGCACCCTTTTTAGATCTCGATTAAGAAAGGACATGTTTTTCATTTACACCAACAATATCCGGTTGTTTGTTAGGGTTAGGGTAGGGGTTAGTTTTATATTAAAAAATAAATCTAAAAATCGTCTGTTAAAACAACTGGATATTGACGTGTAAATGAAAAACATGTCCTTTCTTAATAGAGATCAAAAAGGGGTGCTTAAAGGTCATATGGTCCAAATACACAAACACCTAAGATCAGCTCCCAGTTGCTTTACTGCACAGATCAGATCAGATTACCCAAGCTGTGCTACTCATGTGCTGAGTGTGCAGGGAGCAGTATTGAACCTGGAACTTGTGATTCCTTGGCGGATGCTCTACCGACTGAGCTAAACCAGCCCTTCAATACTTATGAAGAAGTATTCATAGAAAATATATAAAACCCACCCTTCCTTAGACCCCAAAAATGCTTCCCAACCCCAGTTGTATGAAGGGAGTTGTTGGCAGCATGTGTAAGCCCTGAATAGGTCATATGATTTTTTTTTTTTTTTTTTTTTTTTTAATTGATAAAAAAGAAAAAAAAATCTAAAACCCAATAAATGAATAATAAATAAAAATGAAATAAAATTTATGATAAATTTGTCAGGGTGAAATATAGCTTAATTGGGTGAAGTGCCCCTGAAATTAACCCCCAGGTAAACTAGAACATTCAGTTTTAGGCTTTTTGATATATCAAGTGTTGACAGATATACAGGGCATGTATTTAATGATGTTTCTCTGGTGTACAGTCTTTGTTGACTTTATTAAGATGATTCAACCCAATAGAGATTCTTACAAAATATGTTATATCTATATTCTGCCCATGTCAGAACTTTTTCTATATAATAAATATTCATACCTATCTTAAATTGTTTATACATATTTCAGTGTGCAATTGATAGACTCCTACATTAATTTGCTAAAGAAAAGGGAGAAAGAGGAGTATAACATTTTTCAAAAAGGGCTTAGAAAGAAAGAGAGAGAGAGAGAGAGAACAGAGAGTAGGGGGAGTTTAAAATTTACAAAAAAGGGGCTTGGAAAAAAAGAAAGAAAGAAAGATGAAAGAAAGAAAGATGAAAGAAAGAAAGAAAGGTGAGAGTAGGGGAGTTTAAAATTTACAAAAAAGGGGCTTAGACAAAAGAAAGAAGATGAAAGAGAGAGAGAGAGAGAGTAGGGGGAGTTTGAAATTTACAACAAAGGGGCTTAGAAAAAAAAGAAAGAAAGATAAAAGAAACTAGAAAGAAAGAAAGAAAGGTAAGAGTAGTAGGGAAGAGTTTAAAATTTACAAAAAAGACAAATGAAACTAGAGAGAGAGAGAGAGAGGGGGAGAGAGAGAGTTGGGAGATTTCAAAATTTACGAAAAGGGGCTTAAAAAGAAAGAAAAGAGAAAAGAAAGAAAAAAAAAAGACAGCTTCATCCAGAATTTGAACGCAGGTTGCAGATTCCATTTTCTTTGAAGATAACCGTTACACTAATCATACCAATTATATTTATGTATATGCTCAGTTGGTAGAGTGTCCTACTAGGAACCACAAGGTTCCTGGTTCAACCAACCCTCACCAACTCAGTGTATTAGTAACATGGTAAAATAAGGAGCTGATGGTAGGTGTGTCGCTCCACCTCATATGCCAAAACAATCTCCTTGGTCTAGCGCACACACACATATCTACTCACACACACACACACACACACACATATCTACTCACACACACACATACACATATACATATCTACTCACACACACACATACACATATACATATCTACTCACACACACACATACACATATACATATCTACTCACACACACACATTATATATATATATATATATATATATATATATATATATATACACTATAGACCAGGGGTCACCACACTCCGGCCCGCAAAGGCATTTTATCAGGTTCACCAACCTTTCTGCTAATGTTGCGTTCTTTGATAATGTTTTGAAAATAAATATGTTGGTTAAATTTGTTTTTGTGCCTCTTACGTCATTCATCCATGAATATAACATGGGAAGATAAATTTTGTTTTATATCTTTTTCTCAGAACTTTCATTCTGGCTAGCAAGTATTGAGCACAATAATAATGTGGCCCACACTCATTATTTTTTCAATTATCCGACCCACAGTGAAAAAAGTTTGGTAATCCCTGCTATAGAGCAATGACCTAAAAGCTAATCTTGCAGGTAAATAGTGAATTTGTCACTGACTGTGTATGAGCCACCATCGTCATCTTGTGTCATAAGTTTCTTGAAAATCAACTCCGGAAAAAAAACAAAGTTTACTATTTCTGGTAATTTTGATAAATCCCTCTCAACGGAATAAACTAAAAAAAAATAAAATAAAATAAAATAAAATGTGTGTGTTTGTATCTGTGGGTGTTCACATGCACCCTACGGGATAAAATGTCGAAGGCAAGTATTCGTCTGGAGGGACTAATTTGCACCTCTCCCCCCAGGGTGAAAAAGACATACGGTCGGATGATAAATGTGTAATTGCAAAAATAAGGAACAGAAAAGTTCAAGAATTTGCTCTCAGGATCTCTATATTAAATGATAAGAAAAATAAAAATGGGAAGGGTTAGAGCAAGGTTTTCTCCCTTTTAAATGTCATGGGGCCGATTTAGCCCAGTCGGTAGAGCAACCACCCAGGAATTGCAAGGTTCCTGGTTTGATATTGGACCCTGCCAACTGAGCACATGAGTAGCACAGATTGGATAATCTGATCTGAGAGGTAAAGTGGTGAGCTGTCGGTAGGTGTGGAACTCTACTTCAGCAAAAAACAATCTGGTCTAGTGCTAGTAAAAATGGGATAGACTCCCTTTAAATGTTAAAATGCTGGTTCAGCTCAGTCAGTAGAAGAACCACCCAAGGTTCCTGGTTTGATATTGGTCCCCACCAACTCCACACATGAGTAGCTTGTGAACAATTGCTTTAAAGCCAAAACCTACATATTTACCTAGTCAGGCACAAGACTAGACTAATGGAGCACTTAATAAAGATACAATTCACGAGCAATAGACTATAGAAATAATCCATTATTAATTTCAGGCCAAGTTACCTTTAAGCACCCCAGGGGCGACCTGGATTTAGAGGGACATGTTTCGCTTTGCACCGTCAACATCCAGTTGTTTGTTAGGGTTAGGATTAGGGATAGCAGTTAGTATTATAATTTTTTTAAAAATGCGTCTAAAAATCGTCTGGTAACAAACAACCGGATGTTGGCGGTGCAAAGCGAAACATGTCCCTCTAAATCAAGGTCGCCCCTGGGGTGCTTAAAGGTAACTTGGTCCTTAATTTCTATAGTATGTTCTTAACCAACCCCTCCACTACAGGTAAGATGCAGCACAAGATCAATTTTTTTATTTGGAGTACAGCTGGTTTTGAATTCAGTTTTCCTTTTATATTTTTTAAAATGTAATCCTTAATTTTTTTAGTGTTTTAAAATAATTTTATGTCATAATATTGACATTTTTTTAAGGTAGAATTCAGAATTCATGTTTTTTTTTTTTTTACTAAAAAAAAAAAAAAAAAAAAAAAAAAAAAAAAATTCCGTATAGAAACTTATAGAAAAATCTTTTGATATAATTATTCAGACTATAATCTTTATAGAAAAAAAAATTAAAAATTGTTTTTTTATCTGTTTGTTTTCTTTTTTTGTTTTTTTTGAAAAAACAGAACCTAAATCCTTTATTTATTTTCCCATTAAACTAATCCTAAACCCCAACCCTAACCGTAACCCCCTAGTTAAAATTAACAGTTTTGTTACAAAATTTGTGTGTTCTGGTTTTTCTGGGTCACCTTAATTTTCCGACCAATTTTCAAGTTTAGTCAATATTTCCCCTAACATATTCTAAGAAAAAAAAAAAAAAAAAATATTTCAAACATATTTTCATTTTTCATAGAATTTGATAAAAAAGCAGATAGTCATAACTTGTTTTTGGTTACTTTAAATTTCAGTTGATTTAACAGTACGAAAATGTAAACATTGTTTTCATTCATAATTTTCATTATTTCCGTAAGCTGAATTTTTTTTAAATCATCAGGAGTTTTTTTTAAATGTTTTTTTTTTGAATGGTCCAAAAATTTTGAAGATAATGATAAACTTTATTCAGGTTTCATTGTTGTAAATAGAATATTGTTGTCTACGAAAAGTTTCACTGAAAATCCAGTTTGAAAATAATAGTAGTTGGGGACAATTTTAAATTCAGTTTTTAATTGCTTGATGAGTTAGAAATACATCGTAATTTCGTTCTTTCAATTTTTTGTATTAACAACAATTCAAACCAGTTCTTAATGATAAAAAGAAGCTGAGAATCGAACATTTAAATTCTTCATATTGCAATATCTATTTTTGCTTAAACTCAAGATAGTATTTTAAAAACATTGTTTTAAAACATTTTCATTAGTTCTCTAAAAAACTTTTTTTTACCATTAGTATTAATTAGAAAACAACTCGTTTTATCATTTTTATTATTTACATATATAATATAATATACAACCCTATACTGGTGAATATTTTAAAAGATTTTCCTGATATTTTTATTTACATTTAAAATCTGTTCTTTTTTTTTTTTTAAATGTAACCGTAAAGTTGTGTTTTTGAAACAATTTTGATTTTTCTACAATTTTTTGTGCATGACAACAATTTAATCTAAGTGAGTGTAAAATTTAAGAATATGGACAAAGATTTATTTTTAAAGATTGGACAACAAAAAAAAAAAAACCCAAAAAACGAATTTTATTTTACGTTAAAATTTAGTCATAGTTGTTGCGGGTATTTTGAATGGCTGGCAGCTAATGTTCTTTCTTTCTTTCTTCTTCTTCTTCTTCGGGGAGCTGAAAAAAATCAGCAGGCTAGATTCTGATGATACACCAAGCAGCAGGGGCAGCTTACGATATTTTTCGAAAATAGTTTGATTTTTGTTTAATTAATTAATTATATCCCTTAATTAGTAAAAATCAATAACCAAATTTGGCGTGTTTCTTAGCTAGAAGGTTATCAAGGTGTATGCAAGATTTCTATTCTGTGTGACCTCCCGCTTTGAAGTTATACGTCGACACGTACATACCAAACTTCCTTTTATGTGTGTGTGTGTGTGTGTGTAATGCATTAAAATACAAATTATAGTCACGTAATATTGGGACCAAAAATTAAATGTGCTTCTTTACACATGTCAACCAAAATGAAGAAATCTTTTTTTTTTTTCCTTTTCTTTTCACGGCTGTCTCCAGTACTTTATTTTTAAATTGTCTATTTCTTGTCTTTTATCATTTAAAAAAAAAGTCTATTTTTCTCCTTATTCTGTTTCTGTAGAGTTGGTAAAAGTTTTTAAAAAAAGAAAAGGTAGTGATGGTGAAGAGTTTAAGGGGTAGGGTGGGGAGGTTGAGCAGCAGTAGCGGCAGAGGTGGCGGCGGCGGCAGGGCAGTCAAGTTGCCGGCACCAACAGGATGTGCCTATTCCAATGATTCATGAAAACAAGGGTGTGGCGCAATATTCATTGGACAACTTACTACAACAAGAAATGATTCATCGTTTGTACATGTTCTCCCCTCAAACACTTTCTCTCTCTCTCTCTTTTTACTCTGCTATCTTTCTCATACACTTCCTATAACTTTCTCCTGAGTTTTGAGTCTCCCCCATCTCTCACTCTCTCTCTCTCTAAAAGCAGAATTTTTACAAGTCCAGACTGCAGGATACATTGTCACAATTATAGTATTCTTCTTTCTTTCTTTTTAAGATACAAGGAATATCTTATTTTTCCTTTACTGTCACAATGTCACAGTGAAAATGGTATGCGCCAACACACACACACATGTATAAGAAAGAAATACACTTTTTGTTTTTCGTGCGGTAATTTATGAGGAAGTGCGTCCCGGTCTCCTGCCTCAAAAATTGCTACCCGGTGACTATCAAATAACAACCCAGCTCGTCGTAATTCTTGTTTAGATATGAAGATGGATATATAGTTTGGAATAGACTGAGATAGATAGATAGATAAACAAACAAAATAATATAGATAGATATGAACAAATGGAGATAGATATTTTCGACAAGTAAATGTATGGGGTGGTCGCATCTTTTTTTGTTGTAATTCTTGCTTATTTAAACTAAAAACAAGACATTAAACAAACATGAATAAAAGAAAATCTTAGTATTTAAAGGAATATAGATAAATATGAACAAATTGAAATAGATAGATAGATATGAAGATGGATAGTTTTGAATAGACTGAGCTGGGGTCGTTATTTTAATAGTCACCAGGTAGCAATTTTTGAGGCAGGAGACCGGGACGCACTTCCTCATAAATTACCTTTCGTGCTAAGATTCTACCGTAATATAGTTGCAAAAGGGTCACACTTTTTTTAAATTAAAAATTCTGCCAAAATCAGTGGTGCGACCTATCCATTCGACATAAATGTAAAATAGCGGTTTAGCTTAGTGTTCGGCTAGGAATCGCAAGGTTCTTGGTTTTATACTGGCCCTCGCCAACTCAGCGTATGAGTAGCACAGGGATCTGTGAGGTAAAGTGAGGAGCTGGTGGTAGGTGTGGCGATCCACCACAGACGCTAAAATAATCTCCTTGGTCTAGCACTAGTGAAAAGGGGATAGACTCCCTCGCTGTCTAGCTGATACCGACATTAGGCCGCCCAGACGACTTTACTTACTTTACTATAGTAGTATTATAATTTTTATTTTATCATTAGATTGCAACGGTCAGTGATTGGGTAATTTATGAGGAAGTGCGTCCCAGTCTCCAGCCTCAAAAATTGCTACCCGGTGGCTATCAAAATAACAACCCCAGCTCGTCGTAATTTTTGTTTATTTATCGTAATTTGTCGTAATTCTTGTTTAGATATGAAGATGGATATATAGTTTGGAATAGACTGAGATAGATAGATAGATAAACAAACAAAATAATATAGATAGATATGAACAAATGGAGATAGATATTTTCGGCAAGTAAATGCATTGGGGGGGGGGTCGCTTCTTTTTTTTCTTTTTTTTTGTCGCAATTCTTGTTTATTTAAACTAAAAACAAGACATTAAACAAACATGAATAATAAAAAAATCTTAGTATTTAAAGTAATATAGATAAATATGAACAAATTGAAATAGATAGATAGATATGAAAATGGATAGTTTTGAATAGACTGAGCTGGATCGTTATTTTAATAGTCACCGGGTAGCAATTTTTGAGGCAGGAGACCGGGACGCACTTCCTCATAAATTACCAGTGATTGTAATGATGCAAATTGCACACAATATGAATATGAAGAATTTTTAGGTTTCAGTCCTGATGAAGTTAAGTATGCTTATGCCTAAATCATTAAACATTTTTGCAAAGTTTTATATACTGTTTTTAACTGTTGAGTAGATAATTGTTGATTTTTTTTTATTACTGAAGTGACTGTTACGCTTTTTTACCCAGGCTCATTTATGATTATAGTACTAAGAAATGCAACCTTATTTCTATATGTTTGCATTATGCTTCAGTGTTCTAGATCTAATATTTGTAAGCAAAGTCTTGAAACAAAAAGGTGAATATTTGATAAGTTTTATGTTAGAATAGGTCATGTCACTAGCTAGATTATAATGCAACCTATCTGCGGTTCAACCACAATACCCACTTTGACAACCACAAATTAGGGATGCTCTTAAATCACTTAAAATTATGCTCTGGTGCAACCTATCAGCAAGTATATATGGTATTCAAAATTTAAAACAAAGCCAGAGGGCTGTAATAATCACAATGTTTCAACAGTTTTATCCTCCAACCCTTTTCATGTCCTGGGTATGATACTAAATTGCATCTGACTGTGACTCTCCAGTTCTGGAGATCTGGGAAGGTATTTAGGCTAGATGCACTCATGCATCCATTCCAAAATACAATCCTTCCCGGCACTGTTTTTATTTCATAAAAGATACAAAAGCACAAACTCAACCTGAGCATATAGCCTGTGGGAATTAAATTAAATAAATTAAATTAAATCAAATTAAATACCAATTTATGGGGAATAAGTCTTACGGTATGAAATGATGAAATGAAGAGAGATAAAAAACACAACTGGTTAGAATTATAGATGGAGACTTTATTGATAAGACTGTTACTGTGGACGCCAGAGTCCAGACGCCAAGAATTTTTTATTTATCTACTTATTTAATTTAATTTAATTTAATTTATTTGGGGATTAATAAAAGTAAAATAAACTAGTACAAAATAAAAAACGCCCCCCGGGCGATGTAAAAATAGATTTTTGAAACATATTGCCCGAGGGGTGGAAGTAAGAAATTCAATGTCAGCAAGTTTGTACCCAAAGTAAGTAAAATTATTAAATTCATTAAAGGATTAAAAAAATAAAACAATTTGAAATGTAAACTTTAAATATGTATTAAAATAAAACAAACTATATATAGATATATAATACCAGTTATGTATTTATTAAAACTTGTTTTAAAAAACAATGAGGACTGTCAAATGTTGCATGTTCAAATTTTGAGTGTATTTATTCTATGTTATGACGTAAACAGTGACGTAATCTTTGTTAAAGGCATAAACCAGAAGCGAATCTCCATTATTAATAGATTAAATAAAATAAAATAAAATAAAATAAAATAAATAAAAAGTTCTTGGCGTCTGGACTCTGGCGTCCAGAGTAATGGTCTTGTCAATAAATTCTCCATCTATAATTCTAACCAGTTGTGTTGTTTTATCTCTCTTCATTTCTTCATTTCATACCGTAAGACTTATTCCCCATAAGCCCAAGGTTTGCGTTTGGGGTGTGTCAAAATTGGTCATTGCTAGACATTGTTCTACTTGGCTAGGTACATTCACATAAGATCTGGGGAGTTTAGAGTACACCTTTATTGTTATTACTCACAGGCCCACTCTGACCCGGAGTGGTAGTACCTGTTAGGGTCCCATTGATTGGTTAAATAGATCCCTTTGAAAATTATTCGTATTCAATAGGACCATGTGCAAAAAAATATTTTTCTAAAAAACAACTACACAGAAAATGTAAATATGATTATACAATGAACACAATTCCCTAACTTATCAGGCAAGAAATAACCCTCGACAAGTTGACATGGCGTTAAAATCAATGAATGAATCTGACTAATTTCAGCTGTAACGGTCAGAGACTGTCGAGTTGAGCCCATTGTTGTTTGTTTGTTTGTTTATTGATTTTAACGGCATATAAACCCGTCTGGGGTTATGTCATGCCTAACGGTTAGGAAGTGATACATATCGTGTATTTATATCTATACTTTTTAGTAATTGGTTTTAACAATGTGTTAGCATTATTGGGGATTATGTTGTATGGTATTGATTTGTTTCATGTCTATATTCTATGGTATAATTTTATTCCTTCAAAAAAGAGAGAATATCTTCCATGTTGATTTTTCACTTTTTTTTAAAAAGTGCAAAGGGTTCAAAACCTGGTTGGGTCATTGGGAAACACCCTACCTATAATTTCAAGGAGTACAACAGACTTTCTCACTACTGAGACTACAACCCTTTTTCTACCATTGGATTTATCAATACGGGACCTAAATGCCCAAAATGGCGACCAGAATTGTAACACAACCAAAAACATTTATTCTATGAAAGTTGAAGACACGGTTGATCCCAGTAATTAACAAACAGTTGATTCAAGAAATTTCATACGGGTTGTTGTTGACTTTTTTCTATATAAGGTGTGTGTTGAAAGCCCACTCATACTTATAGACTCAGCGAGAACCATGTGATCTCTCTTGGCCAATCACTGGCAGTACTCTGCTGCTGATACAATACTTAACCAGGCAGTACTGCTCATAACTATTTGACACTCGTGGACGACGGACATAGGATTAAATCACTGGATCTTTAACAATACGCAGGATAGGACTTAGTCACTTACCAAAGGATTCCATAACTCAGGACTTACTTACTTTAAGCCCTTTTCAACTGGCCAAGGATGGCATTTAAAAACTTAACAGTTGAAAGTAATCATATATATATATATATATATATATATATACTAGCAAAAGTACCCAACATGTCATAAAATCCAACAAAAAATGGATAAAATAAAAACATCTTCAGCATAAAATAACCCAACAAGGGTTGACAGGTCGTAAAATCTAACAAACCAACAAGAATGGATAAAATAAAAAACATCTTCGGCATGAAATTACCCAACAAGGGTTGACATGCCATAAAATACAACAAACCAACCAACATAGTGACTGCTTCAAATGTTTGCATGTTTAGAGAAAATAATGACCGACTTTTACATATAAATCAGTAACGAAAACGGCCATTATTTTCAAAACCTGTTTACCTTTAGTTTCAAGTATAATCTGTCAGTTGAGGATAGGAGGTAATACCAAAAAAATATCATCACTGAGTAGAAAAAAAGTTTTTCAAAAAGATGAGAGAAAATCTAAAGTTTTTTTTTCTTGTGGCCAGCTTCATTGCATATCACATGCTTAATAATTCATTGTAAATGAATGATGGGTGAAGGGCATCTCATATCTGCACTTTCATCATCCCCATTTAATGAGAAAAGTGAGGGTTGTGCTGGAATGGCAGGGAGGGGGGTACTATAAAGCCCGCAGGCTTGTAGCTAAGGGAAACCCAAAGAAAGTCCAGTGAAGCTATTATTTTTAATGAAATATTAGATTTATTGAGTTTGGCTTATGATAATAATAAAAAAAAAAATTTTAAATAAAAAATGAAAACAAATGCCAAGGTCAAAGTAAAAGACAGGAAGTTTAATGTAATTATATTAAAGAAAAAAAGAAAAAGAAGTCTTGGTTCTCCTCTGCCAAAATAAATTTTTGAAGGATCACTTATTTAGGGATCCTGGGGAGATAGGGGCAATTGCTTCAACACACAGATGGCGAACAGATGATACAAGCCAACAAAGAATAGAGATGGATAATTTTGAGACTTTTTCAGACTGTTGTCCTCATCTATATTGAAGGCACAAGGATAAAGCTGCCTAAGCATTGTGTTTGTACATACTACAATAAAGATGAGGACAACAGGCTGAAACATCAAAATTATTCATATCAAGCCTCATCTCAAAAATACAGACAAGAATAGAGATATTTGTCTGTTTCTAACAGAATTATTTGGAAAAGAAGACATTTTTCAATGATAAGGTACCTTAAGATTTGCCTGGCAATTAAAATAAAATTCGTTTGCAAGACAATTTAAGTGGGGTGGAGTTAAAAATTCAATGTCAGAGGGTTTTTATTATAAGTAAGTAAAACCATCAAATTTATTAAAGGAGTAAAGAAAAATAAAACAATTTGAAATGAAACTTAGTTTTGTCCCCCTCAAATAAAATGTTGCACTCATCTATTAATTTTTAATTAGATGATTATTTTGAATATTTTATACAAAAATTTCACACAAAAACATAAGTATTTATTTATTTGTAAATTTTTAGTTAACTTATTATTGAAAAGAGTAAAAAAATAATTTTGAAAATAGATTACAAATTTTGCAAATAATTTTTTCCATTTAAATTGATACAATCTTTTAATTAATTTCATAGTTTATAAATTTTATTTATCAAAATAATGTATAGTTTATTTATTATAATGGAAAGGAT
>CM042150.1:33636988-33672551 GCA_023376005.1 Doryteuthis pealeii | reverse complement strand
TCGATCGTACTCTCTCTTGTACTCCTTTGGATTCTTTCTTTTCCTTGGCAACGCACAGTCTCCGAATTGATTCTGGATCAGCCGCCGGCAGAGACGACGGCTCTTTAAGTGTTGTCAATCAAAGAGGGCAAGCGGGAAACACCCAACTAACTAGGGAAGAAAGTAAACTCCTGACTTAAAATCAAAATACAAGTAGGCTATATCTAATTATGCCCTGAATTGATTGTAACCAGGAGGATTACACAATTCCTTGTGGAGAAAGAAAAACAGAACAAAAGAAACAAAAAAGATATACAAATATGAAGGAAAATCTCTGTTAGCATTCTTCACTCCAGACCTTGCCCCACTAAGAGTGAAATGCAACTAGAAGCCACCAGAACCTTTCCGAACAGAAACAAACGAAACAAAATGATAAGAGAAGAACAACTACCAGACTAACTAGCATGATATTCCTTTGTGTCTGCTCTACAATTCTCAAATTTTCTCAACTCTAGTATCCCTTCTTTCCCCCATAGCCTCCATTTGTTTGTTTTTTGCTATTCCCACCTGATAATATCTAGAGTGCGAACAACTACATTCTCGCTAGTTATCTCCAAATAACGTAGCAGTTTTGCATGAACGTGGGTAGCGAGCCTGTAATCTTCAAGTATTAAAAGGGATAGGAATAGACTCTAAAGTCGCCCAAACGCTGGGCCCCTCGCTAGATATCTAAAATTATAAAAGACCGACTGTTCAAGGGTAAAAGCAAGTACACAAAGATAAATAAGGAGGGTGCTTTTTCTCCTGAGGTCTAATTATCAACACTTAAATCCTTTGTTGATATTATTTACTTCCCATCCCTTTCAATTGTTCTGACATGATTATTTAACTTGAAAACTATAAGATTGAGACAGTTCCGAATTTAGAAACTAGAATGATGGCCCGTCTTTCATCCTGTTGCAACTGATAGAGTGAGTAAATATTCTGGCCATTATTTTTCTTTAAACACAAGCAATATTTGAATGCAGTCACTATGTTGGTTGGTTGGATTTACGGCATGTCAACACCTGGGTTATTTATGCATAAGACATTTTGTTTTAATCATTTCTATGTTGTGAAGTATTTCAATTTTGTCTTGAACTTGTGTAGTTTCGATACTTTTTTAATATTCAATATTTTTAAATATCTATTCTTCCATTAGATGGGACCTTATATAAGGTACTCACCAATCTCTAGGTCAGATGCTTCGGGACCCTAAGGACAGATATGACAAATGAACAAAAGGACTAACTCCAAAACACTTTCCAGAGCCTTCCACAATTCGATACATACGCCATTAGAACATGCAGTGTTAATAATTTGGTCATACTCCATTACCCCTGTGACCACTAAGACCCTCCCAATCCGACCTCTAGACTAGCCAAAAAATCGTTGTGAATTTGGGGAGTATTTCTTATCATAATGGAGTAGACAACGGAATCAATCATATAGGTGCTAGGGAATGTGACAATTAAGCCCAGCTGGATGGATCGAATGAAGTGAGAGCTAACAATCCCTCATGGCATTGTTTGAGACCTTGCCTGTAAATGAAAACATCCAACCAAACCAACGGAAGTGTGTCAGTTACGCCCTAAAGTAGTTACGGCTACACTCCATGTATCACATCTTCATTGGTAGTACCGAAATGACATTATGCTTGAATTTACCAGATCCTGTGAATAATAATGAAATATAAGAAAAGTACTTCTTAAAAAAAGTTCCTTCAGTCATCCCAAATTAAACTCCTCAAGGTACCACCGCCTGCACCAGAAATGTAGTATATGTTAGTAGGTACCCATCTAATGGTAATAAAATACCACAGCTTACATAATGAAAACTGTTTATAATAACACCAATTATGAAACATTTGAAATACATGTCCCAAGCCAACCATAAATATATGAAGTAAAAATAAAAGCTGTCCCTTTTGGTCCGAACTTGATAATAGACTAAAGGAAGAAAACATGCCACAAATATCTGGTTTAAAAGACACCAACCTCAATTCAACCTGGGTAGTACCTGTCTTAGGTTCCGCCTCCATGGGATCAAATAGATCTGTGGTAAAATGTAGGATAGAAAAACAATCTAGGGGCTAAGCCAACGTTTGCCCAAATAAGTCCTGCTCATGAAACAGACACAATGGAGTGGGTGACTCGCATAAGAGATGAGTACGAGTATATGACAAAAAAAATAGTTTCGTATATGAAAGTAACCAATGTAAGAATTCATTTCAGGATAATAGCGGCATAAATCGCCTGTACAGGCACCCAAATTGGCTTTCGCTTAAGGAATTTTTCCAGCCGGAATATCTAACCAAGGTGAAGAAATGTTTACCGGACATATGAATGGGCAGATCTACTGATAGCCGACCCTAAAGTACTTAATTCCACGTTATTACTGTCTCTATAGTCACTGTGCGGACTAGCAACTCATTTCACTGGAAACTTACCAGTGACTACCTCTCTATTGCAACCCCTCATGTCAGTCCTTCTTTCACATTGACCTGCATTAATTCTGTCAACAAGTGTTGCCTCAAGCTGCTTCCGAATTTTCTGGCATCGTGATTAAGTCGCGTAGATGTTTGATGTCAATGTAACGCACTATCCCATCGATATGGTACTCGCTACCAACAAGTAGGCATACTTAAATTAAATGTTAAGAAAACGGCGCTGAGGTCATAAGAACCTACACACAAATCTGGCGAGCTCTTTAGCCAATTTAGCAGCATTATCAAAATTGAAGATCAAATACTTTGGTTAGATACATGCACGTCAAATTTCCTATCCCTCTCGTAGATATGCCCGACGCTCATCAATAAGGCCGCTCATTTGCAGAAGCATGTGGGAACATTATGCCGTATGTGTGCGTGGCGAACCACACGTCCTGGTGATGACATTTTATCGCTGGACCAGCAGGTGTTAAGCATAGTAATTACCGTTGTGCTAGACTACCGTTCCCTAGAACTTGAGTATAACAATTTCATCCTTGTGGGATATAAATTAAGTATGAGGACGCTCAATTTTATTAAATAAAAATGTTAGTGTCTAAAAATTTCTATTGATATATCTTTGCAAAACTTCTATCAAATTCCTATTACAAATATTAGTACATAATTTACTAAAGTAATAAAGGTGACTAGACAAGTATGTATCTACGGTGATATACAGAACAAAACTGACATGCGGTGGTATGGGGACCATCAAGTCATTAAGATTCTAGCCTAGATCAGCTGAGGAGAGTCTACTCCCCTTTTCAATGAGCGGCATAGAACCAAAAATCGAGATTGTGGTTTATGCAGGCGTTTTCTGAATGTGTGTTTCAGAAGAGACCTATCATCAATCCCATCAACCCAACCAACGTGCCTCCCTCTCTTATTTTTTGTACTTAGTCTGAAATCCAGTCCAAAAGTTGAATATTGTATGCCGTACAAGTAAAGGTGGGCCACAGTTACCACATGGGGCCCCCCCGCCAGGGCTAGCAAGCCACCAGTCCAGCAGACTAAGCCATTGGCTAATGGTTTCTCTAAAGCTCACGTCGTACAGTATCTCGGTTGTAAGCACTGCACATTAATGTTCAGTTGGTTGTAGCGACCCCCCCAGAAAATTTTTCTGTATTTTATTAAATTTTACGCTATGACCTTCTAATTTCCGACTATTATGAGATTAACATTATCCCCCCCCCCTTATTTTCATTTTGAGAAATCAATCCATTCCATAGCTGAAGTGAATTTATATTATTGCATGTAAAACATGACAATTATATCGATTCAAAACCAAACTATTCTTGATGATAGGCGTACTTTCTTTCTGGCTGAGAAGTATCAAAATTTTACATATTATCTTACTAATGAAGAAATAAATTGTGGTATTATACACTTATGAGATTATAGTTCGGCGTTAATATCCACTTACACTGGGATCTCCAAATAAGGGCTAGCGACTAGAAGCTTACATCATTGAGAATCCTTCATAAATGTTAAGGGGGATTGGTATAAACTATCTCATGAATTGTTAATTTATCTATTCAATTACTAAGCCCATTAATGATGTATGGCAGGCCTGATACGTAGGGGTTGTGGGCTAGTGAAATTCCACTGGATAATCGACCAAAGAGAGCCATACGGAAGAGTATAAGAGAAATATTTGTGGGTTCGAAAATTCATTTAGGTTCTTATACATAATCAGTATGTATATATACTAACATGTGTTTTGATGGAACCCATATGATCTGCTTTATTCCTTGAAAGCGAACACTAACCGGCCTATTGGTGATGTATAGCTAAAAGTTCGTGATTTTCTCTTAGAATCAAAATAATAATAATGAAAAGTTTACATTACCCTAAGTGACTTTTCAGGTGTGTCCCACAACTCAACCAAGCTCAACGCCTAATTACACCAGGAATAAAAGAGAAAGTAACTCTAAGGACCTAAGATGACCGAAGGTTCTCGTCAAGTAACTAATAATAATAATACCTAAAGTTATTTTTGAGGTTAGAGAATCCATTTCAATTGTTAAGTAAGTTCATATACAAATATCCACTGTGCATGTGCTTAGGGTTTGGGGTATGTTCTTAATATCAGGTTCATGTATTGTTGTTTTGGTCGTGACGGTCCCAGGACAGCGAGTGGGGAACAGGCTTTTGGAAATATAGTATATGAGAAGTGTTCCTATCAAATGGCTATGATCTCCACCCATAACAGTATGCCTTAAGAGCAAAGAACATTTTTCATCTCATGCATCGCAACTTACTCCTAGTGTGTCCTAGAGTGTTTCAAAAAAAGTAGTTAATCTATAATAGTCAGACTTGTAAGAAGTTAAATTTTCTATTTATTTGCTTTTTTTAATAGTTGCAGCGTGAAAGGTGAAGGGCAATCCGGAATAAAAGTCTACGACTTACTCATACTGCGGCACGACTTGTGCCTCATCCCGGCTATGCATACATATGAAAGTGACCTGGCGAGCTTTGAAGAGTTCTTCCTAGATACTTTTCCGTGTAAGTCCCTCTTTTTCTCTACGGTTATTTTTGTTCTCTTTTTAGGATCATTTCAGAGAAGGTTAAAAGGGATCTCCGTATGATGAACTAAAAGAACTCACGGATATTAAATAAAGACGTCAATTCTCCTCAGTATATCAAAGGATAAGAGTAATAAATATTAATCAATAGATAGATTAATGAAAAAAAAAACTTTTAAACGAACTTGGTTAATAATCCTTCCGATAATGGAGAACAAGGAGGATGGGTAATGAGAGACGTAGCTTTATAATGCAGAGTTGGGTAATTTTCCCTTTTAGTTGGCTAAATTCCTAGCAACTTTAAAGGCAACCTTAGAGTAATCCTCCCTTGACTTTGCACTTTTTAAGAACCAAGCCGGTAGACATATTATGATATAAGTCTCCCCGTGCCGATAATAATAATTCCCTAAGAAATATTATTTCGGACTAAGACAATCCCACAACTCCATAGAGCTTTAACAAAAGAAGAAATATCATTAAAATGTGTTATTAATAACGAATGTATAAAGATTTCCCAATGTTCAGAATAATTTTATGCTAGGAAATTTAGCTCAAAACCTGACATGTCAATTCCCTTTGAATAACAAGCTTCGGTAGCCATTTTGACAAGTGTTCCTTGATGCGACAACTAAAACAAATCTTAGAAACTTTTTTCGCCCAAAACAAATACATAACTGCTCACTATGCTTCCTTAACACAATAATGTAACTATACCAGTAAAATGATGTTACTGAACAAGAATAACAAAATCCAAGTTCATTCCAAGGATTAATGTCGCGTACGGCACAATTTAGGCTAGTCCTGAATCTTGTGGACCATAATTGAAACAGTAGCGTGCGCGATGGAAACTGGAAGATGCGATGGTCGCATTGCTAATTTTAAATCGTATTTTTTATGTAATATATAAAGTCGACGGTTACGGTCCGAATGCCATCAAATAAATCAGACTTGAAATTAAACAAGTAATAGTCACATGACTGGTTTATATCATTTTTATCCTGATCTAGTGTGTCGCTTAACTCTTATCTATTTCTATTTAGTACCCAAGAAGTAACAGATCCGGGGTCCATAAAACAAAACAAACACACATTAAAGCAAAACATCATGACAAGTCGCAAAGAGAAATAGAAGAGACTTATTACAACTGACTCTGTCTACGTAGAAATACAAGTAATAGAATTTGGCAAAAGAGATAGAAATCTGGTATTTCTGATTTTCTCTTTGGCCAGATAAAAATGAAAGTAATTGCAAAACAAGTGTTAGGCTGCCTCGATCCTTAATCAGAACAAGATTAATTAAAACAAAGTTCGTTAATGGCTAAAAAATTTCTTTGATTAATCTAATCTGAACGTAGGATTGCAAAATGATTGAAACACCTTTAACCTCCAACAAACAAAAAAAAAAAAAAAAAGAAAAACTACCGAAAAGTACTGAAGAAATCTAAAGTGCAGACGTTTCATATTATGCAACGAGAGGCACAAGTGCACGACAGATGGTAAGTATATTTTCCATTGCTTCTTTCAGTGCAACTATTAAAAAAAACAAAAACTTAGAAATATTTTACAAGTCTGATTAGAAACATTTTTTTCACGCCCAGAGTTGCCGAGGCATGGAAAAAGCTGCCTGCATCTGTTGTGGGCTGCCGAAACACTTCATCTTTCAAAGCCTCCATGCTTCCTGGAGTCCGCCAACACTATACCTGATACTCCCAAACTGCGCACGCATATTATTACTATACGCTGTTCATGTTCCTGACACTAATACATTATTCTGTGTATTAGACATGAGACTTGATGAGTTGTGGTGCACCTGAGCACTGTAAATTTCATTATTATTATTTTCACCGAACTTACTATACAGGGTGGTCCGAAAGTCTTGTCACCTTTACATACTGTTTTAAACTAATGATTTCCAAATTTTTTCAAGCTAGTGCTCCCTTGGATTCCCAGTGGATTCCTAGCGCCCCCCTTACACATACATATTGTAATAAGTAATTGAGAGTTACCTCCCCTATTCTATGATTACCCCCCTTTGGAGAACTCTCTTGTGAATACCAGACTATATAACCTCTCAATAAGTGTACCAATTATTCTAAGTAGAATAAAGCTTTCCAAAGTCTATCAATGTTATCGTTTGTCATTACACATATGAATATACTATGAAAATGGAAAAATTGAATTTCTCAAAAATGAAAAATAAGGGGGGAAAAAAAGACAATTTACTAAAAAAGTGGAAATGGAATCAAGGTAAATCTTATAACAGAAAATTGGGGGGGGGGGTCCTACAAGACTGAAATTAATGTGCAGTGCTTACAAATCTGAGCTGAGCTTTGACTCTTGCAGTAGTCTGCTGAATGTGCTTGCTAGCCTAGCTGGGTGGCATGTGGTAACTGTGGCACCACTTTACTTGTACAGGCATCAAACAAATATTCAGACTTTTGACTGATTTCAGACTAAGTAACAAAACTAAGAAGAGCTGGTGGTAGGTGTGGTGCTCCACCTCAGATGCCAAAAACAATCTCCTTGGTCTAGCGCTAATGAAAAGGGGATAGACTCCCTTGCTGCCTGGCTGATACTGACTTGAGGCTACCCTAACGACAATGTCAGTTTTGTTCTGTATATACTGCATACATGTTCCTTTATCTTAGTATTCATGACATATTTTGAAATTTAGAGTTTGCAAAAAACAAGAAATTTTTTAACTGCCTTTTTTTAACTCTCTAAGTTTAATTTATATCCCAAGACATGAATTGCATATATTGTACGGTGTCTACAATGTATTCTGCACATTCGCTGGCAGGATAAAGTGCCCAACACAGATGTGTTGGTTTGCGCTAACATGAACAGCATGTTCTCCATCCTCTGCAAGAGGCGCCTTTGCTGGCTTGGGCATATCAGGAGGATGGAAAATGGCTGTATCCCAAAAGATCTTTTGTATGGTGAATTAGTAAAAGGCTCCCGATTGGTAGGTAGAACACACCTACACTTTAAAGATGTCTGTGGGAGAGACATGAGGATATGCCATATTAACACAAACATGTGGGAGTTAGATGGAGAAAATTGAGCAGCCTGGCACCTTAACCTTAAGCAAGGCATGAAGAGGAGTGAGGTGGAGAGGAGAGTTGCCTCGAAAATCCAGAAAGAGCAGCCCAGAAAGCATCACAGTTTGTGTGCAGTCAGCGCACCAAAGACTGTCACTCAGTAATAGGCCTGCACAGGCCACTTGTGCAGATGCAGATGATTTATTCATTTATTTATTTTTTGGACACTACGTCAACGTCCTTAGTGGACGGAAAGGTACCAACAACATTTTGTATAGTCTCTGAAGAGATTTTTGCACATGGCTATCAAGTATTCCTATCTAATACAAATAATTTACACAGATCTATTTGATCCATGGAGGCGAACCTAACAGGTACTAAAACCCCGGTTGGTTGGTTGGGTTTTTACATTTTTGGCATGTCAACCCTTAGTTTATTTCATACCAAAGACGTTTATTTTATTAATTCTTGTTGGATATTCAAAATAATTTTTTTTAAACATTTTTTATCTATTTAATACATAGATGGGACCCTAACATATACTACCTTTCTGGGTCAGGGTGGACCTGGGAGTAATTGGGTTACTGAAACTTTTTAAAGTCATTTTTTTTTTATCTATTCACCCTACTTTTCAAGCAGATCTATTTGATTCATGGATAGGAGCCTAACAGGTACTACGACTCCAGTTGGTTGGTTGGATTTTACAGCATGTCAACCCTTGGGTTGAAGCCTCCTCTGATCAATCAGCTGGTTATGTCACATCCTAGCACCTATATGATTGTCCTGCTCTTATGGTAAACTCCAAACCCTTTTTTGTGCTAGAAGGCGATGGCTGAGGGTCTTAGTGTCCTGGGTATGACATTAAACTGCATGTAATGGTGAGGTTCCAATTTTGGAGCTCTAGAAAGTGTGGAGTAGCTCTTCATTGTCATTACTGCCAGGTCCACTCTGACCTAGAGTGGTAGTACCTATTAAGGTCCCATCTATTGGAAGAATAGATTTCAAAAAATGTATTTCAAAAAACAAAACACAAGTTTAAACAAAATTGAATACCCAACAAGAATGAATAAAACAAAATGTCTTCGGCATAAAATAACCTAGGTGTTGACATGCCGTAAAATCCAACCAACCAACATAGTGACTGCTTCAAATATTGGCTTGTTTAGAGAAAATAATGGCCGAATTTTACATCTCAATCAGTAACGAAAACGGCCATTATTTTCCAAACCTGTTTAACTATAGTTTCAAGTATAATCTGTCACTTGAGGATGGGAGGTAATATCAAAAGGTTTAAGTGTTGATAAATTAGCCTCCGGAGTAAAAGCCCCTTATTTCTTTTCTTCTTCCCACAGCCTCTTTAAAAAAGAGGGCTCAGCTTTGGGGATTAAGATCCTAAACAGACAGGCCTACCCAGAAAACTGCTAAGTATGAGAAATAGGGACTGATTACCTATTCAGAGGGTGGGAATAGCAAATAAAAAAAAAAAATGGAGGCTATGGGAAAGAGGGATACTAGAGTTGAGAATTGAGAGTAGAAAAAGGAAACAGTAGTGAGAGAGGGGGAGTAGTGGTAATAGGTGCTGGTGGGAGATAAGGCATATTAGTGGGGAGGAGGAGGAAGAGAAAAAGACTTTTTCTTTTTTTTTGCCACAAGATGGAAACTGTCAAAATCCGAGGCTATAGAAGCCCCTTTTGTTAGTTCAGGTTTTTCTTAGTGATTGGATGTTGCCTTTGATTGACATTAAAGCGTGGACGGCTGACAGAATCAGATCGGAGACTTGTGCCAAAGGAAAGGAAAGAATTCCAAAAGGGAGAAAGAGAGAGAGGGGGGTAAAGAGAGAGAGGGGGAGAGAGTGATGGGCAAAGTTAGAAAGAAGGGTTTGGCAGAAGAGATGTGGATGGGATAGGGGGATGAGGTGAGGTTAAAGATAGGCTGTTTCTTCAACAACATCTCTAAACAGATAGGGCACACACAGAACCCTGCTCCCACCCCCCAAAAAACAAACATACATACATACATACAAGAATAAACCCAAAGAAAATAACCCAGGAATTCATTCTAATTCGCTGGGACAGACAGAGATAAAAACAGTGATCAACTTCAAAACTCCAACTAAAAAGGTGCCCATTTATATATCTTAGTCTGGCTCAAGGCAAACAACTACGGAGAACTCAATGATGATTAAATTATAACAGTAAAGACTTGCTGACTAACCAGTGACATAGCGTACACTTTTGGCACCCCTGATTCATGGCCAACCTGCCCCACACTCCACCCCAAATGTCTTAAAAGAAAACATCACAATACAATATTACTGGTTTGTTTTGTTTTACGGCATATCAACCTCAGTGGGTCATTTAATGCCGATAAAGTTTTGAAATAAATCAATTCTTAATGGATAATACAATTTTTTTATAAATACATTTTTCTATTTAACCCATAGATGGGACCCTAACAGGTACTACCACTCCGGGTCAGAGTGAACCAGGGAGCAATGGTGATGAATGGGGTGCTCCACATTCCCCAAACCTCCAAAACTGGAACCTCACCATCAGATAGAGTTTAACGTCATTCTGTTACATAATTATGGATCCCTAATATCTTTTTAAGGTAGTATAGAAATCCTTATGGCGATCAGTACATCTGATGGCCTTGAGAGTGAGTGACAGCGTTTGACCTCACTCTCACCTTGCGTTCTGGGGAGAACCGTGAGAAACGGAACCCCGATAGAAAGCCCTTTCCGGTTTAAGGTGTAAGCAACTGAGTTAGTTGCAGTTAGTCAGTCGGACAGTTAGGACTTAAGCTAGCAAGATGTGACTCTCCGCGCGCATTGTCTGGTCTGGGGTTCATGAATAAAGTAACATCAAAAGTAAATCGAAGTCTTGTTGTTATTACTAAAAGCTAACAATGACACAAGGCTTTTGATAAGAAATGGTCCCCAGCAGAACCAGACATGGAACCCAGATAAGAAAGACCAGACCAAGATAGACGATAGAAGATATACTAGATCTGGCCAGAAGAATAAAAGAGGTATATAACATAATAGATATTTAGTGCCGTCAAAGAAAAGGCACTACGTAACATATATCTATTTGGTACCATGACAACGCCGCTACGTTACAATTCCCAGGACATGTAGACCCGCAGCCACCGCCTTCTAGCCCCCATATGATAAAAAGGGGTTGGGGCTTGCCATAAGGACAATAGGGTTGGGAAAATCATATTACTAGTTTAATTACTGAATTAGTATAAGCATTTGAGAAATGACAGAAGATGATATACATTGCATTATACTTATTTTGAGCCCTTCTCACTTTTATGGCGACTAGCAGACCTGTGGATATACCACAGTACAATAATTTAATTATTACTTTTTAAGGGCCGGGTTAGCTCACTTGATAGAGCGTTCGGCTAAAAACCACAAGGTTCCTAGTTTGATACCAGCCCTCACCAACTCAGCATATGAGAAGCACAGGAATCTGTGCGTAAAGTAAAGAGCTGATGGTAGGTGTGGCATTCCACCTCAGATGCTAAAATAATCTCCTTGGTCTAGCGCTAGTGAAAAGGGGATAGACTTCATCGCTGATTGGCTGATAACGACTTTAGTCCACCCCGACGACTCTATATGATTACTTAAGGGCTATTGCAAAGTAGTTCAATATGTAAAAAGTATAATAATCTTCAAACAATAAGCCAGTCTGCTTTTACTACTTTTATATGTGGGAAATAGTGTTTTCTAGCTGAAAACTTGCCCTATTCAACAGTATTATTGTGCTCCCAGTATCTGTGAAATAAGTAGAAAAAAAAAAAAAGTCGTTGGGGTGGCCTAAAGTCAGTATCAGCCAGACAGTGAGGGAGTCTATCCCCAACTACCAAGATAGTCGTACCAACCAAAAATAATCGGTTGATACTATAATACTTGGCCAAAAGAAAAAACAATTTATATATATATATATATATATATATATATATATATATAATATATGAAAAAAATATATACACATATAAAAACCGCCAGGATATTCTAAAGCTAAAAAGTAAAGAGTGCTCAATACTTAAGTAGAGCAAATAATAATCTTTGCCCTGAAGAGCACTAAGCGAAACTTTTAGTAGGTATATCTGACTCATTAGGTTATATATATATATATATATATATATATATATATATAATCCCCGCCCTTGGCTATGCATTTTTTTTTTTTTTTTACCAACAATGAACAAGAGTCTGCATGCCATGTTTGTGATGTGAGTAACAAGTTACATTCAACACGGCTATCAACCCATGAAATGAAGAGCATCTCAGTCTGACTGATGAAAGATTAACTATGCAGTCTACATTTTTTGACAAAAATCTGTCATCATCACCGCAGTGTAAAAAAAAAAAAAAAAAAAAAAAATAAATAAAAAAACAGAAAAAGTTAGCCGCCTCCACTGGTGTGAATCTTTACAAGTTCTATATGCAGGCTGTTGTTCGTCCATAACATAACAAAAAAAAAAAAAAAAAAAAAACTCACAATAGCCAATCGAGGGGATAATGTGAAAAAGCAGCGTTTTGTAGCTGAAAACTTGCCCTATCCAATGGTGTTATTCTGCTCTCAGTTTCTCTTGTAGTTTTGATGCAAATAAATAGGAGGCATTACTTTCGGATCAACATCTTACAAAACCATCAATAATGATGAATATATGGAAAAGTAGCGTTTTGTAGCTGAAAACTTGCCCTATCTAATGGTGTTATTCTGCTCTCAGTTTCTCTTGTAGTTTCGATGCAAATAAATAGGAGGCATTACTTTCGGATCAACATCTTACAAAACCATCAATGATGAATATATGGAAAATTAGCGTTTTGTAGCTGAAAACTTGCCCTATCTAATGGTGTTTATTGTGCTCTCTGCTTCTATATAGGAGGCATTACTTTCGGATCAACCCTTATGAACATGTTAATGGTGGTAACTATGTGGAAAAGCAGCGTTTTGTAACTGAAAACTTGCCCTATCCAATGGTGTTATTCTGCTCTCTGTTTCTGTTGTAGTTTCGATGCAAATAAATAGGAGGGGAGGCATTACTTTCGGATCGACTCTCTTACAAAACTATCAATAATGGTGAATATATAGAAAAGTAGTGTTTTGTAGCTGAAAACTTGCCCTATCCAATGGTGTTTATTGTGCTCTCTGTTTCTATTGTTTTGATGGGAATAAATAGGAGGCATTACTTTCGGATCAACCCTTACAAACATGTTAATGGTGGTAACTATGTGGAAAAGCAGCGTTTTGTAGCTGAAAACTTGCCCTATCCAATGGTGTTATTCTGCTCTCTGTTTCTGTTGTAGTTTCGATGCAAATAAATAGGAGGCATTACTTTCGGATCGACTCTCTTACAAAACTATCAATAATGGTGAATATATGGAAAAGTAGCGTTTTGTAGCTGAAAAACTTGCCCTATCCAATGGTGTTTATTCTGCTCTCTGTTTCTATTGTTGTTTTCATGGGAATAGAATTGGAGGCATTACTTTCGGATCAATATTTATGAATATGTTAATGATGGTGACTATGTGGAAAAGTATTGTTTTGTAGCTGAAAACTTGCCCTATCCAATGGTGTTTATTCTGCTCTCTGTTTCTATTGTTGTTTTCATGGGAATAGAATTGGAGGCATTACTTTCGGATCAATATTTTATGAATATGTTAATGATGGTGACTATGTGGGAAAGTATTGTTTTGTAGCTGAAAACTTGCCCTATCCAATAGTGTTTATTCTGCTCTCTGTTATAGTTCCCCTTGAAAATAGTTTGATTACCATTACACATTATAATCTGTCTAATAACTAGAGAAAAAAAAAGAAATTTCTCAAAAATTATGGTTTCATTTGTTGAATTTTACAGCATGTCAACCCTAATTGGATTATTTTATGCCCAAGACGTTTTGTTCTATTCATGCTTGATGGGATATTTCTAAGTTCACTATCTATTCACCTCACAGCTCATTCTATTCAAATAAAGTCCTATTATTATTGTAATCGGAGTCCATCTGCTCAATCATAATAAACAAACCATCAGTTTTTGTACCCAATTTGGGTGTGATAGGAGAGTTACTGTGAGCATCTTAAAGTAGAGAAAGAGTTAAATAAAAGATATAAGTGCTCAGTGCCAAAGAACAGAGCACTATTAAAACAAAACAGCATTTCTTTCTTCTTTTTTTTTGTCACTCATTTAATGAAAGTTATTTTAATTTCTTTTTCATACTTACAACCTTTTTTGTTTGTATGACGCATTTTCCTCCACTTGAAAGAAAAAAAAAATACAAATAAATATTTTATCTTTATTTCTGGTAGTCTTGAAGCTGAAACCTAGCTCTATCCAACGGTGTTTATTGTACTCCCTGCATCTGTTGTAATTTATGTGGAAATAGATAGGAAGCACAACTTTTGGAGCAATAAAGATTATATTAATAGAAAATTCATTTTAATCTTTGCGTATATTTATCACTGGAGAAGTTATACCCATGATATTGTAGAAGCAATATTATGCTGTTGCAGTAGGATTCCAACTAGCATCCTGTTGGCAGACAAGGGACCAACCTGTAACTCAATACAGTCCCTGCATTGCTGGGAGCAAAATTAAGTGGTCGCTCAGTTAAGTATTGAAAAGGTTAATTGCTACTTAACTTCAGTGATCTAGTGGGAACCAGTGTTTCAGAGAGACTTGGCTGTAATCAAAATGGTTGATATGTCGTCAAAATCAATCAACCAATCTTTTTTTTCTTTTAAAGATAAGTAAACATTGTCTTTTTCCCAGTTTTTTTTGTGTGTGTGTGAATGTGGAGATGGGGAGAGGGTCACACCATCCATATGCCTGCAGACAGACTCCCCTGTAGGAAGCACAACTTTTGGAGCAATAAAAATTATACTAATAGAAAATTAATTTTAATCTTTGCTTGTATTTATTGCTTTGTTTTCCTGGAATTTAGGTTTATTTGAAAAAGAAAAAAAAAGGAGAGAGAGAGAGAGAGAGAGAGAGAGAAATAGAGAAAGAGAGAGAGAAATAGAGAAAGAGAAATAGAGAGAGGAGGGAGAGAGAAAGAGAGAAATTTTGATAAGTTTCTGTTTCCTAGAACGTTTATATCTTTCCTTCAAAATAATTTCCTTGTTGTTGTGTGGATGGTAGGAATGGTATAGACAACCATTCTTTTCTTGGTTGTTAATCAAAACACTAATTCCAGACTCAGATGTTCTTTGGAATTACTTTCATTCTTTATGTTGCTAAAATTGTCTGATAGCCAAAGATTTTGGACATATCTCCAGAAACAAATCCTGGAATCTGGCTTTGAGGTTTTATTATTTCTTTCTTTCTTTTCTCTCTCATTTCTTTTGTGTACCGGTTTAACCCTGGCAAGGCCAAAATAACTAACATTGCTACTCAAAAAAAAAAAAATCATCTTTTTGTTTTTCTTTCACTAAAATATTCAACAGATGGTAACCGAATGTGTGTGGCCATTTCTTGGGCCAAGTTTTCCGCTAGGTAAGGAAGCGACTGTAGAGCAGGAATGGGTTATAGATATGAATTATGGGAATTAAGATTATCACCAAATATTCTACAAATGAATAAGTGGGTTGCTCCAAAAGTAATGACTCTTATTTATCTTACTATAATGGAGATTGTGAGTCTACCAGTATGTAACCGAAAGTACAGGGTGTCCACAAAGTCTTGAAACAGTTTCAGAATTGAATATTTAATAACTCACATCGTATAAATGATAAAATCTTTTCATAAAGAACATATCAAAGTTCAAATCTTGAAGTTTTATTATTGATGTACTTTTTGATCATTGCTCTTCAGAATGACTGACATCTTCGTTAATAAATTTTTAACCTGTTACAGGACTTTATGGACAACCTGTATATCAGTACCCAAGTCACAATTCCCTTAGTTATTTACATCATATTCTTATTTAAACCTCAATAATTATTAAAATTGTTTTAAATTATTAATACTGTTGGCCTTATCTACAGGTATTTGCCTCATACCCCACTTGTATGGGCTGGGCACAAGGCCTCATTTTAACAAAGCCGAAGCTCATGGGTGGGAAAGAACAAAAATTGCGTCGATCCCTTCGGCATTCCCGCTCAAGGGGGCGCCTCAGGCGCTGGGCAATAAACCCAGCCCTGCTCCTTTAAGTCAAGGGGGCAGGTATTGCCTGGGGGATAGCCCCCTGGGATCGACTATTAACTTGTAAAGATCTAGGGCTGAAGCCACTAGACCTCCACCCATTGGGTGGGTCTACATACTAATAACATGCAGTTGTATTTATATATACAAGAAAATAGCGGTTTACAGTGTTGACGGGAAGGCTAATTTGCATATTGATATTAAAAATTTGATTTTGATAAATATATGCTAGGTATTATTGATTTCTAATTGTTTAGTTTTATTTTAATGAATATCAGCAAAAATCTCGGGGATAAATCTCAAAAGAAATTGATTAACAAGAAGAAATAACTAATTTTATTCTTTACTTCCTATTTTAACTAAATAGTTAAATTAGGAAAATTTTGCAATGAAAGACAGGAGTGATGGAAGAGTAAGTTTCAGTTGTTCTATGTTTCGATTATACCCCCCTCTGTTTAAAATCTTTTTATCAGCATTTTCATTTAGTTTCATTAGCCTTTCTAATATAATATTTTCTTACACTTGCACCCGGTGGGTGCATATATTTGCTAGTTAATATAATGGAGATTTTTGCAACTGTCTGTCTGTAACCGAAACTATGTCACAAATTCCTTAGTTATTTAATTACTTACATTCTTAAATATTTAATTATTTATATTCTCAATGATGATTATGAAATAGTCATTATTTAGTGTTAATTACCATATTATTTAATAACGATGTCTCTATTAAAGTCTGATTTAGATTTGCCGCAAAACTGTCCACAATATTAATGCACTTAAACCCCTGAAATATTTGTTATATAAACCTAACAAATATAAATATATAATAATATAATAGTATAATTTTCATAATGATTTTAATAAGACTGTGTTTAATAAATAATTATTTGCTGTTACTGATTTCTAATAATATCATGTTATATTCAAAAGTATTAAAACAATCGGACCATATGACCTTTAGGCACCCCTTTTGCAATCTCGTTTAATAAGGACATTTTTTTCATTTAACAAACAACTGGATTTTAACAGTGTAAATGAAAAAAATGTCCATATGAAACGAGATCGCAAAAGGGGTGCCTAAAGGTCATATGGTCCAAACAATCCTATTTAGGATGGATGATTGGATTTTAAAGCATGTCCACCCTTGTTGGGTTATCTTATGCCGAAGACGTTTTGTTCTATTCATGTTTGACGAGTATTCAAAATATTTTTTTAAACTCAATTTTTTTTTCGACAAATTTTTTAAAACTAATTTTTTTTCTATTTAACCCATAGATGGAACTCTAACAGGTACTAACAATCTAGGTCAGAGTGGACCTGGGAGTAATGGCAATGGATGTGTACTCCACACTCTCCAAAGCTCAAGAATTAGAACTTCATCACTAAAAAAGTAAAGTCGTTGGAGTGGCCTAAAGTCGGTATCAGCCAGACAGCAAGGGAGTCTATCCCCTTTTCACTAGCGCAAAACCCAGGAGATTGTTTTAGCGTCTGAGACAGAGCGCCACACCTACCATCAGCGTCTCACTTTACCGCACAGATCTCTGAGCTACTCATACGCTGAGTTAGTGAGCGCCGCTACTGACCCAGGAACATGCAGAATATTAGTGGTACTATTTAACCCATAGAGGAGAGAGGGGTTCAGACCTTTCCCAAGGGTATTAGTCTGAAATTGAACGAAATAGTGCAACTTGAGTTCAAACTCACAGACTACAATGTTAAAGCAGTATGTTACCCACTACACCACAGGGGCTCGCCATTAGGTTTAGGGGTTTCTGATGATAGCGAACTGAACCGTTGGTCGATGGGACAGGAAAAAAAAAAACAAAAAAACACCAACAAAAAAAACGCAGATCAAAAAAGTAGCCACAAATGAATTGGTGGTGAGCTCAAACATAGTTGTCTCCCTTTCAATCAATCCATATCTTTTCTTCCGAGCTATGAGTAAACAGGGTAGACTGGGTTTTCTGATATAGATATTTAGAAGAAAAAAATGTATAGAAATAAGAAAAACAAAATGTGCCAAGAAAAATGAATTTATTATGTTTATGTTTAAATGTTTCAGTTTAAGTAAAACCATCTTCAGGACAATATGATAAAAAGAAGAGAAAGATTTTTTTTTTTTTTTTTGTTCAAAAGGTGATGGATGTTTTCAAAAACATATTGTCCAGAAGCGCGTGGTGTAATGGTTAAAGTCATGGGAAATGGACTCATCGCCACGAGTTCAAATCCTAGATGTGGTAATTGCATTTCACTTAGCACTAATACCTTTGGGAAAGGTATGAATCCTACTCTCCCTCCAGCTATGGATAAATAGTAGAACAGACTGGGCTCTTTAACCTTGGTTAGGCAAACTCTGCTTAAAAAATTGACCTTGTGTCACATCCTGCTCGTGCGGAATGGTTGGTAAGTGTGTGTGTGTGTGTGTATATATATATATATATATATATATATATATATTATTTTGTCCAGAAGAAGGTTTTATATAAACCGAAACGTTTAAACATCGACATAAACATAATAAATTCATCTTTTTTTAAACATTTTGTTTTTCCTATTTCTATATATTATTCGGATTCATATCCATTTTTTAACCCCAAGAAAAAAATGTGCATATTCAGGTGGTTTTTAATTTACTAAGAATTAAATTTGGTACCGAGCGGTACTTTTATAAAATTAAAACCAGACACATGAAGAAAAAGAATGCATGTTGGGTGGATGGGAGGTGGAATCTACCTTCGCCGCCCCCCTCCCTAACACGTTGTAATATGAATCTCCGCAGCCAATCAAGTTGCTAACATTTTGATTGATTGGCTAATGAAAACAGATATTCATTGTAAGACACTGCAATATTTCAAGTAGATATAACTTTAATCTATCAATCTCTTCTTTCTTTTCCTTTAACATTTTTGTTTCCTTTTTTTTTTAACCCCCCCCCTCCTTCCTCTATTTTTATACTGTATCTTTTTAACGTTTCTATTTGTTTCACCTCATATAGCTTTAAACCTTATTTGCTCAATAGTCACAAATACTTTCGCATGCAAATGTTTTTCATGAGTGGTCAAATTATTTTCAGAAAATTTGCAAAATAGGATACATTCAAACAAGTCAATTATATATTAAAAAAAATTAACACCAAATTTCATTTTATACATACATATATATACATACATTATATATACTAGCAAATATATGCACCCTCCGAGTGCAAGTATTTAAGTTTTAATGTAATAAAATATTTTATTAAATTAGAAAGTCTAACGGAACTAAATAAGAATACAGATAAAAAGATTTGAAACAGAGGGAGTATAATAAAAAATGGAACAACTGAAACTTACTCTTCCATCACTCTCGTCTTTCATTGTTATTTTTTCTAATTTAAGTATTTAGTTAAAAGAGTAAGTAAAGAATAAAATGACAGTTATTTTATCTTGTTAATGGATTTTATTTAAGATTCATTGAAGAGATTTTTGCTTATATTTATTAAAATAAAACCAAACAGTTAGAAATCAATAATACTAAGCACATATTTATTAAATTTGATTTTTTAATATTAATATGCAAATTAGCCTTCCCGTTCACACTGGAAACCGCTATTTTGTTGTATATATAAATATAATTGCATGTTGTCAGTATGTAGACATGTTAACAGTATTACTAATGTAAAACAATTTTATTAATAATTGAGGTTTAATAAAAATAAAATCATGGAAATGTGATGTCAATAACTAAGGAATAGTGATTGAGTAGTAATATAGTTTCGTTACAGACAGAAAACACACAATCTCCATTATAATAAGATTATATATATATATATATATATATATATAATATATATATACACACACACACACAGGTGTGTCAAGTATCAAGATTTTTTTGTACTTTTTGACACAACTTGTATTCTGAAAAAAAAAAAAAAAATGAACATTCCATTCATTGTTATTTCTATCTTAGTAGATACATTGGACCATATGACCTTTAGGCACCCCTTTTTGATCTCGATTAAGAAAGGACATTTACACTGTCAATATCCAGTTGTTTTAACAGACATTTTTAGATTTTTTAAAAATTATAAAACTAACCCCTAACTCTAACAAACAACCGGATATTGACGGTGTAAATGAAAAACATGTCCTTTCTTAATCGAGATCAAAAGGTGCCTAAAGGTAAATATGATACATCTTCAATCTCATACTTTTATGACACCTTGTATATATATATATATGATTTGTTTAACTTTATGAGTATCAATAGATAAGTTCTAATCTGGAGCTTTGGGGAATGAGGAGTACCCCTTTATCCCATTACTCCCAGGTTTATCCTAACCCGGAGTGGTAGTACCTGTTAGGGTACCATCTATAGGTTTAATAGATTTTAAAAAATGAGTATTAAAAAATGTGCTTGAAAAAAAAAAATGAGTACCCAACAAGAATGAATAAAACAATAATTTCAGCATAAAATAACCCAACAAGGGTTGACATGCCATAAATGAAATTAGGAGCAATTCAAACAAATTCAATTTTACAAATAAAACAGTATATTACCCAGTTTTGCACTAATTCTATTGGGAAAGGCATGAATCAGACCATATTACCTTTAGGCACCTCTTTTTGATCTCGATTAAGAAAGGACATGTTTTTCATTTACACCGTCAGGTTTGGGGTTAGTTTTATAATTTTTTTTTAAATCTAAAAATCGTCTGTTAAAACAACCGGATATCGACGGTGTAAATGAAAAACATGTCATTTCTTAATCAAGATCAAAAAGGGGTGCCTAAAGGTCATATGTCCCATTAATCTAACTTCTTTTGCTTTGATCCATTGATAAACCCTGTCACTAGCATGTCACAATGGGTCATAAGTGGGGGGCAGATGAGGGAGTATTCGGTCAATTCATTAATTCTAAAAATTACATCACCTAGCCAGACACGTTGACTATCTAGGCCGGTTTAGGAGGGGGTTAGATAGTTTGGATTTACCCACCCCACCCCCACTGATTCCAGGTTAAAGAAAAAGGGAAGTCACTTGAAGGTTGGTTTTTTTCAAGGCTGGTAGGGACCCCTAACCTTATTTGGAAGATTGATGCAATACAATCTCACCCACCATGGCTTATTCCATTTGTGGGGGGGGGGATGTAAGTGCACATCTATAATGAAAAAATATCGACTTAGGGAAAAGAAATGGACACCCCAAGCAAAAGAAATGGTTTTAAAGACAAAAAAAAAAAAAAAAAAAGGGAAAAAAAAACAGATTTTATACATCATTTTTTGAAAAGCAAGAAATAGAGATATAAAAAGTAAATGAGTGAAAGATTATAAGAGAAATAGAAAGTGAAATATATATATATATATATATATATATATATATATGTGTACACATTATATAATAATGGTACACAGTAATAACTACTCGAGTTTCACCATAAGGACCTTCAGGGTTAAATCCACTGGATTAATCAAAATATTGATTAATTGCAGTCGATTGCACGTGTGTATTTTCCACAAATACCATATATATATATATATATATATATATATATATAAGCGTCACATCATCGTGTAATGGTTAACAAGCTAGTCTTACACATCCATTACTACTGAATAGTGAGTTCGATCCTCTCTGGATGCCCCTAAAAAATCATCTTCTTCATGTTAAAAAGAGCTGGCATCAATCTGGCCTGGTGGGAGGTTAGGAAAATAATCATTATATATATATAGAGGAGAGAGAGAGAGAGAGAGAGAGAGAGAGAGAGAGAGAGAGAGAGAGAGAGAGTGTGTGTGTGTGTGTGTGTGTGTGTGTGTGTGTGATTGATTGTTTAAAGCTGATCACATATGCCCAGTTTCGAGAATTTTACCACAGTGAGACATTTTTTATATTTAGACAGAGCTTCTGTAACCCTTACTACAAGCTAATTAATATTTGACATAAAACACACACAAAAAAAATAAAAATTATGTAAACAATTTTCATTGTGATCTAATCCCAATAAAACCAACTTTTCAAGGCCACCGTTGCTCTTTACAATTGAGGCCACACACTTTCGCCTTTTGCCAGATCATATGAATTGACAAAAAAAAGAAGAAAAAAAAAGAAGCTACTTCCCACCCCTTCCTAACCACTAGGCCATTTTGACCTTGTACCTATCATTACATATCTCTTCCTAAGTTTCTTTATACCCGTGTCTGTACTTGCACGGTACAAATTAATTAGGTTATATTTACGTAGTCTTAGAAATTTGCATGAAATCTATTTTCGCTTGCATCTTTAAAAAAAAAGTGTGTGTGTGTATATATATATATATATATATATATATATATATATATATATGTGTGTGTGTGTGTGTGTGAAAATACTTTACTAGACCAGTGAATCTGCTTCCCAACCCACCTCCGTTAGCTCCAAGAAACACACAGAGGTAGGTAATCTCGAAAAACTGGGTGGAGCTCTTCAGCTTCTAGTTATAGTGGCATACCTTATCCCATACCCCAAACCCCACCACACACACACAAACTTCCCCGGGACCTGAGAATTCTTTGTTTCTGGTAAAATATTATAAGAATAAAACACCTCTGATTATGTCAACACACACACATACACTCACGTGTAAGCGCTATTAATAGACAAAAAGCCGAAAGAATGAGCAAAGGAGAGGTAGGGTGGAGAGAAACGGTTTCTGGTGGGCTACGAAAAAACGCTCGACTCTAATTACAAAATAAATACTACATAACAGCAACGGACATACGTAAGCAACTCTTAAGAGAAGGGGAAGAAGAGGGAGGTGCTGGGACGGTTATTAGCGAACTCGTTAGATTAAACCGACTTTATAGAGAAAATTCTTTAAAAAATCAAAAAAATAACTAGCAGGACCTGTGGATATACCATATGGATATACCATAATATGACAATTTAATTATTACGTTTGATATGTTTAATTAAGAGCTATTACAAATACTTCAATATATAACAAGTATAATAATCTTCATTTAACTCTCTCTCTCTCTCTGTTTTCTTCTTTCTTTTCATTATGTTCAATTGACACAGATTAGTGTTATCGCTTCCGCGCTCACACCCTCTCTCTATCTTTCCTACTTCCTTTCTTTCTTTACAATAAAAACGGAATGGTCCATTATTTAGCTGAGGTAACAACAGTCATAAATGATAATTCAGCAATTAAACGACACCAGATAATCAGGATTTACATTTTTTGCATTTTGTCTTGAATGGACGGTCTTATTTTTAACCAGAGGCTGTTTCAAGATGATAAACGGTCGGAAGATTAAGGAACAAGCATATTAATATATAGATAATAATAAAGGATAATGCATATCAAATACAGTTGTACTCTTGAAGGATCACTGATTTTACAAGTATATAAATGTACTAAACCCCTCGAGATACCTCCGAGAAATTTTCTCAAGAAACCCTACTGGGAATTGAACGAAAAAAATCTTGAGATCAGCAGATGTCTAGTTTTTTTTTCAATTTAGACATAAACACCCTCCCCACCCCCCAACCGTCAACATTCTGAACCCTTAAAATAAAACAGGATCATTTTCTGAAAAGTTCTTAGATTAACCAATTAAGAAATGTCCCCTTTTAATTTTTTTTTTTTTTTTTTGAGGGGTTAAAGAAAATTGGTTACAATATTTGATGGCATATAAGACGCACCCCCCCCCCATTTCAGCAGGTCAGATTAAGGAACAAAAGTTTTTAGTGTATTTAAGCATATATTGTTGAAAACAGTCTAATTGTGCATTACACAGGCAGAAACATAGCTGTATAAAAGCAATTTGGCAGTACAGGCAAGCAATAAGCATACACAAGATATCTCAATAGCAGGAAATAATAATAAAATAAAATTAATATGAGAGGTCTCAAACTTCACCTACGATGTATAAAGACACAAGGCAATTTTTTGAGCCAAAATTTTGGGGTAAAAGTGCGTCCTATATGCCGTCAAATACGGTAATTAATTGATTTTAATGGCATATCAGTCCATTGGGGATTATTTTTATGTCCAGAGGTTAGGTAATCATGTTCATTGTACATTTATATTTATATATTTTGTGTACATATTTTTGTACCCTTTCCACATGAGTAGGATGTGACACAAGGTCAATTTTTTAAGTAGAGTTTAACAGGTTTGAATTTTAAGATCAGCAGATCCTCATAGTTTTTCAATTTAGACATGAACACTCTTCACTTGTACATGAATGCAATTCCCTAATCTCTAGGAATTAAATAAGTCCAGACGGATTGAAATGCGATTAAATCAATCACTCAATCTTTCCTCACTGTTAGTTTGTTGGTTGGTTGGTTTTTACAGCACGTCAACCTTGGGTCATTTTATGCCAAAGTGTACTCTATTTTTTAAAAAGTTTTAATTAAACACATTAGATGGGTCCCTAACAGGTACTACCACTCTGGGTCAGGGTGGACCTGGGATCAATGGTGATGAAGAGATACTCCATTTCCCAGAGCTCCAGAATTGGAACTTCACCATCAGATAGAGTTTAATGTCATACCCAGGGCATTAAGACTCTCAGCCACCACCTTCTAGCCCCCGTTTGATAAAAAGATTGGGACATTGCCATAAGGGCAATAGGGTCGGGACAATCATATAGTTTCTAGGCTTGACATGACCATACAATTGATCAAGGGACGTCTCTGACCACCTGTCTAGCCTAAGTAAGGGCCAAAGTAGAGTGCTGCATGTTATGGACTGCTCAGCTACCAGAGTTCTATTCTTAAGTATTACGGATCACCACCCACGGCCAACAGGTGGCCCCATTGGAGGGGTGGCGGTCTTACCCATTTGCAAAGGTGCAATTGGTGTATTTTAAAGCCCCAGCTGATGGGGCTCTTACTGTTAGTCTACATTGTAGACAGTTTTCCAAATACATGGCAACAATGCTCAACATCCACAATAATCTCTTCAATCAAACCACTTTGGGAGACAACAACTTAAGAAAGTCTAGAAAGGAACAAGTCATTGTGTCCGATTATGCAACACAAGACTTAAACTTTCCTAATCAAACCTACTTTGGAAGGCTGGAGACCAACTTTAAGAAAGTCTAGAAAGGAACAAGTCATTGTGTCCCGATTGCATTGGTCACACAAGACTAACGCACTCCTATATACTCAAACAAGAACAACCACCACAATGTGGAACATGTCAAACACCTTTGACAGTTAAACACTTATTCATGAAATGCAGGTTTTTTGCTCACACAGAAACCGTTATTTTAATGCAAACAATATGAAAGATCTATTTGAAAATGTCAACATGGAGGATATCCTGTCCTTTTTGAGGGAAATAAAATTATACCATAGAATATAGACATGAACTTAATCAATACCATACAACATAATCCCCAATGGTGCTAACACATTGTTAAAACCAATTACTGAACAGTATAAATACACATCATATATTACTTCCTAACCGTTAGACATGATATAACCCCAGACGGGTTGATATGCCGTTAAAATCAATAAACCAACAAACCAATCTTAATTTCAAAAATCTTATAATTAATTTCTATATCATTATTTTTTTTTTTAAATGAATATAAGAACACACATGACATTTATTTAAAATTCTATGTTTTATGAGGGTGAGTCAAAAAGTAATGATCCACAGATCGAAGCTGTGCTACTTATGTGCTGAGTTGGTGAGGGCTGATATCGAAACACGGAACAAATTGACAAGAACACAAATTTCTACTTTAACTCTTAACATCCTATACAGCCTATTCCGCCTGGCTGGAAATCACATTCGTTTTTCCTAATCCGACCTAAGCAATAGCCTTTGTTTACATATAATAATAAACATATTTAGAAATCTTTATTCTAAGGGTAATAACAGGTAACTTTAAATGAAAAGGCCATTTTTAGCCATTTTTTGATAGATCCTTATAGGAATGGGGCTCTGGATTTAGAAAATTCTCAATAGGATGTTATGAGTTAACAACAAACTTGCGTTTCAAAACATACCTTCCAGAGAGTTGCAGAGTCTCTAAATCCACAACCTTATCAATCACAAGCTGAAATCTCAGAATTTGGAAAAAATGGGAGGTGGGGTTCCGTACAAACGAAAGGACAAGTTAATTAAATGGTAAACAGAACTAATTAAAATGCCAAACTTCTTAATTAAAGACACAAGGAATCAAGAGTTCCCAGAAATAACAAAACAATATCAACCACTTTTCTCTGCCCTGTCACACAACATTTGGTTAGGAAGAGAAAGAAAGAACAAACAGTTAGCGGCTGTGACTACAAAGCAGGCACTGAACTTGCACACTTGAATTTAATGAAAATTAATTTTAGAAGTTTTTATTACTTGGATAAAACCAACCCATTCATTTGTTGGTCATATCAAATAATAACAAAGATGCTGATAGGTACGCAGGATGTGTCCCTGATGCATAAAAATCTACAAGTATGCAGTAAAATCATATCCATCCATCCAGTGTTTTTCTTTTTTCTTCCCTCATCATTTCAAACTAACAGTAAATACATTTCAATAGTTTCTTAGAATTACACAGGATAGTTTACAAGGTAGGATTAAATGGTTTTAGTTGTTTCCATCAAATAAAACCCTTCAATTTATTGAGAAACTTTAGTTGGGACCTGTCAAATTTCAAGGGGACTCATCCAAAGCAAATATGTGCATCCCAGGATGCACTAAATCAAAAAGCTATCAGCATCACTGTAAGAATAAAAAAATAAAAATTTAAAAAATTTAAAAACCTTCAGATGTGCAGCAAGATTTTTTTAAAATGAAATTATTGGGTACAGTGCTCAGGTATATATAAGGGTATATATATATATATATATATATATATATATATATATATATATATATATATAATGACCCTGCATATATTTTTTTCATGGAAATAGGCAAGGAGAGTATTTTTTGTTTTTTTCCCTATGCTTTCTTTTTTTGCTTTAACAAAAAAATTAATATGCTATTATAAAAGAAAAGAAAAGAAATGGATAGAAAAACAAACACAAAAAACAAAACAAAAAACTCCCAAGAATCATGAAAGATACATTCACATTTCACATTCTCAGCCTTACTTGACAGTTTGGTAAAAAAAAAAACAAAAAAACAAAAACAGATTAACTGTGAGTTATTTTTACAAGACTTTTTCAAGATTATTGGCTTTGATGTTATTTATTAAAGTTGACTCCAACCATGACACAATTATTTCTTGGAGAAGTTATTTTCATCTTGGAAGGAAGAGGAACACAAATGACCAACAATACAAATAATACATTTCCTGAGAAAAATATTGAAAAAAAGTCTGGAAGTCACACAGGTTCTCCCAAGCCATTCCAATCAATTGACATCTGGCTTAAGCCTATCAGCAACAAGAATTTCACTTCCTCTGAGTTTAAGAGAAAAGTCTGCATATCTTTCTATTGTGGATTGGCTTATTTCTGGGCTGTATGAATAGATGTGTGTGTGTATATATATATATATATATATATATATATATATATTAATAGTTATCTATTTTTTAGCATGTTCACTCAAAAGGAATTATCTGTGCAGTATGAATAAATGTGTGTGTGTGTGTGTGTGTGTGTGTGTGTGTGTGTATCTCTCTATATATTTTTCCCCCCAGTAGTTAGGATCTTTCCATGTGTGGTTTAACCAAGCTGATGCAGGTAAACTATAAGAGAGTCAACGTGCCTAGTGGCAATGAGTGGATGGACAGAGCAAGATATTCAATAAATGAAGGAAAAACTTAAAAAAATCTATTTCAACCGCATTACTGCAGCATCTTCAGGTAATTGCATGAATCTTACTGAGAATTTCCCAAAGTAACATCGTTTTTAAATCTATCAATTTATATATATATATAACAAGAGAGAAAGAAAAAATTAAATGGCTTACTTGTGCCCAAGTTAACACCCAACATATATATATATCTCAATAGTTATCTATCTTTTAGTTTACACACAAATGGATTCATCTGTGCAGTTGGAATATATATCTGAATAGTTATCTATCTTTTAGTGTGTACACACAAATGGATTTATCTGTGTAGTATGAATAGATGCATGTGGGCAACTTTTTGCTTTGTGTCAAGGGCTAAAATTTGAGGTACGGAGCGAGCTTCAGTTGCACTGATGTTAATAAGTTCACTAAAAACATTTAAGAAAAATATTCTTTTTTTTTTTTAAATAACCTCAAAACATAATATAGGATAGGCACATAATTCATTATATTTTATTTTATTATGTTTTTGTTTTAATACAATAAAGCGCTATTTTTTTATTTTAAAAAATGTTTAAAAAAAGTTAGTGTGTCCTAGTGGGTGGGCTGGAACAGATTAATGGCATTTCAGTTTATTTCAACGGGGAAAATTGATTTGATATACTTGGAAATTAAGTTAAGAGTGGAATGAATTAAACTCATAAGTCAAGGTAACAATGCTCCCATAAATTTGGTATGAGCTCTCTAATTGGTGATTTAAATTAACTTTCACTACTAAGCATATAAGTATTATAGATCTCTCTATGATCGTAAAAATATATAAACAAACCTATGCAGTTTAAACACCAGCCCCACCACAGCTGCTGTTAGTGGCCGAGGGGATAAGAATGCAGGCTGGCAAACAGTCAGTCAGATTTCGATCCTGGCCAAGGATAGTTGTTGTGTCTAGCCACACTGAAGAGGCGTGAAACGCCAAAACACGTGTCTGTGGATGACTTATATATATATATGTGTGTGTGTGTGTGTGTGTGTGTGTGAAGAGAAAAATGGAAGTGAATCCAACGGCATGTAATATAGTGAAAAATTTGGAAAAAAAAACAGGTTCAAATAAAATGAGTGATATTAATTCAGTCAACGCTGCAGTGTTTCAATCTGTTTAGTAGATCTTCTTCAGGGCTTTTGTTGATATAAGGAAAAGGAAAAATTTATCACAATAATAAGGAAACTGTGATAGTTTTTGTTGATCAGTTTGTTTAAAATGTTTTGAATGGAAAATCAGCGCTCTCAGAATAGTTCGAAATTTATGAAACGCTGGGATAAACGGTTTTGAAGGATGATATCGAACATATATATATATAGTTATCTATTTTTTTAACATATGCACAAATTGAGTCATCATACAATCAAATACTTTTTTTCGTTTTTGTGTTTCTTTTTGTTTGTTTTTTCTTCTACAATCAATTTAAGCTAACTGTAAATAAATGTCAATATTTTCTTAGAAACGAATTACACAGGATGGGCACAAGGTAGGAGTTAAACGGTTATAGTAGTTTCATCAAAGTAAACTTTTCCGTCCCGTGAATTTTCACTTTTAGTTGTCAGTATTCCTAGCAAATAAGGCAATTAGAGTAACCTCCCTTGACTTTCACTTTGAACTAAGCTGGTGGCTATTTTGAAAGTCTCCGTGCAAAATAAACAAATCTTAGGAACTTTTTCGAAAACAATACAACTGCTTGCTTTAACACAAAAATATCATAAAATGTGTTCTTAATAACAATTAAGTTCATTTCAGATAATGCGCATGCACAATTTTATGCTAGGAATTTAGCCAACTAAAAGGTGAAAATTACCTCCGTCCCTTCCTCCAGTTCATAAATAAAAAACCCCACAATTCATTGAAAAACTTTAGTTGGGACCCATCAAATTTTCACGGGGACTCATTTAAATCAAGTCCATGTGGCCCAGGACTCAATAAATTAAAAAGCTATCAGCATCACTGTATATATACTAAATTTAGCTTAGTTTGGCACAAAGCCAGAAGTAGGGGTCACCCGGTGAGAACCGAACTCACTCGTGTTCCTTAATTATATGACCATTATCATCTTGCAACACCCTCTGGTTAAAAATGAGACAGTCTAAATCGTCCAAGATGAAATGCAAAAATATAAATCCTGATTATCTGGTGTTGCTTGTCTACCGAATTCTTATAAGAGTGTTGTCACCTCAGCTAAATAATATACCATTCCGTTTTTATTAAAAAGAAAGGGAAGAAAAAGAACATGCTACACAGAAAAATATGATAAGAAAGAGTAGGGGAAAGATAGAGAGAAGGGGTGAGCGTGCAGAAGCGCTAAAGCTAATCTGTGTCAATTGAACATAATGAAAAGTTAAGGAAAGAAATGAAGATTATTATACTTTTTATATATTGAACTATTTTTGCAATAGCTCTTAAGTAAACATAACAAACTTCATAATAATTAAATCATTACACTGTGGTATATATACAGGTCCTGCTAGTACATTTTTAAAAGTCATAGAAAAAAAAAAAAAGCCAATTTCAGAAATGAATCAACTGAATTTGAATGAATGAAAAAATAATTCATTCACATTTTTTCGGGGAATCAACCTCGTGCAAAACAAAAGAGAAATAAAACAATTACAAAGAAACAATGCACTGCTTAATCTAACTAAATTATTTATAATGAGTTTAAAAAAAAAAAGAAAAAAAAAAAAAAAAGTTAAACATTTAGCAAATGCTCCAACAAAATAAGCACTTAACTGCAGATAAGAAAATTAGGCTATTCATGTATAAATATTTTAAGTTACTGTGGGATACACACACATATATGTCAGCTTGGCAGTCGAGGTTTCGAGTCACACACGGAGCAGTCTCCCATGTCTATAACCTTGCTGATGAGACCTAATAGGTCAAAATGTACATTCAGGGATTGACATTTTCTCGATTTGTTTAGCCTTACATTTGAACATATATGCCCGCCTAAATTCATTAATTATTAACTAACTAATTTTCAAAAATTAGACACATATATACCAACCCCTCTGCACGAGCAGGTCAATTTTTTAAAGCAGAGTTTAATAGGTTTGAATTCAGAGTTTTCCTTTTCCTAGACTGGTTACTAAGCCAGGGTTAAAGAACCCAGTCTGCCCTGCTATTTACCTATAGCTGGAGGGAGAATTTGATTCATACATTTCTCAAGGATATAAGCGCCCATCCAGGAACTCAACTCGGGTCGATGAGTCCATTTCTTACAATTCTAACCTTTAGACCATAAAACCTTCATGAGACATTTAATCCTGTAATTGTTTGGTTGGATTTTATGGCATGCTAACTCTTGTTGGGTTATTTTATGCTGAAGACATTGTTGGGTATTCAAGTTTTTAAAACACTTATTTTTCATTTATTTAGCCCAGAGATGAGAGCATAGGTAGGTTGGTTGGTTAGATTTTATGGCATTCCAACCCCTGTTGGGTTATTTTATACTTTATTATATCACAGCTGGTGAACTAATTTGATATAGCATGAAGACTGTACTTTTAATTATTTTGTTTAATGGCATATCAACTTTTGTGGGCTATTTAGTGCCAAATCGGGGTTTTTCTTCTTTTTTTTGTGTCTGAATTTTTTAGATGAGGCTTCATAATTTGTATTATCTAGATTTTTCAGACTCTTGTCCTCATCTTTATTGTTATATGCACACTGTTTCAGCCAATGTGCCCTCTAGCCTTCATGTTGTAATTATGAGGCTTCATGGAACTTCAAACCAAACCCTTTATTTAATCCATGGGAACATGTCACAATGGATAAAAGTTAATACACATCTAAGTGACAATCATCTATAGGTTGCAGGTTCAATCCTGACCATGAGCGAAAATAACAGAATACTTATAGCTTAACAAATGTACCTGGTCATGGTTAACAAAATGTGAACAATTTACCTCCCATGGATTAAATAAAGGGTTCAGTTCAACATTCCAGAACGTTATTCATGGGGTCTCTCCCCAAGAATAATTAAAATAATTATAAATGTGCAAGCAAATCACTATCATCATCATCATCAAACAGTTACTTGAAACCATATAATCGCTTGAAAAAAAGAAAAAAAAAAGAAAAAAAAGACTTAATTAAATAACCCAATAAGGGTTAACATGCCATAAAACCAATCAACTGATCTATCCAACATTCATAAAAGTCTTTCTCATTTAACAATTAAGAAAAAAATGTGTGTACGTTAAAGACAGCTTTGGGAAGCATTCAGGTTGAAATGCAAGGGATTAGAAAAGGCACTCAACTCTGTGGGTGATCTGCCTCTGCAGAGCTAGAACAGCTGAATTATATGTCCCTACATGACATTCATAGCTGCTATTCTTGGCTTTTTTTTTAATATAAGAATTCAGGTTAAAATTAAAAAGTAAAAAAAGAAAAAAGTAAAAAAAGAAAAAAGAAAAAGAAAAGAAAATTATCATTCTATCATGAAAACCTCTTTTCCTGAATTTCCCTATCTGTGGACAATCTAAGCCAGAAACTTGCAGAGATGAGTCTAAATATTTTTGGTACTGAGCAGCAGGGATACTAGAGGGGTAGTTTTGCCTTTACACTGTCACTCTAGGGGGTGGGGTTTGGTGCTGCTGGCTGGGATGTTGGCCATTCAGGACCTTCAGTGAGGAGAAGAGAAATTCACCTCTGTCTGGTCTGAAACAAAAGTTTTCATCTACTAAAGCAGCGCTTTTTTTTTTTCTTTTTTTTTTTTTTTTATCTTGATGGTGCCACACCCTGATTAGATACGTATCATCTTTCCATTTTTTTTTTTTTCATTTCTTTTTTAGCATGTAAGTTTTGTCATCTTTTCATTTGATGTGAGCTCCATTTTATAACAGATATAATGTTTGAAAATTTCATCAGTTGCTACAGGGAATATGTTTGTGCCTAAATGCAAAATTTGTTGTATTTTGTTATATTTTAATAAATATATTATGATGAATGTCGAGCCTGGAAGAAAGAAAAAAAAAGGACTTAAATCGGCTAAACTTGCAAATTAGTCGGAAAATTAAAACGGAAAGTTTTTTGGTGGTCCCCCATGACAGTTTAACTACAGTCTATGAATTAACTTTTTGCGAATTGGGTTATGGTTTAGGGGTTTGAGGATCAAGGTTGTTTTTAATTACGTATTGCTTAAAAAAACAAACAACAAAAACCCCAAATTACTATACATTTAATGTTGAAAAATATCTTTTTAAACTAAGATTAATTGAAATTATACATTGCAATACTAACACAAAAAACTGAGACTAATGTGTCTACCGTTGGATTCAATAATTAATTGAATGTATAGTAATTATGTGTTTTTTGATGTTTTTTTTTAAAGCAATATATAATTAAAAACAAGCTTAATCTCCAAACCCCTAAACCTTAACCCAATTTGCAAAAAGTTCATACATAGACTGGAGTTAAACTGTCATGGGGGACCACCAAAAACTTTCCGTTTTAATTTTTCAACAAATTTGCAAGTTTAGCCCTTAAATCTTTATTATTTCTGAATTTTTGAGATGAGGCTTGATAATTAGTATTATTTGGATTATTCGGACTATTGTCCTCATCTTTATTGTTATCTGTACAACGTTTCGGCCGATGTGCCCTTTGGCCTTTTTCTATGGTTAGCGGAATGAGAACAGGATACCCCCATGGATTGAATAAAGGGTTGGGTTCAAAGTTCCATGATGGCTCCTGATTACGACAAGAAGGTTCCAGAGTCCAAAAAAAAAAAATACCTGAAGAAGGCCGAAGAACACATCGGCTGAAACGTTGTACAGATAACAATAAAGATGAGGACAATAGTCCAAATAATCCAAATAATATTAAATCTTTATACTACTCTATTCTAATTTTTCTGACATTCAGTGGGTGCTTAGAATCCCTTACAAATTCTTAAGACACCTCCAAAATGGGTTTCCTAGACTGCACCGGACGGTGAGGCTAGTGTAAAAATTGTGTGTCCCCCATCGATATTCCTCTTTTGAGGCACCTCAGGCATCGTGCAATAAAACCAGCCCTGCCCCTTTAAATCAAGAAAGATATTTGTTGATAAAAACGCCTTCAAACCGCTAAAAATAAAATGTAAAATATCTCTTTCATATCGCATTAACTTGTCGATAAAAACACCTTCAAACCGTTACACGGTTCATAACAAGCACGGTTCACTTTTTCAGCAGTTGCCGCCCAGCGTATTTTGGGGCAGGAGGCCGGGACGACAGCATCCGAAAATCACCGTGAATTGGTGATTTTTTTTTTTTTTTTTTTAACTGGTTTGGCACTATTTGAGTATTTACTTTGGGGGAGTTAGCATGACCTTGAAAAACAAAAACAAAACAAACAAAAAAAAAGTAAAGTAAATTGAAGGAATGGCAGGTTCTAACCGCAAAACAAACATTTCAGGAATGTTTATTAAGGAAACTAAAAACAGCAGCACCCAAGCTTTCTAGACGCAGCTGTACTGCCCAATAGACACGCACACAAAGCAACATCTCCAAAACTTCTGGAAAAAAGAGCAGTCTTCCACTTTAGAGCCACAATAAACAATGACTTCCGTAAATTTTTAATGCGAGTTTTACAAACGGAAGTGCAGGTAATTGAGAAATATGGATTACATTAAGCGTAAGTGTAGTTGACAACAACAACTTTAATGCTGTTCAACTGTAACATAGTTCTTCAGCACCAGTAATTGATTGTGGTACCTTCCACATGGCCACAAAAAAAAAAAAAAAAAAAAAAAAAAAGAATAATTGCTTCTAGAAGAAAGGAAGTTCGGGCAGGCAGCAAGGGTAGATTGTTAATTCAGGGGTGTACATTTTTAACATCGTCTACTGGACAGATGTTAGTCTCGAATATGAAATGAAGTCAAATATATATCTTATTATTATTTATTATAATGGAGATTGTGTGTCTGTAACCGAAACTACGTCACCAATGATGGCACGAATTCCTTAGTTATTTAAGTTATATTCTCAACGTTTATGAAATGGTAATTATTTCATCTTAATTAGCATTTTATCTATTAACGATGTCTCTATTAAGGTTTAGATGAGATAGATTTGCCTCAAAACAGCCCATATTATTAAGGTATTTGCCTCTCACCCCACTTATGAAGGCGTGACACAAGGACATTTTTATGTGGGCCCACCCACAAACCGAAGCTCATGGGTGGTAGACACAAAAATGCGTCGATCCCATCGGCATTCCCCTTGAGGTGGGCGCCTCAGGCGATAAACCCAGACCTGCCCCTTTATATCGAGGGGGCAGGTGTTGCCTGGGGGGTAGCCCCCTGGGAGTATTTGTCTCATACCCCACTTGTATGCACTGGGCACAAGGCCTCGTTTTAATGTGGGCCCACACACAAGCCGAAGCTCATGGGTGGGAAAGAACAAAAATCGTCGATCCCCTCGGCATTCCCCCTCAAGGGGGGGGGGGCTCAGGCGCTGGGCAATAAACCCAGCCATGCTCCTTTAAATCAAGGGGGCAGGTATTGCCTGGGGGGATAGCCCCCTGGGACCAACGCTGTTAATTTACATTAACAAACAAAGGCCC
>CM042150.1:33629488-33631988 GCA_023376005.1 Doryteuthis pealeii | reverse complement strand
ATTTCATGTAGATAGTGTAAACTAACAGTACTTAAACCAAGGGCTTAATTCTATATTTCTATTACTAGAATTATCATATATATATATTATATATATTATATATATATTACTTACAGACACACGTATAAAGATATATATAATATACAGACACCAACACATATATACACATAATACGCATACACAGACACACGTATATAGTTACGGATACGTACACGCAGACACATATATACACACGCTGACACCCTAAACACACACACACACATATATACAGAGTCACCCACCCCACCCCACATATATATACAGACACCCCCACCACACAATATATATTATATATATATATATATAAACAATATATACACATACATACATATATACAGACGCATATAATACACACTAGGTACCACCAATTTTCGCTGTGAAATTTAACCCGATGAAACTTGCATAAAGGTTAATATTCTCTTGAAAACTTTTTGTCCATTGGAAAGAAAAAACATTAAACAAACTCCTGATGATTTTTTTTTTTAATTTCAGCTTACGGAAATAATGAAAATTATGAACGAAAAACAATGTTTACATTTTTGCACCGTTAAATCAATTGAGATTTAACAAAGCCGAAAACAAGTTATGACTAGAGGCTTTTTTACAAATTCTATGAAAAATCAATTAATGGTCCGATTTTCACGAAAATTGCCTTTTGATGAAAATATGTCAGATTTTTTTCCCTAAAATATATTAGGGGAATTTTTTAAGAGTCTGAATAATTATATCAGAAGATTTTTATAAGTTTCAATGCCAGAGTTTTTTTTTTTTTTGTTTTTTTTGTTGTTTTTTTTAGTAAAAGAACCATGAATACAGAATTTTGCTAAAAAATATCAATAAAGAAACTGACCGCGTTGTAAAAAAAACAAAAAACGGACTGTTTTACTTATTTTTCAAGATAACGGTGAGTAATTTTTCCCCAATCGGATTTGATCTTTGAATTAACTGTTTTTCTTCGTAACAACTCTTTATGTTCGTTATTTCTATTTTGAGAGATTTTTTTTTTAAGTTCAAAAATATTTACGTTTCTTTTTTCAATATGGCCTAAACTGATCACGTGACGTATTTTGGTAGTACCTATTACATATATACATATATATATACACTCACACACGCACATATCAGAGGAGAAGAGGGATGAGAAAGAAGACAGTTTGTAAAATTAGATTGACTTGTCATAAGAGTGATCTAACGTTAACAGAATGAAAATTAGTTTATTACCAAAAGAAATAAAAAAACGAATTGTAACAATGCAAACCACCATCTTTCTCATACGAACAGATTTCATTCTAAATCTCGTGTGTGTGCGTGTGTGTGTGTGTGTGTGTGTTCATGTTCCAGGAAAAAACAAATGCTAATAAAATAAAAATATTCACGACAATTAGTATACAGAAAAAAAGATCTGTATTTTACCTTTTGGCAGAGAGACAAGTCAGATGTTGAACAGAGGGTTAAAATCCTCCAATATTTATTTAACTAAGAAATGGGCCAAGGGTGAAACTAAGGACAAAACATTAGGGAGGAAAAAAAGAAAGAAAAAAGAAACATTTATTCCTCTCAATCCCCTTTAAAATTATTCTCACTTCGTTTAAAAGACTCGTTAACAAATGTTGATTATACTTGTCTGTATTTATGAGATGAGGCTTGATGGGAATAATTTTGATATTTCGGACTACAACAGTCCTCATATTTATTGTGTGTAAAAACAAACGTTCAGGCCACTGTAACCCCGGCCTCCGTTTAGGTGGGTTTTTTTTTTTTTAATTACCTCAAAATAAGTCATCTTTAGACGAATACCCATAAATTCAAACGTGGTTTCGGAGCTGAAATTGTTACCACTGCTTGGTGTTTCCTTGAACTAGGGGTAAGGATTTCAGCTTCCAAACCACGTTTAAATGTATGGGTATTCTTCGGAGATTACTTATTTTAAGGTAACTAAAAACACCTAAACAGAGTCCGACTTTAGAGTGGCCTGAACGTTGTGCTTATGCACAAAGATGAGGACAACAGTCCGAAATATCAAAATTATTCAAATGTTGATTAGTTGGTTGGTTTTACGGCTGGTTTACTTCATGCCGAAGTCAGTTTAACAATTATGAACTTCAATTATATACAGTACAAAAATGTATACTCACAATCAAACAATAAACAGGTTAACATTTTATACTTAGTTAATGAAGAAATAAGGACGAACTTATAAGTGACATTCTCCTGTGGACACCTACACGTGGACATATTAATACAGTGGTTCTCAAACAGTGCGCCCCAGAGCTTTTTCAGGTGCACTCCGTAGTATTCCTGAAAAATATATCCAGATATGAAAAGCTTATAATATAGTTACTATATTATACCATTTCTTTACGGACACTCTGCTTGTTTCGTTGCGACATTATTATGATAGTTATAAGTTACTTTTCTTGCAACTAAATAAAAACACAAGTTTTAAACAATTTTATTGAGA
>CM042150.1:33589488-33624488 GCA_023376005.1 Doryteuthis pealeii | reverse complement strand
AGAAAAGAAAAGAAAAAAAATGGTTATTTAAAAATAAAAGAAAGAAATATAAATCCACGAGGAATGGTGCCAAGACATAGATATGGAATGCCAATAATTTGGTCAAACATTCCAATTGCATTTATTGGAATGCTTGGTTTGGTTTCTTTGTTTAATGACATATCAAGCTTCGTGGGTTATTTAATACCAAAGCCATCCTAATGTGGCTTGTTTGGGGGCGCAACTTCCGACTAGTGGGTTGTGATTGGTAAAAATGTATATAGTCCGGTTTCTCATCAACTCAGCGCATGAGTAGCACAGTTTAAATCTGTGCGGTAAAATAGGGAACTGATGGTAGGTATGGCGTTTCACCTCAGATGTAAAAACAATCTTATATATATATATATATATATATATATATAACATCTCTATCGTCTGACCTATTCTTAAGTATTAAAAAAAATTTTTAAGATGAAATAAAAATCTGTGAAATCTGATTTACAATTATCTTTTTATAACTTCAGTTTTGTGTCCTAATTTCCAAATTATGTTCCAGGAACAGATATTTATCGTAATCCATACAAGTTCCTTTATGTCCTAGAGCCACACACACACACACACATATATATATATATATATATATATATATATATATATATATATATATATATATATATATATAGATAGATAGATAGATAGATAGAGAGAGAGAGAGAGAGAGAGAGACAGACATACAGATAGATAGACATACAGATAGATATATATAGATTCAAATAAATTTGGTTAAACATAACAGAATCCTTATGTTTAAAGTTTGTTTTTTTTCCTTTCAAGTTTCCTAACAATTCTTTTGATGTCATCATCTTGAAAGTTGTTAATAATTTGTCAGAAAAGGTTATAATTGATAGACCAAGTACTTTCGGTTCTTTTCCGAACTATTATCAAGGAATTGTGTATTCGTCTAAACTAGCATTATAAAAAATTGTTTAATATTTAACTAACTATTGTTTTGTTTTTGTCACTAAGGTGACACTAAATAAATAACTAACTATACATAATCCCTTGTTAGACAACTTAAAAGAAAAAAACTTTTAAAACAATGAGGATGTTGTTATGTTTAACCAAATTTGTTTGAATGAAAAGATGCTGCCCAAATATACCTATTTCATAATATCCTTATGTTATGGACAGCTCAGCTACAAGGATCCCGTCCTTAAGCAACACAGGTCGCGACCCACGGCCAACATGTGGCCCCATTAGAGAGAAGTGTCTTGACTCTTTGCAGAAGTGAAGTCGGCGCAGTAATGCTGATAGCTTTTTAATTTAGTGCGTCCTGGGACGCACATATTTGCTTTGAATGAGTCCCCGGAAAATTTTATGGGTCCCAACTAAAGTTTCCTAAGAAATCTTTAAGGTTTTTATTTATTAGATACCAACAATTTTCCCTATATTTAACACAATGAAACTTGCATAAAAGTCAATATTATCTTGAACATTTTTGCCCATTCAAAAGAAACATTAAACAAACTCCTGATTTAAAAAATATCAGCTTATGGAAATAATGAAAATTATGAACGATAAACAATGTTTACATTTTTGCACCGTTAAATTAATTGAAATTTAACGTAGCCAAAAAAAGTTATGATAGAGACTTTTTTTTAAAAATTCTATGAAAAATAAATAAATGGTCCGATTTCCACGAAAATGTCCATAATTGCTACCTTTTGATGAACATATGACTGAAATATTTTTTCTAAAATATATTAGAGGAAAATATTTTTTTACGAGGTCTATACCCCCGTATTTCATTTTATGAAATATGAAAAAATGAAGCGACAAAAAACGATTTTTACTTTTTTTTTTCTATAAAGATAAGAGTCTGAATAATTATATCAGAAGATTTTTATAAGTTTCAATGTGAGAGCTTTTTTAGCAAAAGAACCATGAATACACAATTCTGCTAAAAAAAACATCAATAAAGAAATTGACCCTGTTGTTAAAAAACGGTCTGTTTTACTTATTTTTCAAGATAACGGTGAGTAATTTTTCCCAACTCGGATAAATTGATCTTTGAATTAAATGTTTTTCTTTGTAGCAACTCTTTATGTTCGTTATTTCTTTTTGAGAGATTTTTTAAAAAGTTAAAAAAAAATATTTACGTTTCTTCTTCAATATGACCTAAAACTGATCACGTGACGTATTTTGGTGGTACCTGTTATTTATGATCTGGGGGAAACAACTAAACCCGTCTAATTCCTACCTTGTAACCTACCCCGTGTAATTCGTTTCTAAGAAACTATTAAAATGTGTTTACAGTTAACTTGAAATGGTGAAAAAAGAAAAACACTGGGATGCATGGATATGATTTTACTGCGTCCTTTTAGATTTTTATGCGCCATGGATGCAGGACGCGTACCTATCAGCATCTCTGCGTTGTATTCTCCGGTCCCAGCTGATAGGGCGGCCAAAAAGTGTGCCTGGTCCTACAAAAGCCTTTATCACTATAAACAAGTCACCTATGTAAGCAGTCTAACGATTCACCACATGACCTGAACTGTTGGGTCCTTGTAGGTTGAGATAGACGGGCGAGTCTATCATTCAGACGTGTATTGCCTGCTGCATTTTGAAAATGAACAATAGACTGTTTCAGTATCCTCACGCACCACAATATAATGAAAAGGCGTTTTCAGTGATACAAATACTTTTTCTCATGATATTTTGATCCGATGCAGTTAAGGGCGGGTCTCGTGTAAAACAGGGCTTAAGGGTCAGAGACCTTAACCCTGGAGGGGTCCATAACCTTATGAACACATAAATCTTAACCCTGGCTGAGTCTATAAACTTACAAACACATAAGTAAACACTAACCATTTTTTAGATAATAATTTTCTTATTTTTATGCGTATTTATGAGACAAGGCTTAATATGAATAATTATAATATTTCGGACTGTTGTCCTAGTACAGGGGCCGGTTTAGCTCAGTCGGTAGAGTGTTCGGCTAGGAATCTCAAAGTTCTTGGTTCGATACTGGCCCCCGCCAACTCAGCGTATGAGTTGCACAGGGATCTGTGCGGTAAAGTAATGAGCTGATGGTAGGTGTGGCGCTCCATCTCAGATGCCCAAATATCTCCTTGGTCTAGCGCTAGTGAAAAGGGGATAGACTCCCTCGCTGTCTGGCTGATACCGACATTAGGCCGCCCCGACGACTTTACTTACTTTTACTTATTGTGTGTGTAAACACAACGTTCGGATCACTGTAACCTCAGGCTTTGTTAAGGTGTTTTTTTTATTTATTAATTATTTTAATTATCTTAAAATAAGTCATCTTCAGACGATTACCCATGAATTCAAACGCAGTTTCGGAGCTTAATCGTTACTGCTCACTCAAGGGCGCATCAAGCAGTATAAATGCCACCAGACTTATGACTAAATTGTGATAGAATAATTATATAGTAAGTAAAATAAGTAAAGTATACAGAATAGCTTATTGCCGGTATCAGCCTAACAGCAAGCGCTAAACCTGGGAGATAGTTTTTGTTATGTACCAGCTTAAAAGCCGCCCCATCTACCGTCAGCTCCCAAATGTTTTACCGCACATATCAGATTACCCAAGCTATGCTACTCATGCGCTGAGATGGTGGGCACCAGTATCAAACCAGGAACCTTGCGATTCCTAGGCGAATACTCTACTGAAAGAGATAGGCCAGTCCCAAACTGCACAACTTGGACCCTAATAAAGCGCCTATATAATAAACTAGATGGGCGCTGCACAAGACTGCTGTGTGCAGTCTTAAACAAATCGTGGAAACAACACCCCACTAGAAAACATCTGTACGGCCACCTGCCACATATCACCCAAACCATCCGAGTAAAAAGGACAAGACACGCTTGACACTGCTGGAGAAGCAAGGACGAACTCATAAGCGACATCCTCTTGTGGAAGCCAGCACATGGGCACGCCAGTGTGGGCCGACCAGCAAAGACGTACATTGACCAGCTCTGTACGGATACTGGATGCTGCGTAGAGGACCTCCCAAGAAAAATGAGTGATAGGGATGGCTGGAGAGAGATTGTCATGGATATCGTGCTGATAGCGCGACATGAGGAGGATGATGATGATTACACAACCAAAACGGATATTCTTAGATACTATTTAAACTTTTCAGTACAAACTGTGCAACTAAAAAATAAAATTCAATAAATCTTATTATAATGGAGATTCGGTGTGTCTGTAACTGAAAATTTCGCTCGTGTTGCAAGCACCTCAACAACCAGGTGGGGTCAGGTAGGGCTAAAAACGTGGCTCCCGAGGCCGTGCTCTAAACCATAGATAAAAATGTATATTCCTATATATATATATATATATATATATAGTTGAAAATGGAATTGAATTCGACGATATGTCGAAAGGAAAAATAAATAAAGGTAAGAAAATGTTGAATGGATAAAATAGATTTACTAAAAACGTGTTTCAGTCAAGAGTTTGTTCATGTACACATGTATTCTATTTATTATTATTTTAAATATAAAATAAAATAATAATAATAGAAATTATAAAATCTTTAAGCATACAAAGAAAACGGCCTTCATCAGTGTAAAATGTTTGATATTTTAAGTTAAAACGGTCAAAATACAGAGAATTTTGAATTATATTTAAAATAATAATAAATAGAATACATGTGTACATGAACAAACTTCTGGTCGAAACACGTGATAATAAATCTATTTTATCCATTCAACATTTTATTTCCTTTATTTATTTTTCCTTTCAATTATATATATATATATATATATATATATATATATATATATACACACACACACACACACACACACACCAGTCCATCCTCAAGAGCAAAGTGAAGGTAAAACTATTATGTACCAGCTTAAAAGCCGCCTTATCGGGTCGCAATTAAGCTAGCTTCTGCGGAGGGCTATTAATTGGGCCTTCGGCCAAACAGTCGTGCATCATTCACTAAGTACATATTTAATCTTATTAAACTTAAACAACAGTTTCAACAAAACAATTATATAATTCGTCTATTTGAAACTTATTTCGAAGGTGCATGGTAGACAACATTTTTTACTTTTCCAACTCGTAGACAGAATGAGTAGCTATGCGATAGGCAACAATAGACCTCAAAATTAATCGCTGCATTTAAGTATTTGCATTAATATTTATACTTACTTTTTACAAGTTCAAAGACAATTCTTCTGTTGCCATTTAATTTAAAGGCAATTTTCTGTACGTAGGTCCTTATTTGGCTAAACTTGCAAATCTGTCGGAAAATTAGGGTGACCCAGAAAAAAACAGAACCCACAAATTTTGTAATAAAACTTAATTTTAACTAGGGGTGGGTGTAGGGTTAGTTTAATGGGAAAATAAATAAATAATTTGGGTTCTGTTTTTTCTGGGTCACCCTGTAATATGTTTTAATTTTCCGACCGATTTGCAAGTTTAGCCCCTTATTTTCCGTAAAAACAATTGTTTCTATTTCATGGATGGATTTCGTAATTAATTTCGATTATTCCCAAATTAATTTCCAAGTTATAAAAATTGTTATCGTACAAAACATTTCGTCGTAAACAATCGCAGTAATTAAAACTTGGGAATCTAACATTTTAGAATTCCGTGTTCGAATTCGGCCCGGAATGTTTTTGTTTTTTTAGTTTTGTTTTTGTTTATTTGTTCACGTAGTCGGTCTGATTCCAAAATGGTATAATATGTTGGGCTATGGCCTCTAGGAATAAAATTGAAAAATGTGACACACTGACATTCGTATTTATTATTAAAGATTAGCCTGATGTCCTCTTGATACGAGACTGATTACGTGGAGTGAGTAATTTTTGTCCTTGCTCACACGCGTGCGTGTAAGATCTCACGTTTAAACTGATCCTATGTCGAATTTCTCTTCGTGCGTGAGGTGGGGGTGATAAATAGTTCCAAAATGCCCACGCAAGTGCCAAACAGTTATTTTCCTAGTACCCCACTTGTACAAGGTCAGGCACAAGGCCCTATTAACGTGGGACCACCCACAAGCCGAGACTCATGGTGTGGCGGGTGCAAAAAATGCGTTGATCCCGTTGGCATTCCCCTTCAAGGGGGCGCCTCGTGCACCGGGCAATAAACCCTGTCCAGCCCCTTTAAATCGGGGGGCAGGTGTTGCCTGGGGGATGGCCCCCTGGAATCAACGTTGTTAATTTTACTCTGTTGGTCCAGCGGTCGAAACTCACTGGACCCCGGCAGTGGCAGGAAACACAGTAGATACAGTGATGCTGATAGCTTTTTGATTTAGTGCTTCCTGGGACGCACATATTTGCTTTGAATGAGTCCCCGGGAAAATGTATGGGTCCAATTAAAGCCGTCTAACTCCTACCTTGTAACCTATCCTGTGTAATTCGTTTCTAAGAAACTATTGAAATGTATTTACAGTTAGCTTGAAATGGCGAGAGAAGAAAAAAGTAAAACACTGGGACGCATAGATACGATTTTACTGTCTTTTTAGATTTTGTGCGTCAGCAAAATATGAATTATATCATAACTATAAATTGATGTACAAATGGTTATATTTTATTTTTAAAAATGTCAACCTATTTATTTTGTAAAACTCAAAGCAAAATGAATTAACGGTTAATGTACATTGTACACACACACACACACACACACACACACATATATATATATATATATATATATATATAGCCTAAATCTGTCTCTCTAAATACATTATATTCTTTCTCTATATATAGGCTAAATCTCTCCTCCTCTCATTTACACACACACACACAAGGTGTGTCAAAAAGTATCGAGATTTTTTGTACTTTTTGACACCTTGTATTCTGAAAAGAATATAACGTTCTATTCATTTTTTTTCACAATACAAGATGTATCAAAAAGTACAACAAAAATCGATACTTTTTTTTTTTTTACACACCTTGTATATATAGCATAAATCTCTTCTCCCCCCCCCCCCAATATATATATATTATTCTTAATTAAACCTAGTAAGTAATTTTCGTCTTTAAAATCAAAGCGTCCAAAACATCCCAGAATCATTAAGGAATAAAAATTGCTGAGCTTGTATAAAGAGAAGAAACCGGAAATGATATCAGTTTTTATTAAACAAAAAGGACTCAAATCAGCTGCTTGAGATTCACAACAAAAAAAAACTATGTTAAAAACTAGGACAACTAATTTTAGGTGAAAAGCTTTTATCTCTAGGGTTAAGGAGGATAATTATTAGCTAGAGCAAACGCAGAAAAAGATTATATATATACTAGACAAAACGTGACACGTTGGGTCACCCATTGGGCTCTGGGTAGATAATTGGGATTAGGGAAAGTGAGTTAGGGAAAAGAATTATTTTTTAAATAAATACGACCGATAAATACACAAAAATGTTTTATAAGTTTTCAAAGAAAAGGAACATTTGACCTAATTTAAATGGACCCGATTAAGATATTGAGAAGCTTCTGAAACTTAACATACAAATATATTTTACACTACCTAAATCACTCTTTACTCTCACAGAGAAACTAACATATATAACGAGGAGTTAAGATATACAGGGTGAGTGGCAAAGTGACAGACAGAATGTGAAGTAAGATACGTGTTAGTTTTTGACTTAATTGCAAATTACGACTAATTCGAACCAATTAAAATGGATTTTTTTCCAAACATAATCCAATCCTAGAACTAAAGAATATTTTAATATGATTTTGTAATTTTGATTTAATAATAAACTAAATAGGAAAAAAAGCCTTAAACAAACAATAATTGATTCACTCAGTTTTACACACACACACATATATATATATATATATATATATATATACGACGGTTTCTAAATGAAATGAAATGAAAAGAAAATATTCATTATGATATATCTCATATGTGCCAATGTTTCGGGAACCTTCTTGTCGGACTCGGGAGCCATCACGGAACTTTGAACCTAACCCTTTATTCAGTTCGCGGGCGAGAAGGTTCCAGAGTCCGACAGGAAATACCTGAAGAAGGCCGGAGGGCACATCGACCGAAACGTTGTACAGATAACAATGAAGACGAGGACAATAGTTCGAATAATACAAATAATACTAATTAATTTTCTGTTTAAACGTAATAAGTTTTTTCTATTACTCTTTCTTTCTTTTTGACGCTCATCAAATATATGAAGAAAAATAAAGGAAAATAAAATGTACTAGTGCACAATAGCGCGCAAGCGATAATATCATTACTGATAAAAAGCATTACATTTCACGGAAATACCCGAAATTTTCGAGACCTTAAGGTTAGGCTACTAACCATCAAGCCTCATCTCAAAAATTCAGAGAAATAGAAAATTAATTGCAAAAATGCACTCAAAGAAATATTTACATTTTTTCTTCTTTTTTTTCTTGTTTATTCAAATGAACAAATGGTAATTTATCCTTCCTTTTAAGAAGAAGTGGGTGGAGCAGAATTATTTCAGTTTTTTTATTCCCAATTTAGTTACCCGCATTTCTCGCTAGGAAAAAAAAAATTCGTGGGTGTAAAGTTTTTGCAAAACGATTGTTTTATATTGAGACTTGAGACAGAAAAAAAAAAGACAAATGAAATAATTGTGACATATCAAAAGGTTTATAATATAAAGGCAATTACAATAAGAAATTAAAAATAGTTTTGTTTTTTATCTTCTCCGTATAAAATGACGCCTACTAGCTATGTCTTAACCCTTTGGGTGCGGCGCATTTTGGAAACAAACGTAAAAAGGTGAAATGCACTTTTAACCAGAACATTTTTTTAAAAGAGCTTGCATCTCATTTTTTTTTTAAATTGGAGCTTCAAAATTACTACAATACACTATATATCTGAGTTTTTCAACATTTTTCATCTCATGGCACAGCGAGCTGGGCAATAAATTGATCGAGGTACACCACCAGTATATAAACAATAAACATAATTATTTTATCATTTTAAAAGGAAAGGAGGCTAAACTTGCAAATTGGTCGGAAAATTAAAACGGAATGTCTTTTGGTGGTCCCCCATAACAGTTTAACTACAGTCTATGAATGAACTTTTTGCGAATTGGGTTACGGTTTAGGGGTTAAGGTTGTTTTTAATTACGTATTGCTTAAAAAAAAATTACTATACATTTAATGTTGAAAAATATATTTTTTAACCAAGTTTAATTGAAATTATACATTACAATACCAACACAAACAACTGAGACTAATGTGTCTACCGTTGGATTCAATAATTAATTTCAATGGTTAATTAAATGTATCATAATTTGGTTTTTTTTAATTTTTTTAAGCAATACGTAATTAAAAACAACCTTAATCCCCAAACCCCTAAACCGTAACCCAATTCGCAAAAAGTTAATTCATAGACTGTGGTTAAACTGTCATGGGGGACCACCAAAAAACTAGTGAAAATGTGCTACAAGTGTAGCATAATTAAAACAAAACAAAAAATATTAAAGTAATAGAATAAAAATATAAGAGAATGATCAACCGTCCTCAACACTTATGGCACACCCACGGAAGCTTCACGATATATACTAGTGTGCCGCGTCACACCGGTTGAAAAACTTTGCTATATTTACATACCCGGTCTTCGGGTCCTGTGTTCAGTGGCTTCAGCCATTGGACCGGTAAGATATATACTATTAGCGTGAAACCCAGACCCCCACCACCACAAGGTAACACCTGCTCCCCTCGTTTAAAAGGGGCAGGGTTGTGTTTATTGCCAGGTGCCTGAAGCGCCAATTTAGGAATCTTAGCTGCACGGGAGGTTTATGTCGTGCGTGCGTGGCACCCTATATTAAAAAATAAATTACCTTGTGCCTATCTTAGCTTGGTGGGAAGCTAATAAAATAAAATAAAATCACACATTAACTCAACATCCTGTTCAGAATTTTTTTAAGTCCAGAGTCCCATTCCTATACGGATTCATCAATAAATGGCTAAAAATGGACTTTTCATTTAAAGTTACCTGTTATTTCCCCCAAAGCAAAGACTTTTATATATGTTTAATATTACATTTAAACAAAGGCCATCGTTTGGGGTGGATTAGGAAAATGAATGATTTCTGGCTGGGTGGAATGAAGTGGTAGAGGACATTAAGAGTTAAATATATTTGGGTGACTATTTGCTATACGCCCTAAAAGGGTTAACTGAATTTGTTCGAGGCCCGTTTTTATTTTTATTTATTTATTTATCTAAGGACTAAGCAGTCAGTCGTCTCCTTTGCTTCATTTTGACGCTAGCAATTGTTGAATTGAATTTAGAGTAAATTCTCCCTCTCCCTCAAACACACACACACACACACCATGAGAAAATGGAATTATAAGGGTGACGAAGAGGTGTTGGGGGAGGCCAATAAGCGCCAGGAAGGTCGGTGCTTTTTTTTTTTTGCTTTTTGCGAGGTGGAGAGGCGCAAATGCAGAGAGAATCAAAAGTTTGTGGCCAAGAGGAGAAACTGACACCCATAAGGGGGAAAAAAAGTTGAATGGAAAAAAAAACTTGTCGGTCGTAGTAAGAGGAGACATGGAATGAAAGAAAAACATGTATTTAGTAGTAAATATATCGTGACTATTTAATGGCAACGTTGACGCTTTGCGTGCTATAATGGTTAGCGAACTAGTCCAACAAACCTTTACGAGCGAGTTCGATTCTCAGTGGGTGTCCCATATTTCTGTTATTGTACCATACTAACCAACCAAGAGATAACCGACACAAGACGATCTTGTCACTTTAAATTTTCACAATTTGATCTGCATCAGGATAGATAGACTCCTAAATGGGTGGGTAGACTGAATTCAGGGTGTATTTTTGGCTAAACTTGCAAATCGGTCGGAAAATTAAAACATATTACAGAGTAACCCAAAAAAAAACAGAACCCAAATGATTTATCTATTTTCCCCATTAAACTAACCCTAACCCAAACGCTAACCCTAAACTCCCTAGTTAAAATTAACAGTTTTATTACAAAATTTGTGGGTTCTGTTTTTTCTGAGTCACCCTAATTTTCCGACCGATTTGCTAGTTTAGCCGTATTTTTATACCATATCTACTGGACAGATGTTAGTGGAATATGAAATGAAGTCTAATGTTTATATTCAGAGATGCCTGATTACCTCTGACAGAACATTATGGTTTATGATATTTTGATAGCAAACAGTAAAAAAATTGCACATCATAGCGCGATTTTTGCTAGTGCAAACCACATTAATAACAAAGTGACTTTTGTATTTTTTTATTATAAAAACTGAATCCTATCCACATTGAAAGGGAAATAAGATTAAAATATTACCAAATTTTGTACACACACACACACACACACATTCAGAGTTTTCCTTCTCCTTAGCCAAGGTTAAAGAGCCCAGTCTGCTCTGCAATTTACGCATGGTTAAAGGGAGAGTAGTTGGATTCAAATCTTTCCCAAGGGTATTAGTGCTATGTGAAATGCAAACAGCCTCATCCAGGATTTGAACTCAGGTTGCCGAGTTCATTTCCTACGACTAACCATTACACCACGCGTGTATGAGCAATACATATAAGTGTGTGTATATATATATATATATATATATATATATATATATATATATATAAATACACACACACACGTGTATGAGTTACATGTGTATATGTGTGCATTATATATATATATATATATATATGTGTGTGTGTGTTATATATATATACATATATATATATGTGTATGTTTATATATAATGTGTGAGTGTGTGTTAATGATTATATCTTCAATGATGTAAAAAAATAAATAAATAAATATCTTTATATATCTATAAAAAAATGATCAGGTTTCTATATATTTTTTACTAATACCAGAAAACTGGCACATTTTTTAATAATACCATTAAAATGCTTGAAGAATAAAGCAATTTCCAATCCAATTTGCAAATTATGGTTTGAAGCTTTTAAGTTCATTATTTCACTTGATTGAATTCAAATTAAAAATGTATTTTTAACTAATGTGAGATTTTATAATTTATTTGACAACATAATGGTTGGTTTAGCTCAGTCGGTAGAGTGTCCGACTAGGAACCACAAGGTTCAGATTTGATACCGGCCTTCACCAACTCAGCGTATGAGTAGCACAGGGATCTGTGCGGTAAAGTGAGGAGCTAATGACAGATGTGGTGCTCCACCTCAGACACCAAAACAATCTCCTTGTCCTAGCACAAGTGAAAAGGGGATAGACTCCTTCACTGTCGACTTTAAGCCACCCCAACAACTTTACTTTTTTACTTTACAATTTGTATGTGAAATCATTTCAAGTTAGCTTAAAATCCAAAGTAAAATATTATATATTCCTTTTCACTTTTGTGCTTTCAAATAACTACGACATGAGTATTGATAATCAATACTCATGTTCCATAATTTCAAATAACTGTGTAGGAGTTATTTTCGTATTTGCCTGGGGAGTTGTCTGCCCGTTTAGTGACGCTGGTTCCCGCTAGGGGCCTCGTGTATTTAAGCGGCTGATTTGAACTTCTCTTCCTCTTTGCCTGCTGCTCGACCTACGAGACACAATGAGGTAGTCTTATGCCTACCCCTTTCTTGGTGGGGCTTTGGCCCCCCTTACATTACTGTAAGTGATTTCCCAGCATGGACTATTCTTAGTCTCATGTCTGTGCTTTTATGTTTATCCCTTTTACATGTAACTTTATATTACTTATGTATGTATGTATTATGTACCCTGCTTATTCTTGTGCTGTTATATAAAATGTTTTGTCCCTCAACCTATGTCGGAGTTTGTTTACAACTGCGACATGAGTATTCCATATTCTATTTGTATGTAAAGACCTAACGAATATTGATAATCAATAATCATGTTCCTTAATTTCAAATAACTGCGACATGAGTATTGATAATCAATACTCATGTTCCTTAATTTTACGATCTTTATCTGGTTAAAAATGAGACCATCTAAATCGTCCATGATGAAACGCAAAAATGTAAATCCTGATTATCCGTTGTTGCTTATCCACTGAATACATATTTCTTATGAGTGTCTTCACCTCGGCCAAAATAATAGACCATTCTATTTTTATTATAAAGAAAGAAAGGGAAGAAAAAGAACAAACTACACAGAAAAAATATATGAAAGAAAGAGAGTAGGGGAAAGATAGAGAGAGGTGGTGAGCGTGCAGAAGCGATGACGTTAATCTGTTTCAATTGGACATAATAAAAAAAAAGAAAAGAAATAGAGAGAGAGAGTTAAATGAAGATTAAGGGCCGGGTTAGCTCTGTCGGTAGAGCGTTCGGCTAGAAACCACAAGGTTCCTAGTTCGATACCGACCCTCGCCAACTCAGCATATGAGTAGCACAGGGATCTGTGCAGTAAAGTGAGAGCTGATGGTAGGTGTGGCGCTCCACCTCAGACGCCAAAACAATCTTGGTCTAGCACTAGTGAAAGGGGGATAGACTCCCTCGTTGATTGGCTGATACTGACTTTAAGCCACCCCGACAACTTTACTTACTTACATATTGAACTATTTTGAAATAGCTCTTAAGTAAACATATCAAATGTAATAATTAAATCATCATACTGTGGTATATCCACAGGTCCTGTTAGTAATAACTATTTGTAAACAATTATAGCTTCAAGTAAAGATATTACAATCTATATGACATGAAGTATTCCAAGCTAATACAAATAATTTGCACACAGTTGTATGGTTTCAAGTAATTATTTCTATTTAATAAGAAAGATGGCTTCAAACGGCATATGGTCTGGACATAGATCCCTCAGATTATTACTTGTTCTGATCCATGGCTCAATTCTTGCGTTCATGACGCTACAACCACAAAGAGGAGGTGGACGCTTCAATGAAGGAGTTCTTTGACTCGAAAGACAAGAACTGATAGCACAATATAAAAAAAAAAACTAGCAGAAAGATGGCTTCAAATGGCATATAGTCCAGACATAGCTCCAATCCATGGCTCACCTCCAGCGTTCATGACACTACAACTACAAAGAGGAGGTGGACGCTTCAATGAAGGAGTTCTTAGAGGAGGTGGACGCTTCAATGAAGGAGTTCTTTGACTTGAAGGACAAGAACTAATATCAGCATGGCAGAAAGGTGGTTTCAAATGGCGCAACTCAATGGCCTCTACTTTGAATTCTTCCTCTGATTTCCAATATTTTTATTTTTTTATTATTTTATTCTTATTTTATTTTTATTATTATTATTATTATTATTATTATTATTATTATAGTAGTAGTAAAGTCGTCAGGGCAGCCAAATGTCAGTATCAGCCATGCAGCAAGGGAGTCTATCCCCTTTTCACTAGTGCTAGACCAAGGAGATTATTTTAGCGTCTGAGGTGGAGCGTCACGCCTACCATCAGCTCCTTACTTTGCTGCACAGATCCCTGTGCTACTCATATGCTGAGTTGGCAGGGCGGGTATCGAACTAGGACCCTTGTAGTTTCTAACCGAACGCTCTACCGACTGAGCTAACCCGGCCCTTAGCTCAGTCAGTAGAGTGTTCCCTGTGCGGTAAAGTAAGGAGCTGATGGTAGGTGTGGCGCTCCACCTCAGATGCCAAAAAACAATCTCCTTGGTCTAGCGCTATTGAAAAGGGGATAGACTCCCTCGCTGACTGGCTGATACCAACTTTGGGTGGCCCCGACAACTTTACTTTTTTTTACTTATTATTATTATTGATTGATTTTTATTTTATTTTTATATTATCTTATTAGTATTATGTTTAAGTTTTCCTTTTCTTGTTAATCAATACTAGGTCCAGTGCTCTGGCTGGGATAAGGTAATCCGTCTTTATCTCAAAGTCCGAGAGAATTTTATCCGTTTCATTCTCAAGAACAGGTTCTGGTTTGTGCATATACCATTTTGATGTTTACTTAAAATTTCTTGCACAGTTCCCAGTGGATCACCTTTCCAACCCAATCGTGCCTAGCCTTGAATTTTCACTGTGCTAGTTCGCTGCATCCGCCCCATCTCATTATTATTATTATTAGTAGTAGTAGTAGTAGTGTAGTAGTAGTAGTGGTAGTATTTTACTACTTGCAAGTTTTACACACCACTTCTAATTTATCGTTTTTCACGAGTCTGAGTAACAGACTTGTTGTAACTTGAAGAATAAAGCAAATCAAAAGTAAGTAAAGGAGTCTATACCCTTTTCACTTGTGCTAGACCAGGGAGATTATTGTTGCTGAGGTGTAGCAGCACACCTACCATCAGCTACCCTACTTTACTGCATAGATTACCCAAACTGTGCTACTGATGTGCTGAGTTAGCAGGGACGAGTATCAAACCCAGAACCTTGCATTTTTAAGGAGGTATTCCACCGACTAAACGACTAAAATATTGCAAAACTTTTGCAAGTAATGGCTTCAAGGACAAGAATTTAATTCTTTGTTTTGAAATGCAATGTAATTGATACCATTTACTAGAGAGAATAGCTGGTATAACAGTCATTGTCTTAAGGAAATGGACTCAGTGAACAGAGTTCAAATCCTGGACAAAGTAGAATAATTTTTTTTTTTTTCCAGAAATGTAAACTCTGAATTGTTTGGAATTGGTTTATAGCAAAAAGTATATTTATCTCACAGATATATTTGGTTTGAGGCTATTCAAAATGGCAGCTAAGCAAACAGGCTTGAACAGAGGTCTGTCATCAGATTTTGCTGGCTGAGAAGTGCAAAGCATATAAACTTTACAGAAGAATGCAATGTGTACAGAGAAGCAGGTTTTAGTAAAAAAAAAATTGGCTAAACTTGCAAATCGGTCGGAAAATTAAAACATATTACAGGGTGGCCCAGAAAAAACAGAACCCAAATTATTCATTTATTTTCCCATTAAACTAACGCTAAACCCCCCCTAGTTAAAATTAACAGTTTTATTACAAAATTTGTGGGTTCTGTTTTTTCTGGGTCACCTTAATTTTCTGACCGATTTGCAAGTTTAGCCAAAAATGTTTTTTTTCAAATGTGATAAACATGGGTTTAAAAAGCCAGAGTTGAAAAGACAGTCCATAGAGTGGAAACATACGGACTCTCTGGAAAATATACATATTGTGCGTGTTATTCATATAAACATGTGCATGCATGTGTTATATATGTGTGTGCACATGCATTATATGTGCATGAGGGCATATGTGTTACATGCATGTGCGTGCATGAATGCATGTTTCATATACATGTGTGTGCAAGAGTGCATGTTTTATTTATGAGTATGTGTGCATGTATATGCGTGAGTGCACATTATTATCTGTGTTATATATATATATATATATATATATATAATACGCGTGTTCCTAAATCTTCCGTCTGTTATCATTCTGCAACACCTCTGGTTAAAAATGAGACCATCCAAATTGTTCAAGATGCAATGCAAGAATATAAATCCAAATTATCTGGTGTCACTAATAGCAGATTTCTTATTTCTCCTATTTTATTTCATCCAATTTTTAAAAATTAAACGAACCATATGACCTTCAGGAACCCCTTTTTCGATCTAGTTTCATCAGGACATTTTTTTCATTTACACCGTCAAAATCCGGTTGTTTGTTAACAGATGATGTTTAGAGTTTTTTTTTTTTTTAATTATAAAACTAAACCCTAACCCTAACCCCTAACAAACAACCGGATATTGACGGTGTAATAAAAAAACATGTTCTTTCTTAATCGAGATCAAAAAGGGGTGCCTTAATGTCATATGGTCCCATTTTTCTTCTGTAATATGGAGTCAAATGCCTAGGAATGTATACTATTTCCCCTAAAATAAGACCTAGCGTGATTTTTCAGGATTAAATATATTATAAGCCCTAGTGGCAGACAGACAAAAAAAAACCCCTAACAAACAACCAGATTTTAACGGTGTAAATAAAAAAATGTCCTGATGAAACGAGATCGAAAAGGGGGTGCCTAAAGGTCATATGGTCCAATAAAACATTCCAAATGGTCTTGTGACCCTTAAATGCTGAACGTAAAATTAAAATGAATTGAAAAAAAAAGTTAAATATTTGTTTTATTTGTAATATTGAAATAGTGAATTACTTTTGATCTTATGTCGCCCCGGCATCCTGCCTTAATTAACGCTACGTTTTAGCAAGCCAGCGTCAGGCGAATTTCCGGCTCAAGTTAGATATTTTCCGAGTCGTGTTTTTGTCAATTTTTTGTTGGCAAATTAATGTAGATATTTTAAATGCCCCCCCCACACACACACACACAGATTTTTATCGACAAATCAATGTGAATATTTTACAACCCTTTTAAGAAATAGTGAGAGAATCGAATAAAGATTATTATACTTTTTACATATTGAATTATTGCGATAGCTCTTAAGTAAACATTAAACGTTGTAATAATTAAATTATCATACTGTGGTATATCCACAGGTCCTGCTAATATATACAATTACTAGACGACCCGTGAATCTGTTGGGTTCCTGATGTAACAACGGTTCAAGATGATATTAATGTTTGAAGGATATGATAGAGCAATTCAAAGTTATCTCCGTAAAATCGAGAATTTGAATGATTTAAGCCCCCCCCCCCCCCCAAAAAAAAAAAAAACAGTTTAGCGCGAATGCTAACCCCAGCTTAGTCCGGTACAGACCAAGCTTAATGGAGGAGAGTATATCTTCAAAACGCAACATTGAAATTCTCTATTTTTACCTGGCCCCACAAGCACCGACCACTGGTATTGTTTATAGGAAGACGTTTCACACCAAGCCCTATCACCCACCACAACATCTCGGAAGTGATGTTTCTCCTCCCCCACACACACACTCGCTTCAGCAAAGTTTACGATTTATTTATCTATAAATAAATAGTTTCCAGTGCTTTATAAGCCGGGAGAGAAGAGGGCACAGTAGTTGGCTCATTTAGTTCGCAAAAACTAGGATTTATTTTATTTTTTTAAATCGGTATACTCGATTTAAATCCTCACACCCGCGTCTCACTTTCCCCCAACGACACCTAATTCAAATTATTCGTACTTTGTTTAATTTCTATTATCATTAATTTCTGTCCGCAAAATACAAGTAATTTACGTAAATATAGAGATGAATCAACCACATTTGATTTCTGTCCCACTTTCAAATTATTTAATCAAAGTCTTTAAATAGATCTTTAAAACAAATAAAAGTACAAACATTTCTGAGGTTGAGATAGAAGAGGAAAAAATCCCGAATAACTTAATTTTAAATGCATTCTTTTTTTAATAATAGATCAAAAGTAAAATTTCAAAATGTGTTTTTGGTGTGTGGAAGGTAGAAGTATACAAAAGGGCAAGGATATATGTATACGTACGCTTGCGAGTTTACATACAAACACACACATAAAAGGAGTCGCGTCTGTTTTGGTATGTACGTGTCGCTCATAAATAAGATGTCATTGAGCATTAAAATCGCACATACACTTTAATGTTTGTAATAAATAAAGAAAGCAACAAAATTTATTTTTTAATTTTTACTGACTAAATGATATAATTTAATAATTAAAATTCAATCGATTTGTGGAACTATTCAGAGTTCTTCATAAAGAATCATAAGTACAAGAAATACCCTTTAGAAAAATAAAATTGTTTCAAAATATTCACGTGTTTAGGGTTACATTATTTTAGATATAAGCAAAAATAGATAAATACAAAAAACAATTCCTAAAACGAATATTATTATACGAGAATTCTTAGCTTCTTTTATCGTTAAAATTAATTTATTTTTACTCCTTTCTTCCCTCTTTCTCTTTCACTTCCTGGTGTTCCTAAAATCCGTTTATTACGGACTTAATACTTCTGCTAAGAAGCACTTTCTAATACTTATTATTCCGAATCATTCGGTTTCTTTTTCCAAAAGTCAAAATTGTGATTCGTTCGGTTTATTTATTTGTTCTGTTGAATTTTACCCTAAATTTCTAAAGATTTGGGGCTGTGTGTTTGAAATTTTAAACGCATAATTTAGAGTAACTGTTTATAAAATTTTAGTAATAAATCTATAAAATAATTAAAAAAAAAATTTTTTTTTAAATTGAATATTTCGGAACGATTTTTTTTAAATAAAAATTTATTTCAGTTTTTTGTTTTTCAATTCTACTATAGTTCTAATACGAAGCAATGTTTGCATTAAAAACAAATAATAACCACTAAGAACATAGTACTTCCCCTTCAACATAAAACTTTTTTTCTTTTTGTTTTTTTTGACAGTAGCAGATTCCGTGGGCGTTACGTTTTGCTAAAGCAATTATTCTTTTTGTAAACAACACTTCATACTACAGGTTATTATTTTATTTTTTTAATCAGTAATTAAAAAAATAAAACTCTAAATCCAGAGTTAAAACAATTTTCTATAGTCTCCCACTCGGCAGTACCGGCATTAAATCGCGCAACTTTATTTCTTTCCTTAGGGAAAGACGAGGGCAATCTTTTTTTTCTTTTTGTGAGAATCACTGATGCTAAAATTAAATTTGTCCGTGATTAAAATTATTCATTACACATTCTAATATTAGAATCCAAATTATTTTTTAATTTGTATCGTAAGCAAGAGGCTAGTCTTCCCAAAATTGTCAAGTTCTTTTTCTAAAGTTGTTTCTTCAGTTCTAACAAAAAGAAAATTGTATGATTATACGAAAAATAAAAAGGATTTTAAAAAACTTGAGATATTAAGTAGGGGAGATATTCAGTTTTTTTTAAAAACTTTTTTTTAAACAACGTTCTCAAATAATTCACTGGGATTCAAGATTTTAAAAAATCCTAGCAGTCTTCCCCGACGAAAATAATAATAAAAAATACAGAAAATTAATGTAGTCAAGAAATTTTTTGAAAGACATTAATTTAAAGAAAAAATAAATAAATAAAAGAGCCTATGAGAGGGGGGGATAAACTTTACAACATTGTCTATTTAATTTCACTATTATTAAAAAGGTTTTTTTTTTTTTTTTTAATTTCCAATCTAAAAAATAAAGAAAAGTAATGTAGCGAAGAATTTTTTGAAAGACAAAAAAAAAAAAAAAAAATTGATAGAAAGTGAAAACGTAAAAAAGGACTATAGCAAATAAAATTCGTTCCGTCATTCAGACTTGCAAAACAGAAAAGTTTTTTTGTTTTTTTGCAATATCATACTACAAATATATGATAATATACATTTTAATGTTGCTATAATCTTCCAAATTATTAGAAATGAAATTTCGAAAAAAAGAAAGAAAAAATAGTGAAAGTTTTCTATACTTTTCAACACATCTTTTCCTAGATAGACACGTGATCAAATATTTCCCCACCCCCAACTTTAGTCAGACTACTAACTTTTCAAACTTAAAAACAAAAATCATCCGTAATAATATGTTCGAGCTTTAAAAACCTAACTATATTGTCAAAAATTTTTAAAACCACATTGAAAACGAAAGAAAAGCAAAACTACGAATTTCCTAATAATTCTTTAACATTCCTTTTTAAACAGATAAAATCCTTCTTAGGCAAGTGTGGCACAAGGCTATATATTAAATTTAGGCACCCCGGGAGGAGGAAAGAGAATTAGTAAGTTACTGTTTACTTTTGGTATAAGACCAGTTCTTACTAAGCTTAGCTTAGTTGTGACACAAGGCCGAAGTATGGGGGTACCCGGTGAGAATCGAACTGACTAACAAACAATTGTCTGCTAGTCTAGCTTGTTAACCATTACACCACGTGAGGTGTCTTCCGAGGAAAGAATTAAACTCACTACAGTAGTACGCAGGCGTATAGTTATTTTCTTAGTTTAGTCTGGCACAGGGCCATCGGGGCGCCCAGTGAGGAATCAGCGAATGTGTAAAAGTTTATTAATAGGTACCACCAATTTTCCCTGTGAAATTTACCCCCCCCCCCGCTATATTTAACACAATGAAACTTGCATAAAAGTTAACATTATCTTGAAAATTTGTTGTGCATTCGAAAGAAGAAACATTAAACAAACTCCTGATGATTTTAAAAAAATAAAAAATTTCAGCTTACGGAAATAATGAAAATCATGAACGAAAAAACATCATTACATTTTTGCACCGTTAAATCAATTGAAATATAACGTAGCCAAAAACAAGTTATGACTACCGGTTTTTTTAAAAATTCTATGTAAAATCAATTAATGGTCCGATTTTCACGAAACTTTACATAATTATTTACCTTTGGATGTAAATATGTCTGAAATAGTTTTTTCCTAAAATATATTAGGAGAATTTTTTTTACGAGGTCTACCCCCCACCCCATTTTATTTTAGGAAATATGAAAAAAATGAACTGACAAAAAACGATTTGTACTATTCGCAGAGTTCCGTCCCGGCCTCCTGCCTAAAAAAAAACGCTTAGGCGGTGTTGGCTTAAAAAAAATGTCGATAAAAACGCCTTCAATGAAATATGAAAAAATGAACAGACAAAAAACGATTTTTACTTTTTTTCAATGAAGATAAGTTTGTATAATTATATCAGAAGATTTTTATAAGTTTCGATGCGAGACCTTTTTAGTAAAAGAACCATAAATACAAAATTCTGCTAAAAAATATACACAAAGAAATTGAACATGTGGTAAAAAAACGGACTGTTTTACAATATTTTTTTTTAATTAAAAATGACCTGACATCTTTTTATTAAAATATAAAAGAATATCTAAATACTCAGATTTTCTTTTATTTATGTTTATTTAAACTAAAAAAAAAAACAAGACATTAAACAAACAAGAATATCTAAATATTTCATTAAAGGCGTTTTTATCGACAATATTTTAAAGCTAACACCGCCTAGCGTTTTTTGAGGCCGGGACGGAACTCTGCGAATAGTACAGAGAGCATTTTTAGTAAAAGTACCATTAATATAGAATTCTGCTAAAAGAATGTCAATAAAGAAACTGACTATGTTGTAAAACAACGGACTGTTTTACTTATTTTTCAAGATAACAGCGAGTAATTTTTCTAAAATCGGATAATTTGATATTTGAATTAACTATTTTTCTTTGTAACAACTCTTTATGTTCGTTATTTATTTTTTGCGAGATTTAGAAAATAAGCTCAAAAATATTTACGTCCCTTACGTCAATATGGCCTAAACTGATCACGTGACCTATTTTGGTGGTACCTATTGCTCTACAACAGGCGCTTGTTTTTTATGCCATTATTTGTCTTGTCAAAGACGGTTTTTTTTTTTAACTAGTGAGACTAATTATTTGCTCGGGGGAGACCGTCGAGATTTTAATTGGAGATTGTGATTAAAATTACAATTTTGTTTCCCTAATTTTAGTAAATTTAGTTTTGTGGTGAGTTATGCATCGACTTTAATGCTGAGAAATCTTTAGCAGTTAGGCCGATTGCTGAGGGGAGATAAATAATATGACCAATTAAACTTAATTGATCTAACAGACTCAAAACATTAAACCTGTAAATTTAAAAACAGACCCCAAATAAAACTCCCTTCAGCAATTAGTCTCTTACCATTTTTTAACAGTAATTCACATCAATCTAATAGAAAAAAAGAAGACAAAAAACGCGTGTATACGCCAATAAAATAGTCTACTACACAAAGGGATTGCGACAGGGGGAAAGGAATTATGAGAATTTTTTTTGTAAACAACAAGAAAAAAATAACTAGATTTTGTTATCATGTACTTAAATTTATCGACTAGATCAAGGTTCATGATGATAACAATAACTTTGACAGCAATAAAAAAAAATTTTTTAAAGTAAGATTGATCTCACGTAGACAAAAAAAAAAAAATTATAAACTTATTCGTAAAGTTTTAGAGTACGTTATACTGAATTTAAATCATTCAATACAAAAAAGAAATAAATAAAAGTTTTAATTTACAATATAATTTCCCGTCTAAATCAGTGTTTCGCAACTGTTTGTTTTTTTTTTTTTTGTGTTTTTTTTTTTTTTTTTGTGGTCCCCTTCAACCCAATATGGGTTCTTTGCGACCCTCTCAAAATATCATGGATTCCACCCCCTCCCTCGCTGTTGAGAAACTGGTTTTAAGAATAAAATAGGAGTTTCAAATTTTATGAAATTGAAAACTAAACACGACTTCTTTGCATCGTTCAGGTTAAAATAAAATAAAAATACACTAGATAAACAAACATTCATGTTAATAAAATGGATTAGATTTTAACTAAATAAGTTGGATTCTTATTTTCAAAAATGATTATTTATTAAATTACAAAATACTCCATATTTTGTGGGCCTTAATTTTTTTTTTTTTTCAATTTGGCCTCATAGACCCCTAGGAAGTCACTGGCCCCCGTTGGAAAAATCAGGTTTAAGTAAGTAGTAATTAATTTAAGTATTGAATCAACTTAAAACAAGTTTTACTTTTTTTCTTTTTTTTTTTTTTAAGTTTTGTTATTTCTTAAATAAACCCATAATGAAAAATATTCCTGTTTCAGCAAAAAATATCCCCATCCTCAAAGTTTTGTGTACATTAATAATAAGTTATTCACGTCTACAAATAGTTTGTGCAATTAGTGAATTTAATCACTTAGTAAAGTTAAAGGACCTATTTCAAGAAAAGAAAAAATAGATCACTCGAAAACCCGTTACGTTCCCCCGTTGTTAAGGAATAAAGGTTTTTAATGTGCATTAATTATATTAGAGGATTAAAAATGACGCTCAGCGTGAATTTATACCTCATAAAATGATCATTAAAATTGCAAATAAAACTTGAAATTGTTTTATTCTATAATCTATAGTATTTTAAGTGTATTCCATTGCGCCATTGCCCTAATAAAAATCTGACTATGATGTGCCGTTATTTACCGGGTTACAGCCACACACATAATACATACACAATAAGCCAAGTGTTGTTCTGTGTTGAAGTTTAATTTTTAATTATTCGTTTGACGAAGTTTATTAAGAATAAAGTTTTCAGAAGTTTTATGTTTTACACAAACATTTTCTCAAATATTTCTATAAGGCGAAATTTAAATACAACAGGGTCATGATTTTGGATAATTCACGTAACGCAGTAATTTCGTCGGAAAATAGATTTTTTTCTGATCTATTCAAGTCTGTTCTATAAAAAAATAACATTCACTTTTCAGAATTTTTTTTTTTTTCATATTTGGAAAAAATTAAATATAAAAGAGGTGCCGGTTGATGTAACCACAAAGTAGGGGTTCAGTTTACAACGAACGTGTAATGTATAATTGGACACTGACTTTCTGTCAGCTTTTACCATACATGATGTTCAATTTACAATGTATGTAAATTGGACCCTAACTTTATGACGACTTACAATTTCATCAGATTTATTTTTTAAAATTTAAATCTATTTTTAAATTTGACTTTCACTTTCGGGGATTATTTTCTTCATCAGATCCCTCACTTCCAACCAAAAAAAAAAAAAAAAAAAAAAAAAAATAGGAAAGAGTTTGATGGTCATAAAGTTAGGGTTTAATTTACAACAAATCGCAAGAAAATCAGATTTTATCTTCAAGTTTGAAACGAAATCTTTCGTCAAAGGGTTCCTCGAAAAAAAAAGAAAAGAAAAAAGATTCACTTCCCTAGCTCCTAAATTCCGATCCATAAAACGCAATATGTATCCATATATTTATTTTTTGTCGTTAACACTTCTCATAGAATACACATAACTACACTAAGCAAAACATGTGCAGGTGCATTACTTTGTGATTCTAAGTCCAAGTACTGGTTCATTTATCAGTAGGTACCACCAATTGTGACGTAATAGGTGTATTTTACAAAATCTATTTAAACCCCCTGATTGAAAAAAATACCAAAAATCAGGGAATTATACGATTTTAATGAAATTTTCACTATTAAAGTATCAATAAATTTTATAATCTGCCTTTAAATAATCGATTTAATTAATTTTAATTCGTTTTTAAAGTGAAAATCAGCGCCCATTTTGGTGGTACCTATTTATCAGTAAAAAAAAAAAAAAAAAACACAAACCTTGTCATATTTATGGGTGCTACTCACAACCGCAAAATTGATGCACTATAATGTACATTTAGAGTTATATATATATATATATATATATATATATATATATATATATATATATATATATATATATTGCGTAGGAAAAAACCGTAACGAAAGGGCACCTTGTGATTAATAATAATAATAATACTCAGAAAACTGCGTAATGTGAATGAATGACAATGAATGTGAAAACATATGGGATTCAAATCCCCACCCCCACGAACAACTAGAAATCGTTGTAACAGGTAGACAGGGGATTAGCGACGCGCGCATGCGCGATAATTTGTTTAAATGAGACTAAATTGCATTTTTGACAAAATGACTTTAGCCCCCCCCCCCAGGGAAAATAATTTACCAAAAATCAGGGAATTATCGGATTTTAATGAAATTTTCAGTGTTTATGTATCAATGAATGATCTTTATAATGCATTACTTATTTTATTTCAAAACTTTCTCATTTTTTTCAGGTCACTTATTTTTGACCCCCCTTATGTTGGGGGCGTAATTTTTTTTTCAAGTTGGTCTTTCCGTTTTCTAATTACAGTAAATAAAGAGATAAAAGACCGAAGTTATGAATAGAAATTTTTAAAAAAATTACGGTGGCTTTTCTATGAGAAAATAAGTACCGAAAATCGAAAAATAAAATGTAAAAAATAAATAATTCATTTTTTGGAGATTTCTTTTTTACTCATTTCGATAATTATTTAATTGGCTATTATTTTATAAAAGAAAAAAATTATACATCGATATTTTTCTGCTTAAAAAGAGGAGGGGGTACATTTTCAATCGAGTTTTTCTTCAAAAAGTATACTTTGATGTAATAAAATAAGATTTGCATTAAATAGATATTTATTTTTAGAATCTAAAAATATAATATTTTAAATGAATTTTATATATTAATTTTTCATAGCAAAAATACTAAATTAAAGTTTTGAAATAAAATAACTGATGTATTATAAAATTCATTAATTGATAAATCAATACTGAAAATTTCATTAAAACCGGATAATTACTTGATTTTTGGTAAAACAATTTTTCCATCCCAAATGTTATTTTAAAATTGTAAACAAGCGCCTAAAACCATTGAAAAAGAGGCAGAATGGTGGATCGCTTCGAAATTGACCAAAACAATTCGTTTTAAATCTATTAAAAATAAACTGCATATGTAATGATATTTTTCTTTTTTTAATGATCGTCATTAAGTTACTACTTATCATTTTAGACAAAAGTTTGACCTTAAATAATAGATTTAAATAATTTTAATTAGTTTTTAAAAAGCTAGCAGCCGACAAAATTGGGTATCTCTAGTTTAAAGTTTTGTTATTTTGTAGTTGCCGAGTTAAGTATTAGAAATTAAGAATTCAATTAACTGTTTTCTTTCATTCCATATTGCATTGGAAAGTTACAATAAAGAAAAAAAAAACTTTTCGTTTTTAATTTAACGATTTCTAAAACTTAAGTTTCTAGATTTATTTTAAGATTAATTGATAAAACCACAAGGTTAGGATTGTATACATAACTTTTAGGTTTTAGCTAAAAAGATGAAAACATCGTATGAGATAGGGGTAATTAATGCGTGTGTGTGTGTGTGTGTGTATGCGAGAGAGAGAGAGAGAGAGAGAGAGAGAGTTTTAGTTTGCACTTAAAATAAGTTTTGTACTTAATATTTGTAGAACTATTTTCACAGAAATTAAAAAGCAAACAGAAAATACATTTTTATCAGGTAGCAGAAACTTATGGGGGTTTTATACCCAGAATTTTATTTCTGTATTTATTCCTAGTATTTCTAAAGAAAACAAAAGGCAAGTTTGTTTTTAATCCGTAAATCTGAAAATAATTAATCATGGACACACAAAGATGGACACAAGAGATAAAATATGATAATAAAATAAACGCATTGAAATGTGTAGTGACAAGTAAAAAAGTTTTTTTTTTGTTTTTTGTTGTTTTTTTTTTTTTTGTATTTCTAAGGGTTTTTTTCTTTGTATTTTTAGTGCTTTTTTTTTTTTTTTTTTTTTTAAAGGATTAAATTACTTACGTATAAAGTCCGGTATGATTTATTAAAAAGAGGAAATCCGTCCACTTTGCGATGAACATCTCCAATCTCCAGGGTAGATGGGATAATGATGGGGGGCGACGAACCATCATCAGTTTTATTTGTTGTCGATTCCCCGTTCGTTTTATTGAAGGGGAAAAACTCCGGGATGGGCAAGGACATAGAGCCAAGAAGTCCGTGATTGAATACTAGCAAGGTTGCAAGCAAAAGAAAAGACTTTGGACAAAATCTGCACAGCTGAGAAAACCGGTGGTAAGAAGCAACAATGGAGGAACTGGTTACTGTCCTCAATACATCGGCACACATTACTATACTCCCAGCTCGGCATGGAGCGATGGGGATTGCTAGGACCACAACAAATTTCTATAGGGGAACAACAGTAACATTCACATCCTAAACAACAACGAAGAAGAAAAAAAAGAATATCCAGAATTTTCGCTTTAACATTAACCGTTAGATTTCTCTCGGGTTCTCTGTTGTTGTTGTAAGAATAATAATAATAATCCTTCTCCAAATGGAGAACGTTGTACGTTGGGTTTCTTTTCCTCGGGGGTAATAAAAGCTGTAGAAACCAATTTTTTAAGATAAAAAGGAATAATATTAATCCGGAAAGTTTTTCCCAGGAGTTGGTACTGTTTCCAAAGTGTAAAGCCTGTGATTTTTTTCGTCCGTTGTCGTGATATGAGTGTAGATAATAACGACCGCACTTAAAATAAGGAGGTGTTTGCTGTAGAGATGCGTGATCCTTATTATTGGTGTTAGAATAATTAATAGTATCAATTCCTTGGTAATGTGATTTTTTCGCACAGATTTTGATTTCACTGTAAAAAGAAAAAGAATTAAATTTTCCGTTGTTAGAAGAATCAAAGCTGTCGATGGGAGAAATATTATAGTGGTGGTGATAGTAATAATAATAATAGTAATAATAATAGTAATAATAATAATAACAATGAGAGAAGTTGTGAGGGTCGTCCTTGGAGAATCCGGCTTCTCTCATGTCGTCAGGATCTTTTGCACGAGCATTCGATTTTTTGGTGAGGTAGATGAAGAATTGTAAAAAAAAAAAAAAAAAAAAAAAAAAAAAAAGAAAAAGCGAATTAAAAAAAATCGAGAAGGACGAAGAACAAAAAAAAAACACAAAAAAAAATAAAGGAAAAAAAATTAAAAACAAAAAAGTTAAGATCCAGGCAGAACGTTATAACGGTAAAGAAGAAACATCCAGGAATTTATATATATATTTTGTTGTTGTTGTAAAAACTCCTTTAAAGTAATAAATTTAACGTAACATTTTTTTAAACTTCCAGGTTTTTCTTTTGTTTTTTGTTTTTTGGCTTTTTTTGTTTTTTTGTATCTGTTTGTGTTTTTGGCTTTTTAAAAAAAGCCGACTAAATGTCGTCGTTGGAACACAGTTTCACAAACTTGTTCCTTCTTCATTCTGCTTTTGCTTGCGAACAGACTAAACTTTTTTTTTTCTTCTTTTTGCTGCCGCTCTCACGGCAACGACGACGACAGTCATAGTGATAGTGAGAGGAGAAATACAGTGACAGGAGGAGAAAGACCGTAAAGTAGGAGGTAAGTAAAGTGAGAAAAAAAAAGAAGGAAAAAAGTTACGCGAGTAGCAGCAGCAGCGTCGGCACCAGCACCAGCAGCAGCAGTGGCGGCGGCGAGCACTTGTTCTTTCTTACACACCCCAAAACGTGAATTGTACACAATTACAAGTTTTTTGTGTTTTTTAAAACTTTATTTATTTTTGTTCCGTGGTTTATTTATTTATTTAGAAAGAAAGAAAAAGAAAAAATTCAAAGACAAAGTGCATTGGTGTTACTTTCCACTTTGGGATTTATTATCAACTCTTGAAATACGCAAGAAAAAAAAAAAAAGAGGACTGTGATGCTGCTACTAACTGAAGCAAACCAAGTTTATTGCAAAACCTGTAAAAAAAAAAAAATTAAAAAAACAAATACAAAATACAAAAAAAAAAACCCTACAAAATATAAGGAAAGGAAAGAGTTGTGTTTATGTTTAGGTATACGATAGCCAAATTTTCGTCTGTTTTTCATTTTAAAAACGAATTAAAATTAATTAAATCGATTATCTAAGGTCAAACATTTGTTCAAGTCGAAAAGTAGTAACATAATGAGCATCAGTAAAAAAAATAAAAATAAAATAAAATAAAAATAAAAAAAAGCAAAATAATATTACATTTATTTTCAATACATTTAAAACTACTTTTTCGGTCAATGTTGCTCAAATATAACTTAACATGGCCGCCAACTTGCCGTAAAATCCGTGTTTACAAAATAAATTTAACCCTCCCGATTGAAAAAAAATTACCAAAAATCAGGGAATTATCCGATTTTAATTACATTTTCAGTCTTGATTTATCAATGAATGCATTTTATAATGTATCAGTTATTTAATTTCAAATTTTATTTATTATACACTTAAATTTGACTTTTTTTTTTATCAATTTCGCTTTCGCCTTGCTTTAAATATTGAAAACCAAACAAACAAAAAATCACCGATTTATTTTGAAATCATTGCATTAATTTTTAACGAATTAATCTGAATTATTTACTGATTTTTTTAAAATTATTTTTTTTAAAGACTTGATAAGTAGTAAAGTCTGTGGATCGCCTATTTATCAGCCAAACAGCGAGGGAGTCTGTCCCCTTTTTGCTAACGCTAGACCACGGAGATTGTTTTGCTGAAGTGCAGCGCCATACCAACCATCATCTCCCAGAGGCTTTACCGCACAGATAAGATTACTCAAATATGACACATGCGCTCAGTTGGCGGGGACCGGTATCGAACCCAGAACCTTGCGTTTACCTAGACGGATGTTCAACAGACAAAGACAAAGTTTTAAAGTGATTTCTTTTTACTTTGGGGTTCATTTTCTACATTTAAATACACAGTTCCCCATCATTGCCATTACTCCCAGGCTCACTCTGCCCCGGAGTGGTAGTACCTGTTAAGGTTACATTGATGGGTTTAAATAGATATGTCTGCAAAATTATTTGTATTCGATAGGACCGTGTACAAAAAATCTTAAGAAACAATTGTATAAAAATGTAAATATGAACAAAACAATGAACGCGAGTCGCTCACCTTTATGCATAAATTAATCCCAGACGGGTTGACATGCCGTTAAAATCAATCAACCTATCAATCTTAAAAGAAACAAGAAAAACAAAAAACAAAAAATATTAAGGTTGTTTTTTTATTACGTATTGCTTTAAAAAAAAACAACAAAAAAACAAACAAATTACTATACATTTAATGTTGAAAAATATATATTTTAAACCAAGTTTAATTTAAATTATACATTGCAATACTAACACAAACAGCTGAGACTAATGTGTCTACCGTTGGGTTCAATAATTAATTTCAATGGTTAATTAAATGTATAGTATTTTTTTTTTTTTTTTTTTTAGCAATACGAGATTAAAAACAACCTTAATCCCCAAACCCTAAACCGTAACCCAATTCGCAAAAAGTTCATTCATAGACTGTAGTTAAATTGTCATAGGGGACCACCAAAAAACTTTCCGTTTTAATTTTACGACCAATTTACAAGTACAGCCGCCGCAATCAACTGAAGCAAAGCAAACTTATAAAGAAAAACTTGTAAAAAAAAAACGAAAGAATTTTATTTAAATTAAATTATAATTCTTTCGTTGAATCAATTAAATTATTTAATCAACTCAATTTTTTACCATTTTTGACGTTTTAATTGTTAAAATATAAAAAAAAATTTTTTTTTAAAATCACTGATTTATTTCGAATTCATATGATTTAATTTAAATTTAAATATCCAATTTTAATTATTTACATTTTTTTTTTTTAAGATTTAACTTTATTTGAATTGTTTTCGGCATTTTGCAAATATGATGAATTTTCCTTGGGCGATTATTTGATTACTGCCACGGTCATCATTTAATTCCTTGTCTTAAGTAAATTCTTATTATTCCCAATTATTATGACTTCATTACGACGACTACAGGGTCACGCTGTAGCTGCTCATGTTCCCACCCTAACCCACAGGGGCATAAAAATGGGTCTGCTTCATAAACGGATTTTTTCCACTCGTGCTTTTTAAAACAATCTGCACTGCATCTTACGACCTTTTACAACTGCTTTGTTATTGTCTCTTCAATTTAGGTAATATATATATATATATATATATATATATATATATATATATATATATATATATATATATATATTATATTCAGATCGTCGCGTCTAAAAGACACGGTACGTAAATTGAAAAAAAAGAAAAACAACTTTTACTTTCCTTGTTTTCATCAAGAACAAACATTTCAGCATATCATTTTTGGCACACTCATTGGATAACGAACTATAAATTAATATTTTGGTTAAATCGAACTTAACGGACCTAAATTCCACCATCGTATGTCACCCCGCCGAAAGAAGAAGAAAAAAAAATACCAAAAATCAGGGAATTAACCGAATTTAATGAAATTTTCAGTGTTGATATATTAATGAATAAAAGATATAAGGAGGCCTAACACAAATTCTCAAAGATACATTGTTCAAAGTTAACTGATCTGAAAAAATGTAAAAGTTTTTAAATAAAATAACTGGTGCATTATATCTTTTATTCATTAATATATCAACACTGAACATTTCATTAAATTCGGTTAATTCCCTGATTTTTGAATTTTTTTTCTTTCGGCGGGGTGACATACGATGGTGGAATTTAGGTCCGTTAAGTTCGATTCAACCCATATTTTAGTTTAGGTATCAACAATTCAAGTGCAGATTTTCAGTTTAAAAACGAATTAAAATTAATTAAATCGATGATTTAAGGTCAAATTTTTGTTTAAATCGAAGAGTAGTAAACATAATGAGCACCAGTTAAAAAAAAAAAAAAAAAAAAAAAAAAAGAATATATGTAAATACATTTCAATAGTTTCTTAGAAACTAATTACACAGGATAGGTTACAAGATAGGAGTTAGACGGCTTTAGCTGGGACCCATAAATCTCCCCGGAGACTCATTCAAAGCAAATATGTGCGTCACAGGACGCACTAAATAAAAAGCTATCAGCATCACTGCATATGTAATTAATTTTTAATACATTTTAAACATTAAATCAACACGAAAATTTTACGAAATCCGACGTTGTAAGTAATGTAAGTGAAGTTAAAAACACACGTTATTAAAAGTTAAAAAAAAACAACTTATAACAGTTTCTTTGAAATTAATAACAAAAACAATTAAACACACTATGTACAAAAAAATTACTAACTTGTTGATATTTTATTTAAAAGAAATATCTTCTTTTTTTTTTGTTCCAAACACACAGAAAAACTAAAACGTTCTTAAAAAAAATTAGTATTTGGTTTACACAATGTCGAAATTAAGAAATGGCTGGTTGTCGAGAAGAGGTACCCTGAAAACGACGGTTATCTTTGTGCCTATTATTATTTGTTATAATATCTAATAATTAATGTCGTTGTTGATAGTATCAATTCCAGAGTAATGCAGTTTGTTTTTTTACACAAATTCTAATTTGACTGTAAAAATTAAAAATAAATTATTTGCATAATCATTCAGTTGGTTTTATTCAATTTTAATTATTTAATTCTAATATAATTTTATCTAATTTGAATATAATTCAAATATAATTTTAGCTATTTAATTCTAATATAATTCTAATTATTTATTTTTAATATTGTTTTAATATAATTTGAATTATTTTAATTGAATATCATGTTAATCATTTAAGTTGGATATAATTTTGATTATTTAATTATATATAATTTGAATATAATTAAATTATTCAATTTGAATAAAATTCTAATTATTTAATTTGATTATAATTTTAATCATTTAATTCTATATAATTTGAATATAAATTTAATAATTTCATTATTTATAATTTGAGTACAATTTTAATTATTTCATTTGAATATAATTTTAATCATTTCTTATTAATATAATTTTAATATAATCTTAATTATTTTATTCTATAGGATTTTAATATAATTTTGATTATCTAATTATATGTAATTTTAATATAATTTGAATTATTTTATTCTATAGAATTGGAATATAATTTGAATTATTCTATTTGAATGAAATTGTAATCATTTCATTTGAATATAATATGAACATAATTTTAATTATTCACTGTTTCTTTTAAGATTATTTTTTATTAATTTACCTCATAAATACGACAAATTCTACTTCGGGCGATTATCTTATTTAGTGCCATGGTCATCATTTAATTTCTTGTGCAATTAAATTATTTCCAGTTTTTATGACTTGTTTATTTCGATTTAGGGCGATTATTTTATTATTTTAATAAAAGTTTTAAAAGTTACATACGGTATCATTTTGATGCAAGTCTTCTACATAAAAGAGATTGACAAAGTAATTGTAAAATGCTTGTGGTTATTTCCTATAACTCCAACATAAACAAAGGGGAACCACTATTGACTGATAAATTATTTTCCCATTAAACTAACCCTAAACCCTAACCCTAACCCCGTCTTCCTAGTAGATCAATAAATAAATAAATTATCAGTCAAGAGTGGTTCCCCTTTGTTTATGTTGGAGTTATAGAAAATAACCATGCTTATTTAAAATTTATTTTTCCAAGTCCGTACTTAGCAATTAACATCGATAAAAAAATCCCCTTGTCGAAAGTCTATCAATGTGTTAATCTCTCTCTCTCTCTCTCTCTCTCTCTCTCTCTCTCTCTCTCTCTCTCTCTCTCTCTCTCCACACACACAGAGTCTTCCTATCTGTTTACATCTACCACTTAGACCCTTACTTTGGCTAGACGGGCGGTCGAAGAGACCCCCTCCTATCAATCGGCAGGTCATGTCAAGCCCTAGCACCTATATGATTGCCCCAACTCTATTGCTCTTATGGCAAGTCCCGACCATTTTTATCATATGGGTGCTAGAAGGCGGTAGCTGAGGGTCTTCATATCCTGGAAATGACGTTAAACTCTTATGGTGAAGTTTCAGTTCTGGAGGTCTGGAGAGTGTGGAGCACCCCTTCGTGACCATTTCTCCCAGGTTCACTCTGACCCGGAGTGGTGGTACCTGTTCGGGTCCCATCTATGGGTTGCGTGTTTATAAAAAAAAAAATGAGTATCCATTAAGAATGAATTTATTTCACAACTTTGTCGGCATTAAATGACCCACCGAGGTTGATATGCCGTAAAACAAACCAAACCAAACGGAAATACAAGATCTATCTGTTTCTTAATTTATATCTTTTAAAATTTTATTTATTTGTTTATTTCAAAAGCTAGATAAAAAGTCACGTGTTAATATTTACACCTTTTAAACATAACCCAGCTCTTTTTATCATATATATTTACCAATCCCTCCGCACGAGTAGGATGTGACACAAGGTCAATTTCTTAAGCGGAGTTCAACAGGTTTGAATTCAGAGTTTTCCTTCTCTTAGACCGGTTGCCTAACCAAGGTTAAAGAGCCTAGTCTGCCCTACAATTTATGCATAGCTGGAGGGAGAGTAGGATTCATACCTTTCCCAAGGGTATTAGCGCAAAGTGAAATGCAGTTACCACATCCAGGATTTGAACTCGAGGCGACGAGTCCGTTTCCCATGACTTTAACCATTACATCACGCTCTTTTTATCATATATGTGCTAGAAAGCAATGGCCGAGTGTCTTAGTGTCCTGGGTATAACGTTAAACTGTACCTAATGGTAAAGTTCCAACCCTGGAGTCTTGGGGTATGTGGAGTATCCTTTTATCACCATTACCCTCAGGTCCACTCTGACCCGAACTGGTAGTACCATTTAGGGTTATATCTATGGGTTAAATAGAAGAACATGGGTTTAAAAAATGTATATAAAATTGAATTAAAAAAATTGAGTACCCATCAATAATGACCGAAACAAAATGTCTTCAGCATGAAATAACCCAACAAGGGTTGACATGCCGTAAAATCCAACCAACCCATCTTTGGGGCAAAGAGAAAAAAATGAGCTAAAAATATGTTTAAAAGAAAAATTCTAATAGCCATTA
>CM042150.1:33556988-33584488 GCA_023376005.1 Doryteuthis pealeii | reverse complement strand
GGAGATTGTTTTTTTGCGTCTGAGGCGGAGCGCCACACCTACTATCAGCTCCTTACTTTATCGCACATATCCCTGTGCTACGCATTCGCTGTGTTGGCGAGGGCTGGTATCGAACCAGGAACTTTGTGGTTCCTAGACGCATGCTCTATCGTTTCCTTGTACAGAATAAATGCGAGAACAATTTACGATGCACTAATAACAAGAATATTTTATTGTCTGAGCAAACTTTATAGAATAGAATACAAACAACATAAAATACAAGGAAGAGCTTATATAGTGTTGCATGAGTGAAATGTCCTAATGAGTCAGAGAATTTGGAAAATATCGGTTATCTTCCCCTGAATAGGCACCGGAATAAGGAACCGGAAGGGTGGGGGCTAGGACCCTAGAAATCTCCAGAACAGTAAGAGCAGTGGACGGGACCGCACGTCCAAAAGAACAGTACAGCTACTCGGATAGGGTAGACGTCCGAATAACAGGAACATTAGTCGGAGAGATAACATGTCTCACCTAGCAGAACCCGCCAGCGCTGACTACTAGAACAGACACACAACTGACAACGAACGAGCCTAACCAATTCTTCACCCTAAAAGAACTCAACAAAGATAAGTGCATTACTTGTTACTATATATATTGTATGTGCTTCAAAGACCGCTAAAAACTATAAAGTTTTAGCAAACACTTTGCACCGAACATAATGAAATACCCTCTTTTATACATTATATTTGTCTTCATTCCTTTCTCATTACAGAATTTATTTCTGTTAAGAAAGTGTTGAATTCTTGATAGCCGGTAGAAAGTGTAAAGACATACATGTTAAGAATGTTATCGTGTCCATGCAATACGAGGTTATGAAAATATGTCTAAGGTAGATGGGTTGTCTCCCTTTGTCGATGTACCCCTTTTCAAACCAACCAATCACTGGCCCGAAATTTTCGACGTCAGAAATTAAAGATAGATATCTTCCTCTTTTTTTGAACCAGCATCTCATGGAGTCGAATGTAAAAATCGTCGCTCCCAATAATTCATCAGAGATAGAAAAGGACCGGTGTAAGTACGATAACTTGCCATAAATATTACCAAGGACTCGGTTAAGTGGACTTGTATTCATTTATATTAATATAATTTGATATTTTTCGCAGACAATACTATCGTTTGCAAACAACAATTATTACAAGTGTATTTTCTTCTATGTATAGTCGTCGGGGTGGCCTAAAGTCGGTATCAGCTAATCAGCGAGGGATTCTCTCCCCTTTTCACTGCGCTAGACCAAGGGGATCATTTTAGCGTCTGGGGTGGGGCGCCAAACCTACCATCAGCTCCTTACTTTACCGCACAGATCCCTGTGCTACTCATAGGCTGAGTTGGAGAGGGCCAGTATCGAACTAGGAACCATGTGGTTTCTAGCCGAACGCTCTACCGACTGAGCTAACCCAGCCCTTTCTTATATGTATAAATGTAGTAATACAGTAATATTTCAAATTTCAAGTTGTGTTCGTGTATTTCCTGAATCTAGCTCGTTAACTCCACATTCGTGGCTTAAATCAGCACAATGTTGCTAGGGGCGAATGCACAATAAACACAACGTTGTTTGCAATAGCCGCACGAACATGTTCCCTGCGTACCCAGCTCTTGCTTTTAGGATTATCCTCGTACTTAATGAGTTATCTACTTTTAAATCCGATGTCTTTTGCAACCTTGAATGACAACCATGCTAGCAAGTAACTACGATGTATGTTACATATTATGTGGTGTCATGGGTTGTTGACAAGAAATAGTTTGAAATAGGTTCGTTGGAGTTAAAAGCGGGTAGATTTCTGTTGGATGACCCCAACTGACCCCTAGAGAGGCGCGAATATCGCGCGCTATGAGAAAAAAACGTAACTAGTTAGATTTAGTTTCAACCTCAGATTGATGCAGAGTAGACGTGCTACTGCGAGATTGATTCTCCCGTGCGGCGAATAAGGATGGGTTAAATAGATCTTGACCAAGAAAAAAAAGTCTTGTGGTTAATTAATTGCATGACTAAAAAAGTTAGCCCTTATAAAGAAGCCCTTAGTAAGGAGACAGCTAGACGAAAAGATGTCGGCCAGAGAAGAAGAAGAAGAAGAAGAAGAAGAAAAAGAAGAAGAAGAAGAGGAAACATGGTGACTAGACGTATCAAGAAGAAATGAAGAACAAGTAAGTCTCAATCTCTGTCTCTGTCTCTCTCTGTCTCTCTCTGTCACGTGAAGTCTCCTCTCTCATGTATATACCCGATGTTCGACGTACGATATGATTCTCTATTACACAACCCGTTCGCCACGGTTAGGATGTGACACAAGGTCGAAAGTATGGGGCATCCAGTGAGGTTTAAACTCGCTATTCAGCCGTAATGGATCTGTGAGACTAGTTTGCTAACCATTATACAGCGACAGGACGCCCATTTTCTCAGCTGAAGATACACTTATGTTAATAGGTTTTCACTAAAAACATTTAAGTTTTCAAACTTATGACGCCAAAGAAAACTGATTATCTTATTATAATGGAGATTGTATGTTTTTCTGTCTGTAACCGAAACTATATTACTATACAAACCACAATTCCCTTTGTTATGTGCATCCCATTCTCCATGATTTTATTTTTATTTAAACCTTAATTATTAATAAAATTGTTTTACATCATTAAGACTGTTAACCATATCTACATACAAATAACATGCAGTTGTAGTTATATATACAACAAAACAGCGGTTTACAGTGTGAATGGGAAGGCTAATTTGCATATTGATCTTAAAAAAATTGATTTTAATAAATATGTGTTTAATATTATTGATTTCTAATTGTTTAGTTTTATCTTATTGAATATGAGCAAAATTCTCTTCAATAAATCTTAAAAGAAATCCCTTAACAAAAAAGAAATAACTGTAATATTATTCTTTACTTCCTATTTTAACTAAATAGTTAAATTAGGAATAGGAGTAATTGAAAATGATGGAAGAGTTAGTTTCAAAGTTGTTCTATTTTTCAATCATACCCCCTCTGTTCCAAATCATGTTATCTGCATTTTTATTCAGTTTCATTGGCCTTTCTAATTTAATATGATATTTTATTATATTAAAACTTAAATACTTGCACCCGGAGGGTGCATATATTTGCTAGTACATATAAATACAATTGCATTTTATTCTTATGTAGATATGGTCAACAGGATTAATAAAGTAAAACAATTTTATTAATAATTGAGGTTTAAATAAAAATAAAAAACGTGGAGAATGTGACGTAAATAACTAAGGGAATTGTGACTTGAGTAGTAATATAAAACATGTAAATTGCACTTTATATCATTCTTTGGCTCTTGATTAAAACTTGACGTCACTGCCAGTTCGGGGCCAGCCAATGAAATTGAGTCAAGCAGTGCACGGCGCGACGCGACTCCGATGACGTGCAGCACAGCAGACAGCAGTTGTGTGGAGGGGGGGGGGACAGTGCTTAAAGCTGCAACAGAATAAGCGCAAAGTCGAAACCCCCCCCAAAAAAAAAACAAACGTTACGAGGAAGGAAAGAACAAAAAAGAGGACAAATACACGAGAAAGAAGCTAGTAGAACGTTACGACACTGACTGTTGTATTACAGAGAAAGCAATGAGAAAATTTCTTTAAAAAAACAAAAAAAAAAAAACCCCAAAAAAAAAAACGTGCGTGCATGCCAATGCGTGCGTATGTGCGTGCAATTCTTTTTTTTTTTTTTTTTTTTTTTTTTTTTTTTTAGTTCTGGGTGGAAGCCCGCGACAACTCGGTTTGAGTGTAGATAAAAATATTCGGGGAATCCATTTTAGGTTTTCAGACATCTTACCGGCACTTATTTTCACCTTTATATCTTCGTCTACCACATGCTGTTGTCACGGTACAGGTGCAGGTGCACCCAGCGAGGATCGAACCAATTAATACTATGCTAGAAAGATAACGCACCCACCCACGGGTTATTTCATAGTTGATTTAACGAACGCAAAAAATTTATAGAGTAAGTCAGCATTTAGAGGCTGCATTTCATGGAGACAAACAGCAGTGCATTCTGGGACGTCTAGCTTCAAACATTAAAAAACAAAAACCTTGATCTTAGAGAATTTTGCACACACACACACACACACACACACACACATATATATATATATATATATACCAACTCCTCCGCACGAGCAGGATGTGACACAAGGACAATTTCTTAAGCGGAGTTTAGCAGGTTTGAATTCAGAGTTTTCCTTCTCCTAGACCGGTTACCTAACCAAGGTTAAAGAGCCCAATCTGCCCTACTATTTACCCATAGCTGGAGGGGAGTAGAATTCATACCTTTCCCAAGGGTATTAGCGCTAAGTGAAATGCAATTACCACGTCCAGGATTTGAACTCGGGGCGACGAGTCCATTTCCTGTGACTTTAACCATTACACCACGCGCTTCCTTTTATTTTGCATATAGTTATTTACTAAGCTCAGCTTAGATGTGGCACAATGCCAGAAGTATGGGGCTCCCAATGAGAATCGAACTCACTAACAATGGCTTGCGGAGCGATCTTGCTAACCATTATACAACGTGAGGTGCCCTTTTATTTACTAAGGTTAGCTTAGATGTGGCACAAGACCAGAAGTATGGAGCGCCCCAGTGAGAATCTAACTCACTATCAATGGTCTTCTAATGTAGCTAGCGAACCATTACACAACGTGAGGTGTCCTAGTTATTTACTAAACTTAGCTTAGATGTGGCACATGGTCAGAAGTATGGGGCAGGATTATTTACTAAGCTAAGCTTAAATGTGGCTCAAGGCCAGAAGTATAGGGCGCCCAGTGAGAATCGAACTCACTAACAAAGGTCTGCGAATCTAGGTTGCTAACCAGCACGTGAGGGGCCCGAGAATTTTGCATATATGATCGGAGTTAAGTAATGTATCTAATGGCATGATGTCAGATCCGTTTTTCTTAAAAAAAAAAACTAAAAAAAACTCAAACACCTGCCGCTGGGGCTTAGAATACTCTGGCTATTAACCTTGCAAAGGGGTGACAACCCCACCCAAAAGGGGTGTTCTGAGCAGTGGCATACCAACGTCGTGATGCTCGGGTAGATAGCTTGGCCCGGCGCCCTCTCCAGTGGCCAATAAATATTGATTCAGATTTTTCAAAGCTTTACCTACCCACCTAGGCCCAGTCAGATGAAATCCCCCAAATGAGGCCACCCATTGGCCGTGGGTGACGACCCGTGATGCTTAAGAACGGATTTCAAGTGGCTGAGCAGTCCATGATCTGCAACACAACACTTTGGCCCTCACTTAGGCTTGACGGGCCGTCGGAGAGGCCACCTTCGATCAATCTGCTGGTAAGGTCAACCCTATTGCCCTTATGGCAACTCTCAACCCATTTTATCATATATGTGCTAGAAGGCGGTGGTTGAGGGTCTTAGTGTCCTGGATATGACGTTAAACTGCATCTAATGATAAAGTTCCAATTCTGGAACTCTGGGGTGTGTGGAGTACTCCTTCATCATCATTGCTCCTGCGTCCACGCTGACCTAGAGTGGTAGTTCCATCTACGGGTTAAACAGATAAAACTCAGTTAAAAAATTGAGATTTTAAAATGATTGAATACCCATTAAGAATGTATAAAATAAACAAACAAGGTTTGACACGCCGTAAAATCCAACCAACTTTAAAAAAAAACTAAGTACTCATCAAGAATGAATAAAACGAAATGTCTTCAGCATAAAATAACCCAACAAGGTTTGACATGCCGTAAAATCCAACAAACCAAACTTCAAAGATTCACACTAGATCACCGGTCATCAAATTCTTCTTTTTTTTTCACAGCTGGCCAGATAACCGATGGGAATGACGAATGAGGGCCGTATAACCATTTTGTTCAATATAATACAGTGCATTCACCAAAAATAAAGACAACAAACATATTTCACAAAATACATTTATTAGATGATTGAGGTGGGAATCCTCAGCGATGTTGTATCCCTGGGATCATTGGAAATTTCTGGTCTTTCAACATCGGATTTCCTCCCGCAGGAGACCAATCAGGGCTGATCAAACTCCGACTCTCCTCCCCTCAACAGCAAACTTTCACTAACCTCGCCCCCTGTTGACCGTCGCTTTATATTACTAGTCATGTGACCCCCAATCAATGGCAATGGATTTCTTATATATGATTCCTTAAATGTATTAATCAAGTTTGGTCTCACTACCAGGAAGAACAGGCTGTGGCAAGATTGTTTTCTCTTTTTTATTTTTTCTATTTAACTTTTTTTCCCTTCCCTTTTTTTCCCTCCCCGTCTTTCTTAATTTTAGTTTTATCCAATTATTTATTTACAAGAGAGGGATTTTTCTTATTTTTTCTTTTTTCAATTATCTTGCATACACGAAAACTATATGAATCGAAATAATATTATTTCTATTATTCGGACTATGGTCCTCATCTTCATCGTTATCTGTACAGTGTTTCGGCCGATGTGCCCTCCGGCCTTCTTCAGGTATTTCTTGTCGGATTCGGGAACCATCTCAGATCCGGGAACCTTCTTTTCGAACTCGGGGACCTTCTTGTCGTAATCGGGAGCCATCACGGAACTTTGAACCTAACCCTTTATTCAGTCCACGGGGGTATCCTGTTCTCATTCCGCTAACCATAGCTGGGGTAGAGGCGTTAAGCTGTGTTAATTATTATTCTATGTTACTGCCGCCCTTGAACAGGATTGAACCTGCAGTCTAGAGATAACTGTCACTTAGAACTATCTTAACCTAACTCCTTTTTCCACTAGTCCAATTCCAAGAAATAGAATCGAAATACCTTCTACTTATTCAAACATTAACAAAATTAAAAAAAAATGTACATACTGTTTTCCCATACGCATATATATTTACTAATACATAGAATACAAAATAAGCATAAAATAAAGACATCAAACATATTAATTTACCAAAATTTATCAAAGAAGGCGACGTTAACAATAAGATATAAATATCACATCCAAACTACACAAACTAAACAGCAAAAAAGGATAGTGAGATTTGTGAAACTTGTGTTTGGCATTTAATACATCAATATTTACTTTGGACTTCATTGTTTCTTCACCTTTTTATATTGTATCAAGTGTCGATGCCCAAAACAAGTATAATTTGAGATCTGAATTGCCTGAAGAGTTGTTAAAAGTGAATTTTAAAACCTATATGCATACACAGTCTCTCTCTCCCCTCTCTACCCCCTATCTCCCTCTCTCTCTTTCTCTCCCTTCTCTCTCTCTCTCTTTCTCTCTCTATCTCTCTCTCTCTCTCTCTCTCTATATATATATATATATATTGTGTCTAGACACACTGAAGAGGCATGATATGCCGAAACACGTGTCTGTGGATGACTTATTAATATATATATATATATATATATATATAATATTATTATATATATATATTTCGGTGGATTTCGAGGTCTAATCTCTAGCCCTCTTATAACAATGTGTTACAGAAGTGACTGTAGGAATGAGATTTCATTGCAGCTTCTTACACAAAAAGTGCTCTGATATCTAAAGACGCAAAATGGTGCCGAATTATCTTATTTCCCAGATTTAAAAAAACAAACTCTCTCATTCAAGAATCTGATTGAACAAATTTAAACATTTTTAATTACTCTTCTTCATCATCATGTCGCGCTAATTACACGGATATCCATGGCAATCTCACACCAACCGTCCCTATCATTCCTCACCCTCAGGTGGTACTCTGTGCAGCAACCGGTATCCGAGAAGAGCTGATCGATGTAAGTCTTTCCTGGACGGCCCACACTGACGTGCACATGTGATGGTTTCCTCAGGAGTACGTCACTTATAAGTTCGGCCTTGATTCTCCAGCAGTGTTCAGAATGTCTTGTTCGTCTCACTCGGATGGTTTGTGTGATAGGGGGCAAGTGGCTGTACAGCTGCTTTTTTTTTGGAGTATTGTTTCCACGATTTGTTTAAGATTGCACGCAGCATTCTTGTGCAACTCCCATTCAGGTTATTCTCCGGGCGCTTCCTTAGGGTCCAAGTAATGCAGCCATACAGTAGTACAACTCCGGCTTGGAAGAATTGTCGTTTTAACTTATCAGTGAGATCAGACTATTAGTTTAATTTTTTTCTACACACTGTTGTACGTTTACCTAGAATCTATGTTATTTCTATATAAATAATTGTATTTTACTAACACAGCAGTTCTAGAGAGAGCTCAACTCCCCAGCTTGTGTTCTCTACTGAGACAGCGTCGTCTCCGATGGCTGGGTCATGTTCGCCGGATGGATGATGGACGAATCCCGAAGGACATCCTCTATGCAGAGCTTTCGTCTGGTAAGAGACAGATTGGTCGCCCCCAGCTACATTTCAAGGAGGTCTGCAAGAATGATCTCAGGTTCTTTGGCGTTGCCCCTTCCAGTTGGGAAAATTTATCTCATGACCGCCCTCTATGGTGGCAGGCTCTCCGTAGGGGACTGTTCATGCCTGAAGCCACTCTGACGCAACACCATGAAGCTAAGAGGTCCAGAAGAAAGCAGCGGCAACAAAGCACTGGCACATCAACATCTTCAGGGACAGCCTTCAAAAGCGACATCTGTGGTCGAGAATGTTTTTCAAACATTGAACTTCACAATCACAGGAGGCGCTGTAACTTCAGGAGCACAAACACTATAGTATAGTCTTCTGAGACTGAAATGCCAATATATATAATAATTGTATTTTAGCTCTTTTGTGGACATCGGAGTCAACAGTTGGGGGAAATGACCACTCGGGCCGGATCAGGCCCGCGGGCCGTAGTTTGATGACTCCTGTACTAGAGAATAAACATTCTTCAACATTAATTACTTTAAAAGAGAAAATGGACAGCTACCGATCATATGGAAATCTGATCTCTCTGATAAGATAGATCCGATCTATGGGTCAAATAGAAAAAAAAAATGAGTTAAAAATGTGTTTAAGAAAACTGTGTTAAAAATAATTGAATGCCCATCAAGAACAAATAAAACAAAACAGGACCATATGACCTTTAGGCACCCCTTTTTCGATCTCGTTTCATCAGGACGTTTTTTTTTATTTACACCGCCAAATCCGGTTGTTTGTTAACAGATGATTTTAGCGTTTTTTTTTTTTAATTATAAAACTAACCCTAACCCTAACCCTAATCCCTAACAAACAACCGGATTTTGACGGTGTAAATAAAAAAAAATGTCCTGATGAAACGAGATCGAAAAAGGGGTGCCTAAAGGTAATATGGTCCACAAAACGTTTTCGGCATGAAATAACCGAACAAGGTTTGACATACGAACCAACTAATATGAAAAGATAGAACGAGTATTCTTCCAAAATAGAGCTTATAATTCTTATAGTTTAAACATAACATTTGTGTGCGTGTGCGTGTGTGCGTGTGTGTGTATGTGTATGTGTGCGTGTGTGTGTGTGTGTGTGTGTATGCGTGTGTGTGTGTGTGTGTGTGTATGTGTGTGTGTTTCTTGGGAATGCGTGGCACCACAAAGCAATTATGCTTAGGGCATTCAAATGGCTAACAAATGCTCTGAGTACACTAAGTATTAGGATGAGTTTTATTGCCTATTAATGGCAGAAGAAACGGAATCTTCCTCCTTTAAAACTACCTTCTCTTACCTTTTATGCTTTATGTTTCATCAGAATGCGTGAAGAAGGGAAATAATGAAAAGGGTCATATATATATATATATATATATATATATATATATATATATATATATATAGAGAGAGAGAGAGAGAGAGAGAGAGAGAGTTTGGAAGATAAGTCATCAAAACGAAATGGATGGTCGTTAGCAACAGATTCAGTTTCAGAAATCTTCTGTAGAAGAGATTTTTATCTCGAAATATTAAGAATAAATGACAAGGTTAACAAACAACACCATAGTTACCTTATTTTTCTTTACACTTGCATTGTGATAGCCTTCAAAACCAAGCACCACACCACCAACCAAACCAATATCAACACAGTGCTTCAGGCAAATTCTAAAACACTATTATATATATATATATATATATATATATATATATATATATAGATAGATAGATAGATAGATAGATAGATAGATAGATATGAAAACACACAAAGCTGTTAAAATGAAAATATTTTATATCATATTCATAGCTGATATTGAACAATATTTCGATTTATAAAAATCATCATCAGAGCTTGTTTTTAAACCGGACTCCTCGAAAGAGAAGCTGAAAATAATTTGAATTCAAAACGAAAACATTGATGTTCCAAAAAGTGTACAAGTCATGCGATCGTATATACATTATGTCGTTGACCGAGAAACGCGTAGCGGATGTGCTAATGAAGAAATGATCGCATGACATGTACGCTTTTTGGAACATCAATATTTTCGTTTTAAATTCAAATTATTTTCAGCTTCTCTTTCGAGGAGTCCGGTTTAAAAACAAGCTCTGATGATGATTTTTATAAATCGAAATATTGTTCAATATTAGCTATGAATATGATATAAAATATTTTCATTTTAACAGCATTGTGTGTTTTCATATCCTTTTATCTATACTTATACCGTCGGATTCATTTCCTTACTCTCAACTTATATATATATATATATATAATATATATATAATATATATATATATATATATATATATATAAAGGTAAAACTATCCAATCCACTGGTAAGTTGGTGATGATTCTATTTGGGATCGTCTATATCTTCGGTATATTCATAATGCCTGCCCATGCAGATGTACACTTATAGATTTATACAAGGACTATTTCAACCCGTTAAGAGAGGGTTGTCTGACAAAACTGGGCTCATTAATTGAGTTACCGGTTGAAATAAATCTATAATAGCCAAATTACAGTTTCTTCAGTTTTTCTTTTCTTTCTTTTTCTGCGTGTTTAGACCAAAAAGAAAAATATATTTCATTTAAAAGTTATCAATTCTTCTGTAACTGAGTTTATTTATTGTTTTTTTTTTTTTTTTTTTGTTTTTTTGTCATTGATTTCTAAGAAACTGTTAAAATTCTAAATAATTTTTTAAATTTTTACTCCAGAGATACATAAAAAAGGGTCAATATTTCGATATATTTGAGCAAAATTATCCGAAAATAATAGTTTAAAATGAATTAAAAATAAATTACATGTGTAATATTATTTTGTCTTTTTTATTTATTTATTTATTTATTTTTTACTGATGCTTATTAAGGTACTACTTTTCGACTTAGACAAAAATTTGACCTTAAGAAATCGATTTAATTACTTTTAATTCGTTTTTAAAATAAAATACACATTAAATATCACCGGTTCTTGCTTTTTGTGCAAAGAATTATGGAGATTTGATTTATATTAGAAGATATTCAAAAATTAAAATATACATAAAAATATCTGTGAAATTCTACTTGCAAATGTCCAGCATCTGTAAATCTGAAAAGTAAACAAAACAATATACCAGTGTCCTTTGCCCCCTCTACCCTAGGCGATGCTGGGTAACTGCTTCTAGTTAAAAATAAACACAAACGCCTATGCAAGCTGTAACTGTAATTCACCGTATTCAAAAATGGTGGTTTATAGCGAGCACACATGAGTGCATGCGCACGCACGCGTGAGTGCGTGCACACACACACACACACACACACACACAGAGAAAATTATTAAATAGGTATATCCAAAAATTCGGTTGCTTTTCATTTTAAAAACGAATTAAAATTAATTAAATCGATTATTTAAGGTCAAATTTTTGTCGGCTGAACTTGCACAAAGGTGTCAAAATTAGCGTGACCCAGAAAAAAACAGAACCCACAAATTTTGTAATAAAACTGTTAATTTTAACTATGGGGGTCTAATTCATTCATTGCTAAATCAACATTGAAAATCTCATTAAAATCGGATAATTCCCTGATTTTTAGTAATTTTTTTCAAATGTGTGTGTGTGTGTGTGGGGGGGTGAATTTGTTTTGTAAAAACATAGATTTTTCGACAAATTGGGTATATACCTAGTATTAAAAAAATACTATTTAAAAAAAGTTTTTAAAAATATTTTATTAATTTTGTATTTTTACACGGACATTATTTGATTTCTAAGACTTGTGTTGAGTTTAGAGTAGGCATTGGCAATTTGCTGTCTGATTTTCATTTTAAAAACGAATTAAAATTAATTAAATCGATTATTTAAGGTCAATTTTTTGTCCAAGTCGAAAAGTAGTAACATAATGAGCATCAGTAAAAAAAAGTAAAATAATATTACACATGTAATTTTTTTAGTACATTTCGGTCAATTTTGTTCATATATGACCGAAAACGCTGTTTAAAGATTACCTAAAATCCTTATTTTACAAAATAAATTTAACACCCTCCCCCCGATTGAAAAAAAAAAATAATTTCATTAAAATCGGATAATTCCCTGATTTCAAAAATTTTCAATCGGGGAGGCGAGGTAAATTTGTTTTGTAAAACATGGATTCTCAGTCGGTAGAGCGTTCGGTTGGAAAACCACAAGGTTCCTAGTTCGATACCGGCCCTCGCCTACTCAGTGTATGAGTAGCACAGGGATCTGTGCGGTAAAGTATAGGTGTGGCGCCCCACATCAGACGCAAAAACAATCTCCTTGGTCTAGCGCTAGTCAAAGGGGGATAGACTCCCTCGCTGATTGGCTGATACCGACTTAAGGCCACCCCGACGACTTTACTTACTCACCTAGTTTAGGGCACCTAAAAGACTAAGGTATGTACTGATGAAAAAAAAATTAAGTTGTTTATATTTATCCTGAGAAGGAATTTGAATTTGAAATGTTCATAAGAGTTACGTTTGCCCCCCCCAGACATTAACGCCTTTTTAAACTTACAATAAGGGAAGAAGAAACTTTCTCGTATTCAAGAGTATATGTGTGTGCGCGCGTGTGTGTGTGTATGTGTGTGTGTGCGTAACTCTGTGTATGTGTGTGTGTGAGAGAGTGTATGTGTGTGTGTGTGTTGTGTGTGTGTGTGTGTGTGTGTGTGTTTTTGTGGTAGATGTAGCTGACTCCGTTTTAGTAGTAGTAGTAGTAGTATAGTAGTAAAATGTAACATGCTGTTGGTGATAGGAGCTCTTTTTTCCTCTCTTCGTTGGCCGACAGACTCTACGTTCTCTCCCCCCTTCCCACACCCCAAGAACCAACTTTTTCTCCCTACCCCTTCATCATATCTCCCAGGCTTCGATGTGTGCGTATGCCACATGCCTGCTTCTGCATCTGTATGTGTGTGTGTGTGTGTGTGTGTGTGTGTGTGCGCGTGTGTGTGTGTGGCAAGCAGGTCACTAGACTCTCTCTCTCTCTCTCTCTCTCTCTCTCTCTCTTTCTCTCTTTCTTTCTCCTTGTGTCGCCTCGTAAACTCACTCTCCTTCCACTCACTGCTCCTTCTTTCCTTTCTTCCTTCTTCCCATCAACACACATTCCCTTTCTAATCTTGGGCGTGGTCACCAAATTTAATAGAATCCCCCCTCATCCCCACCCTCATCACTCACCACTACACCCCTACTCACCATACCCACCCCTTGGCACCGTACCATGCGATACTTTGGGTCTACATGTGAAGTTTTGACTCTTTCGCTATGTCCTCTCTTGCAACGCATTTACTCTCTTCATTGAATTGGCGCGTTGTTCCCTTCTGCAATTAAATCCAAAACGAGGCCGCTCTCAAAAGCAAACGAGCATTATAAGAATGACTTCACATCAGTGGTTCTCAAACGAGGTCTACATGGATCCTTGGGAGGGGGGGTCCATATAACTTTACTGGGGGTTCAACACACACACACACACACACACACAAAACGGATCGGGGGGTCCATTGTGATATTCTAGTGGTCCATAGTGCAATTCTACTCCAGGACAATTGTTATTGCTGAGAATCAAATTTCTACAGTAATCTACGCCATATTAAAACACTAAGAGTAGAAATAGGTATGGACATTTTAGAACAGAAGGAGATAAAAAAATGTTTTTCTTAATTTTAAAACAATTACCAAACACCAGGGAATATATACATCTATATTTGTTCTGTTTAAAAAGGGGGCGGTAAATTTCCAATACAGTTTTCGACCAAAGAATATGGGTGATTGATACTAAAGTAAAGTAGTTATTTTAAAAAATGTATATGATTATGTTAATACGAAATATCTAGGTATGACCAACATTTCGGGAGGTTTGAATCTCTCCTTTTCTTTAAACTTTTATGAAAGGACTTGAAATTGTAAATTGTCACTTTTTTTCTTCTTTAGAACAGAACCTAAACTGAATATTTTTTCTATGAAATTCTGAACAGAGGGAGATAAAAAAATTTTTTTTTCTTAATTTTAAAACAATTACCAAACATCAGGGCCGTCCTGTCGGTTGGGGCGTTAGAATACACCGACTGCACCTCTGCAGAGGGGTAAGGCTCCCCCAATGGGGCCACCTGTTGGCCGCGGGTGGCGACCCGTGATGCTTAAGGATCGAGCCCAGGTCGATGAGCAGTTCATGACATGCAATATTCCACTTTGGCCCTATCTTGGGCTAGACGGGCGGTCGGAGAGGCCCCCTCCGATCAATCGGCTGGTCACGTCAAGCCCTAGCACCTATATGATTTTCCCAACCCTATTGCCCTTATGGCAAGCCCCAACCCCTTTTTATCATACGGGTGCTAGAAGGCGGTGACTGCGGGTCTACATGTCCTAGGAATGACGTTAAACTCTATCTGATGGTGAGGTTCCAGTTTGGAGGTTTGGGGATTGTGGAGCACCCTTCATCACCATTGCTCCCTGGTCCACTCTGACCGGAGTGGTAGTACCTGTTAGGGTCCCATCTATGGGTTAAATAGAAAAATGTATTTATAAAAAAATTGTATTATCCACTAAGAATTGATTTATTTCAAAACTTTATCGGCATTAAATGACCCACTGAGGTTGATATGCCGTAAAACAAAACAAACAAACAAATTGATGATTTTTGAAAATCAGCTTAGGCAAATAAGGAAAATGAACGAAAACAATGATTACATTTTCGCACCGTTAAATCAATTAAAATTTCACGTAGCCAAAAACAAGTTATGACTCTCGGATTTAAAAAAAATTCTATGAAAAATCAACTAACAGTAAAATTTTTACGCACATTTTGGTAATTATGTACCTATTGACGAAATTATGTTTAAAATAAGTTTTTTCAAAAATATATAACGGGAAATATTTTTACGAGGTCTCTCCCCCTACCCATTTTATTTTATAAAATCTGAATAAATGAAGCGATAATAAACAATTTTTAATTTTTTTCTATAAAGATTAGAGTCTGAATAATTATATCAAAATAGTTTTATAAGTTTCTGTACGGGATTTTTTAGTAAAAGAACCATGAATACAGAATTCTGCTATAAATACCAATAAAGAAATCAACCGGTTGTTAAAAAAACGGACTGTTTTACTTATTTGTCAAGATAACGGTGAGTAATTTTTTCCCAATCGGATTATTTGGTCTTTGACTTAACTATTTTTCTTTGTAATAACTCTTTATGTTAGTTATTTTTTTATGAGCTTTTTAATTTAGAAAAGTTTAAAAATATTTACGTTACTTTCTTCAATATGGCCTAAACTGATCACGTGACGTAATTTTGGTGGTACCTAGAGGCCAATGTTTACTATGACTAAATATCTCAGTGTGCTCTACTATTTATCAATAGCTGGTGTGTGGGGATAACAGATGGAGTTAAGCTTTTCCCAGGGGCTTTTGTGTGAAGTGAAACACAAAAAGCTTGAAAATGTCAACATGGAGGACATTCTACCCTTTTTTAGGGAAATAGAAATTATACCATAGAATATAGACATAGAATATAGACATGAATTTAATCAATACCATTCAACATGATCCCTAATGGTGCTAACACATAGTTAAAACAAATTACTAAAAAGTATAAATATAAATACACAACTTATATTACTCCCTAACCGTTAGGCATGACATAAGCCCAGACGGGTTGATATGCCGTTAAAATCAATAAACAAATAAACAAACAAATAGCAAAAAGCCTTGTCTAGGATTTGAATTCAGGTCACTGTGACCGTTTCCTACGTAAATGTATATGATTATGTTAATATGAAATATCTAGGTATGACCAAAATTTCGGGAGGATTGAATCTCTCCTTTTCTTTAAACTTTTATGAAAGGATTTGAAATTGTAAATTGTCCCTTTTTTTTTTCTTAAGAACAGAACATAAACTTGCATATATTTTTTCTATGAATTTCTGAATTATAACAATGAAATAAATCACATTATAGCGATTGTCTGCTCCAGTTGGGATGGACTTGCGTCTAACAGGGTTATCTTTCCTTGTCGCCAGGGTTTCGTCACTAGGTGACACTACTAGCTGGTTATTTAAACTCAACTCAGGAAGATCTCTGCCTCTCTCTTGGTCTAGCATCACAATCTCTCTCTCTCTCTCCCTCTCTCTCTTCTTTTTTTCTTCTCTCTCTCTCTCTCTCTCTCTCTCCTTCTCTCTCTCTCTCTCTCTCTATATATATATATATATATATATATATATATTTTTAACAGACACAGACAGACACAGACACACTCTATATATATATAATATATATATATATATATATATATATATATATCCATTACTTGTCGGCATCTTCACTCGTTTGTAAAATTCCTCTCTCACACACCTACACAAAGCATTCATATAAAACACAAAAGTTTACACACGCACCCACGCACAGACAGAAAAGTGTGCATAGGAACAGATGAAACGAGTCTGGTATGTCTCAGTAGACTTCTCAGCATCGCCTCTTAAAATCTACAATCACAAAAGTGGGTTTCCTTATTCATTTAAATTCAATGCAGTTTGAAAAAGAATTGTTGATCAGAGAAGACAAACGAACACACAACTACAAACATGACTACATTGTTTGTATTGACAAACACACATATTGTCACCCCACCACAATAAAAGTAAAAGTAAAGTCGTCGGGGCGGCCTAATGTCGGTATCAGCCAATCAGCGAGGGAAAACACACATTATTAAAAGTTTAAAAAACAAAACAATTATAACAGTTCTTTTAAATTAATAACAAAACAATTAAACACACTATGTACAGAAAAATTACTAACTTATTGATATTTTTATTTAAAAGAAATATCTACGTTCTAAACGTTCTAAAAAAATTAGTATTTGGTTTACGCAATGTCGAAATTAAGAAATGGCTGGTTGTCGAGAAGAGGTACCCTGAAAACGACGGTTATCTTTGTGCTTATTGTTATTGTTGTTATAAAAAAAAAAATTAAGTCGTCGGGGTGGCCTAAAGTCGGTATCAGCCAATCAGCGAGAGAGTCGATCCCCTTTTCAATAGCGCTAGACCAAGGAGATTATTTTTGGCGTCTGTGGTGGAGCGCCACACCTACCATCAGCTCCTTACTTTACCGCACAGATCCCTGTGCTACTCATAACGCTGAGTTGGCGAGGACCGGTATCGAACTAGGAACCTTGTGATTTCTAGCCGACACATAAATTCGTGAATATACACACACAAACTAGATTTTAATTATAATAATATTTAGTATTGATTAACAAGAATAAGAGAACTTGTAAACTGGTAGATTTTGCAGTCTCAGCCGATCACATTGTAAGAATAAAAGAAAACGAAAAGATAGAAAAATATATTGATTTCGCCAAGAGAATGAAAAAAAAAAACAAGAATAAAAAATGTGAAATATAAGGGTGAAAATGATACCAATTGTAACTGGAGCACTTGGAACGGTCCCCCAAAATTTAGAAAACAGGCTAAAAGAATTGGAAATCAGAGGAAAATTGAGATAATCCAGACAACAGTATTGTTAAGATAAGCAAGAATACCCAGAAGAGTCCTGGAGACCTGAGGAGACTTGTTGTAACCCAAACTCCAGTGAAATCCCTCAGCTGCAATCTGCCAGAATACTCAGAAGAGTCCTGGAGACCTGGGAGACTTGCTGTCACGCGAACTCCAGTGAAAGACCATCAGCTAACACTGATGTGAAAACTCAAAAGGAGTAAGTAATAATAATAATAATAATGATAATAATAATGATAATAATAATTTGGATATCAGAGGAAGGATTGAAACCATTCAGAACACTGCACTGCTGCAATCTGCCAGAATACTCAGAAGAGTCCTGGAGACCTGAGGAGACTTGCTGTCACTCAGACTGCAGTGAAAGACCATCAGCTAACACTGATGTGAAAACTCAAATAATAATAATAATAACCTAGTGTTGATTAACAAAAGAGAAAGAACTTGCCAACTGATGGATTTTGCAGTGCCAGCAGATCACAGGGTGAAGCTAAAGGAAAATGAAAAATGGACAAATATCTGGACCTTGCCAGAGAACTGAAAAAGTTATGGAATATGAAAGTCAAAGTGATACCAATTGTAGTTGGTGCACTTGGAACAGTCCCAAAAGGATTGGAAAAGGGTTTGGAAAGTTTGGAAATCAGAGGAAGGATTGAAACCATTCAGAACACTGCACTGTTGCAATCTGCCAGAATACTCAGAAGAGTCCTGGAGACCTGAGGAGATTTGCAGTCACTCAGACTCCAGTGAAAGACCATCAGCTAATGCTGGTGTGAAAACTCAAAAGGAGTAAATAATAATAATAATAATATAATAATAATTCTGAAGGAATGAGACGCATAAAATTCTGTGGGACTTCGAAGTACAGACGGATCACCTAATCCCGGCTAGGAGACTGGAACTAGTATTGATCGACAAGAAGAAGAGAACCTGTCATCTCGTGGATTTTGCCGCCCCGGCCGACCACCGAGTGAAAGTGAAGGAAAGCGAAAAGATAGACAAATACTTGGACCTTACTAGAGAACTCAGGAAACTGTGGAATTTGGAACGGTCCCCAAAGCTCTGGAAAAGAATTTAGATGAATTGGAAATCAGAGGAAGAATCGAGACCATCCAAACTAAAGCACTGTTAACATTGGCTAAAATACTCAGAAGAGTCCCGGAGACCCGAGGAGACTTGCTGTCACTCAGCCTCCAGTGAACCACCAGTTACGGCAGGTGTGAAAAACTCCATAATAATAAAAGACTAGAGTAACTGGAAACCAGAGAACTAAAGGAATTGGAAATCAGAGGAAAAATTGAGACCATCCAGACAAAAGCATTGTTGAAATTAGCTGGAATACTCAGAAGTGTCCTGGAGACCTGAGGAGACTTGTTGTCATTCAGACTCCAGTGAAAGAACTTCACCTTACGCTAGCGTGAAAACTCACTCTAATAATAATAATAATAATAATAATAATTCGGGCTCCTGAGTCCGACAAGAAATACCCGAAGAAGGCCGGGGGAACATCGGCCGAAATTTGTACAGATAACAATGATAGATTTTGCAGTTCCAGCAGATCACAAGGGTAAAGCTAAAGGAAATGAAAAAATGGACAAATATCTGGACCTTGCCAGAGAACTGAAAAGTTTATGGAATATGAAAGTGAAGTTATCCTAATTGTAGTTGGTGCACTTGGAACGGTCTCAAAAGGATTGGAAAAGGGTTTGGAAAGTTTGGAATCAGAGAAGAATGAAAACCATTCAGAACACTGCACTGCTGCATTTCTGCCAGAATCCTCAGAAGAGTCCTGGAACCGAGGAGACTTGTTGTCACTCAGACTCCCAGTGAAAAGACCATCAGCTAACACTGATATGAAAACTCAAAAGGAGTAAACAATAATAATAATAATAATAATAATAATTAATAATAAATAAAAGAGTAACTTTGAAATATCTAGCTATGTGCAATATTATCGAGCCCACCCCGAACTCGAAACGTTTGTTGCTCTTTAGGGGTTAGCGATGAGGAGTTGTTTTAGAAAAAAAAAAACGCGATCTCGGCGGACGAAGATGTTGAAATGTTTCGTGTCAGTAGATTGTCTAACAGAGACAACTGATTATGATTAATGAGTAAATGCTAATTGTGACAGCCCCGCAAAGTGCATACGGTTTCAAATTCGTTTTTTTTTGTTAGAGGGGGGGGGGGGGCTTTGATGGCAATTTCGGTGCAAGTATACTATCTTCGTGTGTCCATCGGGCAGATAATTAATTTAGAATAATTCATTTTCGGGGGCTCAGGAATTTTATTTCATCCCCTCCCCCAATTTTTTTGCGATTTTTTATATTATTTTTTATTATATTAACAATCTGTTCTTCTCTAATAGAAAGATCATGATGCCACCAGCTGACTTGACCCCCCCAAAAAAAAAAAACCCTGCAAATTAGATTGGGTTTAAGATCAAGGAGGATCATTAATGATAATGAAATCGGTTCTTTCCAAGCAAAATAGATAAATAATGAATAAATAATAAATAAATAATAAATAAAATAGAATAAAATATCTGAAAAGTGAATATTTACAAGTACGATATAGCAAGTATTATCTGCGTTTATTTCGGACTATTGTCCTCATCTTTATGTTATTTGTACAAAACGTTTCGGCCGATATACCTCCGGCCTTTTTAGTATTTCTTGTCGGACTCGGGACTTTTTCGGACTCGGGAACTTCTTTTTCGGACTCGGGAACTTTCTTCTCTTAATCGGGAACCATCACGGAACTTTGAACTTTATTCAGTTCACGGGGGTATCCTGTTTCTCATTCCGCTAACCATAGCTGGGGTAGGAGTTGTGTTAATTATTTTTCTATGAGAACAGGATACCCCCGTGGACTGAATAAAGGGTTAAGTTCAAAGTTCCGTGATGGCTCCCGATTACGACAAGAAAGTTCCCGAGTTCGAAAAGAAGGTTCCCGAGTCCGAGAAAGTTCCCGAGTCCGACAAGAAATACCTGAAAAGGTCGGCGAAACGTTGTACAAATAACAATAAAGATGAGGACAATAGTCCGAATAACGCAGATAATACTAATCATCAAGCCTCATCTCAAACATTCAGAGAAAATACAGAGGTAAGTTGCTGGTAGACAGCAGGAAGCTTGGGTCAGACCGTAACCCATATGATTCGCATGTTAGTTTTTGTTACGCGAGAAGAAAGCGTTGAGGTCGAGATTGGTGATATCAACGAAGAAGGCACGGATCATGAAGGACGCGCTTAAGGTATTTTTGAGAGTCAAAGTTAACGCTAACCCAAATGCTAACCCTAACCCAAACCTAATCTCAGCCTGCTCAAAAATCGAAACTAAGATTACGTTCTGACATATCCTATTCGGGTTGAACCTTGAAGGAACGGACGTAGTGAATTATAACTTTATTAACGATAAATACCCTGTCTCTGGGTAATACGCCTCTCTCAGACCACGTGAGTAAAAATAAAGATTAGATAGACCCTTAATACTGCTTCTGAGTCTTATGTTCAACTCTTCCGATGAAGTTGCCGGTTGACAGCAGGATCCTTGGGACAAACTTGTGACTCCAAATATGCAGGTGTGATTCGCATGTCATCTTTTTTACTGTGAGAAGAAAGCATTGGTGGGGGGGGGGGGTCTAATTTGATTATGTCACTGAAGATGGCGCTGGACACCGCGCGAAGAGGCTTTAGGCCTTTTTGATCATTGATATTGAAGACAATAACAACAAGCTCGTGTTCTGCGCTTGCTTAAAAGTTGGAACTTAAATTACATTCTGAAATATCCTATTCAAGGTTGTGCAGGAAAGTTCGTAGCAAATATCTGGTTATTTCATAGTTGAGTAACATGATATTACAGAGTGCCCAGAAAAAACAGAACCCAAATTATTTATTTATTTTCCCATTAAGCTAACCCTAAGCTCCAACCTAACCTAGCCCTAACCATGTTGAGTAACATGTTATTACAGGGTGACAGAACCCACAAATTTTGTAATTGAACTGTTTAATTTTAGCTAGGGGTGTTAGGGTTAGGGTTTAAGATTAGGTTAGGGTTAGGGTTTAGGTTTAGTTTAATGAGAAAATAAATAATTTGGCTTCTGTTTTTTCTGGGTCACCTGTAATATCATGTTACTCAACTAGGAAATAACTCAAATATCTATTATTATACTACAGCTGAGTTAATCAACGTTTATAAACTAAAGGCTTTTTTACTGTTTAGTTTAATGACATGAAAATTATACTAAATTATTTCTTACTAAAAGTAAGAAATAATTATGTTTGAACAAAATTATGTTTTAATTGGTTCTAATTAGTCGTAATTTGCAATTTAGTCAAAACCGACCAATCTCTTACTTTACTTTCTACCTATCCTTTCTTCCCCTCTATGATCTCTTGTTTACCTCCTCGTTATAATGTTAGTTCCTCTGGGATGGAGAGAGGAGAGAGAGGAGAGAGAGAGAGAGAGAGAGAGAGAGAGAGAGAGAGAGAGAGAGAAACGGGACAATTTGAAACATTCCCTTTCTTACAATGTTTACAAAAGGATTTTAATGTTTCGTGCGGTCGTATTTATTAAAAAAAATTCTCTTTGCTAATTCCCTTTTCCCTAATCTCAATTATCTAACCAGAGCTGAATGGGTGATCCAACGGGGCACGTTTTGTCTAGTAACTATTTAAAGATAAGTACTCTATCTCTGGGTCATACGCCTCTTTCAGATCACATGAGAGAAATAAAAGCTTATATAAAACTTTAATGCGCCTATCACCCACAAGACGGCCATCGCCGAGGTTTTGTTTCATCAGTAAGGGAAACGAATCAATAAATTACTTACAGGCAGTTGCTTTTTGTCTTGGTCGAAAAAAAACAACCCAAACAACCTCCTCCTCCAAATTAAACACCCTCCCCAAAACACACACACGTCTAACCCCCAAAACAAACAAGCGGTGTTTGCCTTTTATTTGCAAACAACCCAGTTGTAAAGTTTTCAAGTACTATCCTTGGCCAGTTGAAAAGGGCTTAAAGAAAGTCCTATGTTATGGAATCCTTTGGTAAGCGTATGTCCTATCCTGTGTATTGGTAAAGGTCCAGTGATTTAATCCTATGTCCGTCGTCCAAGAATGGTGCAGTAATTATGACCAGTAGGGTGGGTTAAGTATTGTATCAGCCTCAAAGTACTGCCAGTGATTGGCCAAGGAATAGATTACATGATCTCGCCTAGTCTATAAGTATGGGCGAGGATCTAGCACACACCTTATATAACAAAAAAATCTCAACATCAGTACCCCTGCAACATAAAGTTGCATCGCGTACCAGTCTCTGAAAGATACTTGAGCTATATAGGCATCCCCTCGTATACTTACCTTGTTTTTGTTTGTGCGATGGTGTATTCTACAACCCCAGCCGACATGACAGGCAAACATCTGTGAACCACGGCCTAATCTCCAAGAAGACTCTGCAACACCATTGGAACACCATTCCACTATCAACAAGGATGGCGCAACTTTGTCATATGATGTTGTAAGATCCAAAACACCAAATGATCCTTGAATAACATCACTGATAGGTGCACCTTTTGGGTGTATTTCTTGATAGATATACATATTACATCTATCTTTTATTATAGAGGGAGTTAGATATAAATATACAGATAAATGGATACAGATATGGAAGCGCGTGGTGTAATGGTTAAAGTAATGGGAAATGGACTCGTCGCCCCGAGTTCAAATCCTGGACGTGGTAATTGCATTTCTCTTAGCGCTAATACCCTTGGGAAAGGTACGAATCCTACTCTCCCTCCAGCTATGGGTAAATAGTAGGGCAGACTGGGCTTTTTAACCTTGGTTAGGCAACCGATCTAGGAGAAGGAAAACTCTGAATTCAAACCTGCTGAACTCCGCTTAAGAAATTGACCTTGTGTCTCATCCTGCTCGTGTGGAGGGGTTGGTAAATATATATAAATATACAGATATGCATGAGACATTTATCAATCAATCTCGCCCGTCTAACTTAGTAAAGGATAAAGTGGAGTGTTGCATGTCATGGAATGCTCAACACATTTGAATTCATGGATAATCATCTGAAGATGAGTTATTATAAAGTAATTAAAATCATAAATAAATAAATAAAAAACACCTAAAAAGAGTACAAGGCTACAAGTGGCCTGAATGTTGTGTTTTATATGTCATAATTATCAATTAATCATGTAAAGATTCAAAGTTAATTAATGAACATACAATTCCGACACGTTGTGAAGAAAACATTTAATATATATAACAGCACATGGAAACGATGAGATACATAATCAGAAGAATAGAACATGTAAAATACATATACAAATATTTAGGTATAAAACAAGATACCCAAATGTACGTAAAATATAAATGTTACAGACATAGATAAAGATAGTCCATGCTGTATAAAGGACTTACAGTAATGTAAGGGGGGGGGCAAAAGCCCACCGAGAAGTGGGTAGATAGACTCTAGCCCATAGCAGTTCGTTGAGAAGATCCCTAAAAGAGGAAGACAAGTTTCAAATAAGGCGCTTAAATACCAGAGGTCCCCTAGTGGGAACAAATGGCAACACGCGAGAAGATAAACTCTTCAGGCAAAGGGAAGATAATCCCTACAATCATATCAAGCCTCATCTCATAAATACACATAAAAATTACATGTATGGATATTGTTTAGTTTGTTTTAGATTCCAATAAATAATATCAACATTCAAGAGCTAATATGAAAATCTGAAGATAGAAATAAATAAAGAGAGAATAGATAACAAAACAAACAGACTCATATTTAGAAATACACCATAAAACAAAAACAAACAAACAAAAAAAAAAACACCCAAAACAGTACAATATCTTCATTCCCTCATTTTGATTGGTTTGGTTTGTTTTGTTTTACGGCATATCAACCTCATTGGGTCATTTAATGCGATAAAGTTTTGAAATAAATTAATTCTTAATGGATCATACAATTTTTTTATAAATAAATTTTTCTATTTAACTCATAGATGGGACCCTAACAGGTACTACCACTCCAGGTCAGTGGACCAGGGAGCAATGGTGATGAAGGGGTGCTCCACATTCCCCAAACCTCCAAAACTGGAACCTCACCATCAGATAGAGTTTAACATCATTCCCAGGACATGTAGACCCTCAGTCACCGCCTTCTAGCACCCATATGATAAAAAGGGGCTGGGGCTTGCCATAAGGACAATAGGGTTGGGAAAATCATATAGGTGCTAGTGCTTGACGTGACCAGCCGATTGATCGGAGGGGGCCTCTCCGACCGCCCGTCTAGCCCAAGATAGGGCCAAAGTTTCCTCATTTTGATAAATTCATATAAATTTTTGAGTGTTATCACAAACTGAAAATGATGCTAATGAACATGTCGTTAAGAAATTAAGATTAATCTGTGAGGATGCAGTTATCTACTGAAATTATCAATTTAAAAAAATGAGAGAGACAAAGAGAAAAAGAAAGAGGAGAAGAGAGAAGAAGGGAAAGGGAGAACTGGTATCAAATTTGCATTCTGGTGATGCTAGACCACTTTGTCATGTTCTACGGATGCCAAACGAATCCCCTTCATAAAATCCTTGGAATAAAATAGAATCAAACGACTACTGTTAAACAACTAAAATTGGAAATAAATTGTTTGGACCATATGTCGGTATAGTTTAGGATCTGGACCATATGACCTTTAGGCACCCCTTTTTGATCTCGATTAAGAAAGGACATGTTTTTCATTTACACCGTCAATATCCCGTTGTTTTAACAGACGATTTTTAGATTTAAATTTTTTTATGAAAACTAACCCCTAACCCTAACCCTAACCCCTAACAAACAACCGGATATTGACGGTGTAAATTAAAAGCATGTCCTTTCTTAATCGAGATCAAAAGGGTGCCTAAAGGTAATATAGTCCGGAAAAAGATTGGCCCTGACCATCAACAAAACAAGTGACCAAAGAGAATGTTTTAAGCGTCTGTGTTTTCTGGGGGGGGGGAGATGTGAATTTATGCCCAGGAAAAGATATATCTGTATCCTGTTAAGGAGGTGCCGTGTGTAATTGGTTATCATCGTAGGAAAATGGCTAGGGTGACACAAGTTCAAATCCTGGACAAAGCTTGTTTGCATTTCACATAGCGCGTAATATCCATGGTAATGTATGCATCCGATATTCCCCCCCAAATTGAGTAAATAATAGTGTGAAGACTGGGCTCTTTAAAACAGTTAGGAAAGAAAACTCTGAATTCAAACCTGTTAAACTCCGTTAAAAATAAGGCTTGTGTCAACATCCTTCTCGTGTGGAGGTCTTGGTAGATACATACATACATGCATACTGTAGAACAAATGGTATCGTCCAAGATTTGAACTTGGCTCGTCGAGTCTAATTTCTTATGAATAACCGTTATAAACGCGCGCCTCGACTAGGAAAATATGAATGAAATAAAAAAAAAAGATCGTCTGTATGTTTAATGCATGGTAAAGAAGCGTAGCTGGAAGATATCTTCCTCAATTAAAATCTTCACAGAGGACCAGTCAAAAGGCGTCTCTTCTTCCTTATAATCGAAGGGGCTGCCATGAAACTATTCATCTTTATACATAAAAATGAAAAGAAAAGCAATAGATTTCCCTTTATTTTTGATATGACTAACACCAACATCTACTATTTTATGATCCGCCAAATTGTGTTGAAGGGTTCACCATTTTTTTCTTTTAAAGTTCAGCAGGTTAAGTTCGCCTTATATCTATCCGAAGTGAAAGCATATAATATTTCTATTTGGCTTGGTTTGATTTGGTTTAAGGAATATCAACACACAACAGCACACACACACACACAACCACACACACACACACACACACACACTTATTAACACTTATATAAAATATATAATATATATATATATATATAATACCCTTACCAAAAGTATGACAACGTCATCCTCACAGATATAGGTTATACTATTTTTTTGTAAGGATGGTTTTGGCATCAAATAACAATGAATGTGATAACCACACATATATATATATATATATAATATATATATAATATAATATAATGTGTGTGCAGGATGTGACACAAATCAATTTTAAGGTTTCATGTTTTGCACTAAGGGTAATTAAGGTTTTCATCATACAGGTCTAGGGCCTACAGTGAACCAGCCCGATTGATTGGAGGGGGTCTCTTCAATCGTCGTCTACCTAAAGTAAGGGACCTAAAAGTGGATTATTACATATCATGGACTGCTCAGCCACCAATTCCGTCCATATATCATCAATTGGTCCCTAGCCACGGCCATCAGGTACCCTATTGGAATAGATTTTAACTCCACTGAGTGGTGCAGTTGCATATTCTCCGCCCCGCGGCCGGCAGGGCGAGCAGGTAATAAGCCTTGTTTGTAGACTATCAGAAGTTCAGTAAGTGTTAAGATGTGGGCGTAATAGTCGGTATCAGCCAGACAGCGAGGGGTCTATCCTCTTTTCACTACGGCTAGACAAGAGATTGTTTTTGCGCCTGAGGTGAAGCGCCACACCAACCATCAGCTCCTACTTTACCGCACAGATCACTGTGGCTACTCATTCGCTGAGTTTCGATTGGGTGGTTTCGAACTGGGAACCTTGTGGTTCCTAAGGCGAACACGTCTACGACTGGAGCTGAACGAGTG
>CM042150.1:33508142-33556888 GCA_023376005.1 Doryteuthis pealeii | reverse complement strand
CTAATAGAACAAACGAAGACAAAACCGCGTGTTACGCCAATAAATAGGTCTACCCTACACAAAGGATTGCGACGGTTGGAAAAAGGGAATTTTGAGAATCCTTTCTTTGGAAGAGGATAAAACCACAAGAAAAAACCTCATAACTACCGAATTTTGTTATCATGTACTGATAAAATTATTCGACTAGATCAAGGTTCATGATGATAACAATAACTTTTGACAGCAATAAAAAAAATGTGTTGAGAAAGTAAAGGATTTGATCTCAATGGGTAGACAAAAAAAAAAAAACTTCTCATAACTTATTCGGTAAAAGTTTAGATAACCGTTATATGATTTCAATCATTCAACATACACAAAAAGAAATAAATAAAGTTTTAATTTACAAATAATTTCCCGTCTAAATCATGTGTTTCGCAATGTTTGTTTTTTTTTTTTTTGGTGTTTTTTGTTTTTTTGTGGCGCCCTTCAACCCATATGGTTCTTTTGCGACCTCTCAAAATATCATGGATTCCACCCCTCCCTCGCTGTGAGAAACTGGTTTTAAGAATAAATATAGGAGTTTCAAATTTTATGAAATTAAAACTAAAACCACGCCCACCTTCCCTTCTTTGCATCGTTCAGGTAAAAATAAAATAAAAATACATAGATAACCACACACACTCATAGCTAAATAAAATGAATTAGATTTTAACAAAACTAAATAAGTTGGATTATTTTATTTTTCAAAAATGATTATTTATATTAAATTACAAAATACTCCATATTTTGTGGCCATAATTTTTTTTTTAATTTGGCCTCATAGAACTCCAGGAGAGTCACCTGGAGCCCCGTTGGAAACTCAGGTTTAGTAAGTGTAATGTAAATGAACGTAATTGAAATCAACTAAACAAGTTATACTTTTTCTTTTAATTAAAATTAAAAATTTTGTTATTTCTAAATAACCATAATGAAAATATTCCGTTTCAGGCAAAACATATCCGCCATCTCAAAAGTTTTGTGTACATTAATTAATACACGTTATTCACCGGTCATACAAATAGTTTGTTTGCAATTAGGAAATTTAATCACTTATTAAGTTAAAGCGACCTATTTCACAATAGAAAACCATACGATACCATCGAAACCCGTTACGGTTCCCCCGTTGTTTAAAGGAATAAAGGTTTTTAACTGTGAATTAATTATATTAGAGGATTAAAAATGACGCTCAGCGTGAATTTAATAACCTCATAAACATGATCATTAAAATTGCAAAATAAAACTTGAAATTGTTTTTATTCTATACATCTATAGTATTTTAAGTGTAATCCATTGCGCATTGCCTAATAAAAAATCGACATGATGTGCCGTATTTACCGGGTTACAGCCACGACACATAATACATACAGAATAAGCCAAGTGTTGTTCTGTGTTGACCAGTTTAATCTTTTAATATTCGTTTGACCGAAGTTTATTAAGAATTAAAGTTCTTAAAAAGGTTTATCGCTCTTTACGCGCAAACATTTTCTCAATATTCTATAAGGGCGAATTTAAATACAAAGGGTCTAGTTTTTGGATAATCAGTAACAAAGTAATTTCGTCGGAAAATAGATTTTTTTCTGATCATTCAAGTCTGTTCTAAAAAAAATAACATTCACACTTTTCAGAATTTTTTTTTTTTTCATATACGCAAACATTAATATAAAAGATGTAATCACATAGTAGGGGTTCAGTTTACAACCGAACATCAGTCAATTATATTGGACACTGACTTTCTGTCAGCTTTTACCAATACATGATGTTCAATTTACAATCTATGTAAATTGGCCCTAACTTATGACCGACTTACAATTTCATCAGATTTTTTTTTTTAAAATTTAATCTGTTTTTGAATTTGACTTTCACCTTCTCGGGGATATCCTTTCTTTATCAGATCCCCTCACCCCTCAACCCAACAAACAAAAATAGGAAAGAGTCTTGATGGTCATAAAGTTAGGGTTTAATTTACAACAAATCGCAAGAAAAATCAGATTTTAATCTTCAAGTTTGAAACGAAATCCTTTCGTATATCAAAGGGTTCCTCGAAGAAAAAAAAAAAAAAAAAAAAGATTCACTCCTAGCTCCTAAATTCGATCCATAAAACGCAATATGTATCCATATATTTATTTTTTGTCGTTAACATTTCTCATAGAATACACAAACTATACACTAAGCAAAACATGTGCAGGTGCATTACTTTGTGATCTAAGTCAAGTATCTGGTTCATTTATCAGTAGGTACCACCAATTGTGACGTAATAGGTGTATTTTTACAAAATCTATTTAAACCCCCTGAGAAAAAAAATACCAAAAATCAGGAATTCTACGATTTTAATGAAATTTTCACTTATTGAAGTATCAATAAATCTTTCTAATCTGCCTTTAAATAATCGATTTAATTAATTTTAATTCGTTTTAAAGTGAAAATCAGCGCCATTTTGGTGGTCCCACTATATTACCGACATCAAAAAAAAACAAAAAAAAAAAAAAAAAAAACACAACCTTGTCAACAATTCATGGGTGCTACCTCCACAACCGCAAAATTGAACTATAATGTACATTTAGATTTTTATATATATATATAATATATATAATTTATATTGTATTGCGTGGAAAAAAACCGTAACGAAAGGGCACCTTGGATTAATAATAATAATAATACTCAGAAAACTCGTCGTAATGTGAATGAATGACATGAAGTGAAAACATATGGGATTCAAATCCCCCACCCATGAACACTCGAATCGTTTGTAACAGTAGACAGGGATTAGCGACGCGCGCATGCGCGATATATTTGTTTAAATAGACTAAATTGCATTTTTTGACAAAATGACTTTAGCCCCCCCCCGGGAAAATAATTTTACCAAAAATCAGGGAATTATCGGATTTTAATGAAATTTTCAATTTTATGTATCATGAATGATCTTTATAATGCATTACTTATTTTATTTCAAAACTTTCTCATTTTTTTCAGGTCACTTATTTTTTGACCCCCCTTATGTTGGGGCGTAATTTTTTTTTCCAAGTTGGTCTTTCCGTTTTCTAATTACAGTAAATAAAGAGATAAAAGACCGAAGTTATGAATAGAAACAACAAAAAAAAATTTACGGTGGCTTTTCTATGAGAAAATAAGTACCGAAAATCGAAAAATAAAATGTAAAAAATAAATAATTAATTTTTTGGAGATTCCTTTTTTACTCATTTCGATAATTATTTAATTGGCTATTATTTTATTAAAAAAAAATTATACATCGATATTTTTCTGCTTAAAAAGGGGAGGGGTACATTTTCAATCGAGTTTTTCTTCAAAAAGTATACTTTGATGTAATAAAATAAGGTTTGCATTAAATAGATATTTATTTTTAGAATCTAAAAATATAACATTTTAAACTTAACATTAGGCTTTTCATATTTTAAATGAATTTTTTATATTAATTTTTCATAGTAAAAATACTAAATTAAAGTTTTGAAATAAAATAACTGATGCATTATAAAATTCATTAATTGATAAATCAATACTGAAAATTTCATTAAAATCGGATAATTACCTGATTTTTGGTAAAACAATTTTTACATCCCAAATGTTATTTTAAAATTGTAAACAAGCGCCTAAAACCATTCAAAAAGAGGCAGAATGGTGGATCGCGTCGAAATTGACCAAAACAATTCGTTTTAAATCTATTAAAAATAAACTGCATATGTAATGATATTTTTCTTTTTTTAATGATCGTCATTATGTTACTACTTATCATTTTAGACAAAAGTTTGACCTTAAATAATAGATTTAAATAATTTTAATTAGCTTTTAAAAAGCTAGCAGCCGACAAAATTGGGTATCTCTAGTTTAAAGTTTTGTTACTTTGTAGTTGCCGAGTTAAGTATTAGAAATTAAGAATTCAATTAACTGTTTTCTTTCATTCCATATTGCATTGGAAAGTTACAATAAAGAAAAAAAAACTTTTCGTTTTTAATTTAACGATTTCTAAAACTTAAGTTTCTAGATTTATTTTAAGATTAATTGATAAAACCACAAGGTTAGGATTGTATACATAACTTTTAGGTTTTAGCTAAAAAGATGAAAACATCGTATGAGATAGGGGTAATTAATGTGTGTGTGTGTGTATGTGTGTGCGAGAGAGAGAGAGTTTTAGTTTGCACTTAAAATAAGTTTTGTACTTAATATTTGTAGAACTATTTTCACAGAAATTAAAAAGCACACAGAAAATACATTTTTATCAGGTAGCAGAAACTTATGGGGTTTATATCCCAGAATTTTATTTCTGTATTTATTCCTAGTATTTCTAAAGAAAACAAAGGCAAGTTTGTTTTTAATCCGTAAATCTGAAATAATTAATCATGGACACACAAAGATGGACACAAGAGATAAAATATGATAATAAAATAAACGCATTGAAATGTGTAGTGACAAGTAAAAAAGTTTTTTTTTGTTTTTTTTTTTTATTTCTAAGGGTTTTTTTTTTTCTTTGTATTTTTAGTGCTTTTTTTTTTTTTTTTTTTAAAAGGATTAAATTACTTACGTATAAAGTCCGGTATGATTTATTAAAAAGAGGAAATCCGTCCACTTTGCGATGAACATCTCCAATCTCCAGGGTAGATGGGATAATGATGGGGGCGAGACGAACCATCATCAGTTTTATTTGTTGTCGATTCCCCGTTCGTTTTATTGAAGGGGAAAAACTCCGGGATGGCAAGGACATAGAGCCAAGAAGTCCGTGATTGAATACTAGCAAGGTTGCAAGCAAAAGAAAGACTTTGGACAAAATCTGCACAGCTGAGAAAACCGGTGTAAGAAGCAACAATGGAGGAACTGGTTTACTGTCCTCAATACATCGGCACACATTACTATACTCCCAGCTCGGCATGGAGCGATGGGGATTGCTAGGACCACAACAAATTTCTATAGGGGAACAACAGTAACATTCACATCCTAAACAACAACGAAGAAGAAAAAAAAGAATATCCAGAATTTTCGCTTTAACATTAACCGTTAGATTTCTCTCGGGTTCTCTGTTGTTGTTGTAAGAATAATAATAATAATCCTTCTCCAAATGGAGAACGTTGTACGTTGGGTTTCTTTTCCTCGGGGTAATAAAAGCTGTAGAAACCAATTTTTTAAGATAAAAAGGAATAATATTAATCCGGAAAGTTTTTCCCAGGAGTTGGTACTGTTTCCAAAGTGTAAAGCCTGTGATTTTTTTCGTCCGTTGTCGTGATATGAGTGTAGATAATAACGACCGCACTTAAAATAAGGAGGTGTTTGCTGTAGAGATGCGTGATCCTTATTATTTGGTGTTAGAATAATTAATAGTATCAATTCCTTGGTAATGTGATTTTTTTCGCACAGATTTTGATTTCACTGTAAAAAGAAAAAGAATTAAATTTTCCGTTAGAAGAATCAAAGCTGTCGATGGGAGAAATATTATAGTGGTGTGATAGTAATAATAATAATAGTAATAATAATAGTAATATAATAATAACAATGAGAGAAGTTGTGAGGGTCGTCCTTGGAGAATCCGGCTTCTCTCATGTCGTCAGGATCTTTTGCACGAGCATTCGATTTTTTGGTGAGGTAGATGAAGAATTGTAAAAAAAAAAAAAAAAAAAAAAAAAAAAAAAGAAAAAAGCGAATTAAAAAAAAATCGAGAAGGACGAAGAACAAAAAAAAAACAAAAAAAAAATAAAGGAAAAAAAATTAAAAACAAAATAAAGTTAAGATCCGGCAGAACGTTATAACGGTAAAGAAGAAACATCCAGGAATTTATATATATATTTTGTTGTTGTTGTAAAAACTCCTTTAAAGTAATAAATTTAACGTAACATTTTTTTAAACTTCCAGGTTTTTCTTTTGTTTTTGTTTTTTTGGCTTTTTTTTGTTTTTTTGTATCTGTTTGTGTTTTTGGCTTTTAAAAAAAGCCGACTAAATGTCGTCGTTGGAACACAGTTTCACAAACTTGTTCCTTCTTCATTCTGCTTTTGCTTGCGAACAGACTAAACTTTTTTTTCTTCTTTTTGCTGCCGCTCTCACGGCAACGACGACGACAGTCATGTGATAGTGAGAGGAGAAATACAGTGACAGGAGGAGAAAGACCGTAAAGTAGGAGGTAAGTAAAGTGAGAAAAAAAAGAAGGAAAAAGTTACGCGAGTAGCAGCAGCAGCGTCGGCACCAGCACCAGCAGCAGCAGTGGCGGCGGCGAGCACTTGTTCTTTCTTACACACCCCAAAACGTGAATTGTACACAATTACAAGTTTTTTGTGTTTTTTAAAACTTTATTTATTTTTGTTCCGTGGTTTATTTATTTATTTATTTAGAAAGAAAAGAAAAAAATTCAAAGACAAAGTGCATTGGTGTTACTTTCCACTTTGGGATTTATTATCAACTCTTGAAATACGCAAGAAAAAAAAAAAGAAGAGGACTGTGATGCTGCTACTAACTGAAGCAAACCAAGTTTATTGCAAAACCTGTAAAAAAAAAAAAAAATTTAAAAAAAACAAATACAAAATACAAAAAAAAAACCTACAAAATATAAGGAGAGGAAAGAATTGTGTTTATGTTTAGGTATACGATACCCAAATTTTCGTCCGTTTTTCATTTTAAAAACGAATTAAAATTAATTAAATCGATGATCTAAGGTCAAACATTTGTTCAAGTCGAAAAGTAGTAACATAATGAGCATCAGTAAAAAAAATAAAAATAAAATAAAATAAAAATAAAAAAAAGGAAAATAATATTACATTTATTTTCAATACATTTAAAACTATTTTTTCGGTCAATGTTGCTCAAATATAACTTAACATGGCCGCCAACTTGCCGTAAAATCCGTGTTTACAAAATAAATTTAACCCTCCCGATTGAAAAAAAATTACCAAAAATCAGGGAATTATCCGATTTTAATTAAATTTTCAGTCTTGATTTATCAATGAATGCATTTTATAATGTATCAGTTATTTAATTTCAAATTTTATTTATTATACACTTAAATTTAACCTTTTTTTTTTATCAATTTCGCTTTCGCCTTGCTTTAAATATTGAAAACCAAACAAACAAAAAATCACCGATTTATTTTGAAATCATTGCATTAATTTTTAACGAATTAATCTGAATTATTTACTGATTTTTTTTTAAATTATTTTTTTTAAAGACTTGATAAGTAGTAAAGTCTGTGGATCGCCTATTTATCAGCCAAACAGCGAGGGAGTCTGTCCCCTTTTTGCTAACGCTAGACCACGGAGATTGTTTTGCTGAAGTGCAGCGCCATACCAACCATCATCTCCCAGAGGCTTTACCGCACAGATAAGATTACTCAAATATGACTCATGCGCTCAGTTGGCGGGGACCGGTATCGAACCCAGAACCTTGCGTTTACCTAGACGGATGTTCAACAGACAAAGACAAAGTTTTAAAGTGATTTCTTTTTACTTTGGGGTTCATTTTCTACATTTAAATACACAGTTCCCCATCATTGCCATTACTCCCAGGCTCACTCTGCCCCGGAGTGGTAGTACCTGTTAGGGTTACATTGATGGGTCAAATAGATATGTCTGCAAAATTATTTGTATTCGATAGGACCGTGTACAAAAAAATCTTAAGAAACAATTGTATAAAAAATGTAAATATGAACAAAACAATGAACGCGAGTCGCTCACCTTTATGCATAAATTAATCCCAGACGGGTTGACATGCCGTTAAAATCAATCAACCTATCAATCTTAAAAGAAACAAGAAAAACAAAAAACAAAAAATATTAAGGTTGTTTTTTATTACGTATTGCTTAAAAAAAACAAAAAAAACAAAAACAAATTACTATACATTTAATGTTGAAAAATATATATTTTAAACCAAGTTTAATTTAAATTATACATTGCAATACTAACACAAACAGCTGCGACTAATGTGTCTACCGTTGGGTTCAATAATTAATTTCAATGGTTAATTAAATGTATAGTATTTTTTTTTTTTTTAGCAATACGTGATTAAAAACAACCTTAATCCCCAAACCTCTAAACCGTAACCCAATTCGCAAAAAGTTCATTCATAGACTGTAGTTAAACTGTCATAGGGGACCACCAAAAAACTTTCCGTTTTAATTTTCCGACCAATTTACAAGTTTTGCCGCCGCAATCAACTGAAGCAAAGCAAACTTATAAAGAAAAACTTGTAAAAGAAACGAAAGAATTTTATTTAAATTAAATTATAATTCTTTCGTTGAATCAATTAAATTATTTAATCAACTCAATTTTTTACCATTTTTGACGTTTTAATTGTTAAAATATAAAAAAAACAAAAAAAATCACTGATTTATTTCGAATTCATAAGATTTAATTTAAATTTAAATATCCAATTTTAATTATTTACATTTTTTTTTTTAAGATTTAACTTTATTTGAATTGTTTTCGGCATTTTGCAAATATGATGAATTTTCCTTGGGGCGATTATTTGATTACTGCCACGGTCATCATTTAATTCCTTGTCTTAAGTAAATTCTTATTATTCCCAATTATTATGACTTCATTACGACGACTACAGGGTCACGCTGTAGCTGCTCATGTTCCCACCCTAACCCACAGGGGCATAAAAATGGGTCTGCTTCATAAACGGATTTTTTTCCACTCGTGCTTTTTAAAAACAATCTGCACTGCATCTTACGACCTTTTACAACTGCTTTGTTATTGTCTCTTCAATTTAGGTAATATTATATATATATATATATATATATATATATTATATATATAATATATATATATCAGATCGTCGCGTCTAAAGACACGGTACGTAAATTGAAAAAAAAAGAAAAACAACTTTTACTTTCCTTGTTTTCATCAAGAACAAACATTTCAGCAAATCATTTTTGGCACACACATTGGATAACGAACTATAAATGAATATTTTGGTTAAATCGAACTTAACGGACCTAAATTCCACCATCGTATGTCACCCCGCCGAAAGAAGAAGAAAAAAATACCAAAAATCAGGGAATTAACCGAATTTAATGAAATTTTCAGTGTTGATATATTAATGAATAAAAGATATAATGAGGCCTAACACAAATTCTCAAAGATACATGGTTCAAAGTTAACTGACCTGAAAAAATGTAAAAGTTTTTAAATAAAATAACTGGTGCATTATATCTTTTATTCATTAGTATATCAACACTGAACATTTCATTAAATTCGGTTAATTCCCTGATTTTTGGATTTTTTTCTTTCGGCGGGGTGACATACGATGGTTGAATTTAGGTCCGTTAAGTTCGATTTAACCCATATTTTTAGTTTAGGTATCAACAATTCAAGTGCAGATTTTCAGTTTAAAAACGAATTTAAAATTAATTAAATCGATGATTTAAGGTCAAATTTTTGTTTAAGTCGAAGAGTAGTAACATAATGAGCACCAGTAAAAAAAAAAAAAAAAAAAAAAAAAAAAAGAAATAATGTAAATACATTTCAATAGTTTCTTAGAAACTAATTACACAGGATATGTTACAAGGTAGGAGTTAGACGGCTTTAGCTGGGACCCATAAATCTCCCCGGAGACTCATTCAAAGCAAATATGTGCGTCACAGGACGCACTAAATAAAAAAGCTATCAGCATCACTGCATATGTAATTAATTTTTAATACATTTTAATCATTAAATCAACACGAAAATTTTACGAAATCCGACGTTGTAAGTAATGTAAGTGAAGTTAAAAACACACGTTAGTAAAAGTTAAAAAAAAAAACAACAACTTATAACAGTTTCTTTGAAATTAATAACAAAAACAATTAAACACACTATGTACAAAAAATTACTAACTTGTTGATATTTTATTTAAAAGAAATATCTTCTTTTTTTTTGTTCCAAACACACAGAACAACTAAAACGTTCTAAAAAAATTAATATTTGGTTTACACAATGTCGAAATTAAGAAATGGCTGGTTGTCGAGAAGAGGTACCCTGAAAACGACGGTTATCTTTGTGCTTATTATTATTGTTGTTATAATATTTAATAATTAATGTCGTTGTTGATAGTATCAATTCCAGAGTAATGCAGTTTTTTTTACACACATTCTAATTTGACTGTAAAAATTAAAAATAAATTATTTGCATAATCATTCAGTTGGTTTTATTTTAATTATTTAATTCTAATATAATTTTATCTAATTTGAATATAATTCAAATATAATTTTAGCTATTTAATTCTAATATAATTCTAATTATTTATTTTTAATATTGTTTTAATATAATTTGAATTATTTTAATTGAATATCATGTTAATCATTTAAGTTGGATATAATTTTGATTATTTAATTATATATAATTTGAATATAATTAAATTATTCAATTTGAATAAAATTCTAATTATTTAATTTGATTATAATTTTAATCATTTAATTCTATATAATTTGAATATAAATTTAATAATTTCATTATTTATAATTTGAGTACAATTTTAATTATTTCATTTGAATATAATTTTAATCATTTCTTATTAATATAATTTTAATATAATCTTAATTATTTGATTCTATAGGATTTTAATATAATTTTAATTATCTATTTATATAGGATTTTAATATAATTTTAATTATTTTATTCTATAGAATTGGAATATAATTTGAATTATTCCATTTGAATGAAATTGTAATCATTTCATTTGAATATAATATGAACATAATTTTAATTATTCACTGTTTCTTTTAAGATTATTTTAAAATTAATTTACCTCATAAATACGACAAATTCTACTTCGGGCGATTATCTTATTTAGTGCCATGGTCATCATTTAATTTCTTCTGCAATTAAATTATTTCCAGTTTTTATGACTTGTTTATTTCGATTTAGGGCGATTATTTTATTATTTTAATAAAAGTTTTAAAAGTTACATACGGTATCATTTTGATGCAAGTCTTCTACATAAAAGAGATTGACAAAGTAATTGTAAAATGCTTGTGGTTATTTCCTATAACTCCTACATAAACAAAGGGGAACCACTCTTGACTGATAGATTATTTATTTTCCCACCCTAAACCCAAACCCTAACCCCGTCTTCCTAGTAGATCAATAAATAAATAAATTATCAGTCAAGAGTGGTTCCCGTTTGTTTATGTTGGAGTTATAGGAAATAACCATGCTTGTTTAAAATTTATTTTTCCAAGTCCGTACTTAGCAATTAACATCGATAAAAAATCCCCTTGTCGAAAGTCTATCAGTGTGTTAATCTCTCTCTCTCTCTCTCTCTCTCTCTCTCTCTCTCTCTCTCTCTCTCTCTCTCACACACACACACACACAGAGTCTTCCTATATGTTTACATCTACCACTTAGACCCTTACTTTGGCTAGACGGGCGGTCGGAGAGGCCCCCTCCTATCAATCGGCAGGTCATGTCAAGCCCTAGCACCTATATGATTGCCCCAACTCTATTGCTCTTATGGCAAGTCCCGACCATTTTTATCATATGAGTGCTAGAAGGCGGTAGCTGAGGGTCTTCATGTCCTGGAAATGACGTTAAACTCTTATGCTGAAGTTCCAGTTCTGGAGGTCTGGAGAGTGTGGAGCACCCCTTCGTGACCATTTCTCCCAGGTTCACTCTGACCCGGAGTGGTGGTACCTGTTCGGGTCCCATCTATGGGTTGCGTGTTTATAAAAAAAAATGAGTATCCATTAAGAATGAATTTATTTCACAACTTTGTCAGCATTAAATGACCCACCGAGGTTGATATGCCGTAAAACAAACCAAACCAAACGGACATACAAGATCTATCTGTTTCTTAATTTATATCTTTTAAAATTTTATTTATTTGTTTATTTCAAAATCTAGATAAAAAGGCACGTGTTAATATTTACACCTTTTAAACATAACCCAGCTCTTTTTATCATATATATATTTACCAATCCCTCCGCACGAGTAGGATGTGACACAAGGTCAATTTCTTAAGCGGAGTTCAACAGGTTTGAATTCAGAGTTTTCCTTCTCTTAGACCGGTTGCCTAACCAAGGTTAAAGAGCCCAGTCTGCCCTACAATTTATGCATAGCTGGAGGGAGAGTAGGATTCATACCTTTCCCAAGGGTATTAGCGCTAAGTGAAATGCAGTTACCACATCCAGGATTTGAACTCGAGGCGACGAGTCCGTTTCCCATGACTTTAACCATTACATCACGCTCTTTTTATCATATATGTGCTAGAAAGCAGTGGCCGCGGGTCTTAGTGTCCTGGGTATAACATTAAACTGCATCTAATGGTAAAGTTCCAATCCTGGAGTCTTGGGGTATGTGGAGTATCCTTTTATCACCATTACCCTCAGGTCCACTCTGACCCGAACTGGTAGTACCAGTTAGGGTCCTATCTATGGATTAAATAGAAGAACATGGGTTTAAAAAATGTATATAAAATTGAATTAAAAAATTGAGTACCCATCAATAATGAATGAAACAAAATGTCTTCAGCATGAAATAACCCAACAAGGGTTGACATGCCATAAAATCCAACCAACCCATCTTTGGGGCAAAGTGAAAAAAAAAATGAGCTAAAAATGTGTTTAAAAGAAAAATTCCAATAACCATTAAACATGAATAGAACAAAACGTCTTCGGCATAAAATAACCCAACAAGGGTTGACATACCGTAAAATCCAACAAACCGAACCAAAGAGGACTTTGTTATCACTCTGAACCCTTTCGACTGTCTATCTTCCACCATATATCTCAACAACGAGGAACTGCATGAATCGGAAATAAATTTATCAACAGTTAACTCTTTATTGCTTCCGATCTGAGCTATTTCCTCATTGTCGTAGATTAACGAGCCGAGTTAGTAAGTCACGGTCTGATTATCGCGTAGGCGAGAATCTGACAATCACCAAACGCCGCCCACACACTGTATCTACGCTACCCTAACTCTAGAAATTGTTTTGTTATATTTTCATACAGAGTTCCCAACCTGAAGCATTACGGGTCGCCACCCACGGCCAACAGGTTGCTCCTCTGCAGAGATGCAGCTAGTGTATTTTTCGGACCATATGATCTTTAGGCACCCCTTTTGATCTCGATTAAGAAAGGACATGTTTTTCATTTACACCGTCAATATCCGGTTGATTTAACACGATTTTTAGATTTAAAAAAAATTATAAAACTAACCCCTAACCCTAACCCTAACCCCTAACAAACAACTGGATATTGACGGTGTAAATGAAAAACATGTCCTTTCTTAATCGAGATCAAAAAAGGGGTGCCTAAAGGATATATGGTCCTATTTTTCTGTCCCAACCGACAGGGCGGGATAAAATCCTGAAACAAAATATGAATTATACCTCCATAATAATTGACTACACTGCGTGATTTGCTTCTTCCGACCGCCTGACGGTCACCCCACAATGATAAGCATCCCCTGAGTCATATTTGGTGTCGAGCTGTACTTCAAGCCAAGCAGTGGCCTATGCAACATAAACGAGGAAATTGTGATAAAAAGCAACTAGAATTTAAAGATGAAAAAAAAGAAAAAGAAATGACTAGACGATGCGCACCCCCGTTTTTTTGTTGTTTTTAAGGTAAAATTTTACAGAAAAAGAAAAGAAAGGGCCGTTTTAGCTCAGTCGGTAGAATGTCGGACTAGAAACCACAAGGTTTCGGGTTCGATACCGGCCCTCACCAACTTAGCGTATGAGTAGCACAGGGATCTGTGCGGTAAAGTGAGGAGCTGATGATAGGTGTGGAGCTCCACCTCAGACGCCCAAAAACAATCTCCTTGGTCTAGCGGTAGTGAAAAGGGGATAGACTCTTTTGCTGCCTGTCTGATACCGAATTGAGGCCACCATTTTGTTAATACAATGGTAACTTGACTTACGAGACAAGGGAGATTGTTTTGCCGAGGTGAAACGCTACACCTACCGTTAACTCCAAGATGCTTTACCACACAGATCAGATAACCTAAGATGTGTTACTCATGCACTCAGTTGGCGAGGACCGGTATCGAAACCGAACATTGCGATTTCTAAGCGTATGCTATAATGACTGAGCTGCCGTTACTTTAAAAAAATCATGAAGCACAATTGTACTGATTAAGTGTGCCACAATACAAACATGAAATGCTTCAAAATTATATATAAATATGTATGTGATAAAGAATAGAGGGAGAAATGTGGACAAAAGAACAAACTCAGACAAGTAGATGTAGGAGATATATTTCGCTGTGCATTGAGCATGGCTTCTTCAGTCTTTATTAAATAAAGACTGAAGAAGCTGTGCTCAAGGCACCGCGAAATATATCTCCTACATCTACTTGTCTGAGTTTGTTCTTTTGTCCACATTTCTCCCTCTATTCTTCACTACATTCATCGGATTTACTCCAATCCTCCTAGCCTCATATATATATATATATATATATATATATATATATATAAGGTTAGTCAAAAAGTATCGAGATTTTTATACTTTTTGACACACCCTGTATTCTCAATAATTAACGCTCCATTCATTCTTCATTTCTATTTTAGTAAATACAGCTTCAGACTCGGCACTTTTATGACACAACTTGTATTCTGAAAGAAATTGACGTTCCATTCATTATTCATTTCTATCTCGTTAAATACAACTTCAATCTCGATATTTTTTCTCTCTCTCTCTCTTACACACACACGCACACACACACACACACACACAACACACACACACACACACACACACACACATATATATATATATATATATATATATATATATATATATAAAACTTTTATGGAGAATTTCATATATCATGTTTGAAATTGTGGCACACTTACTCTCTACAATTTTGCTTCATATATATATTTTTTTTCCATATTTACTCCCATATATATATATATATATATATATATAAATATATAATGTGTATTGAGGCGGCAGATTCTCTTATAGTGAATGTTGTGGTTCGAGAAATGTGTGTTTTCGCTTGTTTTCCGCATTTAGATTCGTGAATTTAAAAAAAACGAGATAATGTTAAGTTTATTTGTTTTGTTTTGTTGGTTCATCTTTCAAAATAAACAACGAACGCCTCACACAAAAAATATATTTACTGACTTTATCAGTCGGCAATTCTATAAGGTCATTTTTTTCTTTTCTTTAATTTCTTTGCAATGCAATTTCGCTTGAGAAACGGATAAGGGAAAAAATGCATTGCCCCCTTAATTATTAAATTAAATTTCAGAAAGTAAATATATCACTTGCCGCCGCCGACGACGACCAGTCTACATTTCTTCCCAAAATATATATCCTTCCAAGCTGTAGCCGTAACAGTACTACTGTATGTCAGGACCCGCTGAATGCACCGGTTCCCGCTATGTCAGCGTAGTTAAGCAGCCCTGAGCCTGTTCAATACTTAACTCTTTGCCTACTTTAAGACACTCACAGTGACTCTTCCACTACACCCGAGTAAGGTGCAAAAAACTGGTGGTTAGTTCATTATAATTGATTTGGTTTCGTTTCGTTTCGTTTTTACGGCATATCAACCTCGATTGGTCATTTAATGCCGACAAAGTTTTTAAATAAATTTATTCTTAATGGATAATAAAATTTTGTTTATCAACTCAGCCACACCCATATGATAAAAAGTGTTGGGTCTTGCTATAAGAGCAATAGGGTTGGGGTAATCATATAGGTGCTAGGGCTTGACGTGACCAGCCGATTGATCGACCGCCCGTCTAGCCTAAGTAAGGTTCTAAGTGGAGTGTTGCAGGTCAAGGACTGTTCATCCACCAAGACTCCGTCCTTAAGCATCACGGGTCGCCACCCAGTGCCAACAGGTGGCCCCATTTGGGGGAATCTTACCCCTCTGCAGAGGTGCAGTCGGTGCATTCTAACGCCCCAGTCATTGCATTCTAACGCATTATAATTGAGCATTAGGGCTCAGATTACAACAATGATAGGAATTTATTTGAATAGAATCAGAGCTGAGATGAACAGAGAGTGAACTTTGAAATATCCTATCATACAGGTAAAAATACCAAGAAAATTTGGTAATTTTCACCTTTATCTAGCTAAATTCCTAGCATAAAAGTGTGTGTGAGCATTATCTGAAATGAACTTAATTGTTATCAAGAATACATTTTATGATATTTTTGTGTTAAAGCATGCAGTTGTATTGTTTTCGAAAAAGTTTCTAAGATTTGTGTATTTCGCACGGAGACTTTCAATATAGCTACCGGCTTGTTTCAAAGGGAAAGTCAAGGGAGGTTACTCTAATTGCCTTATTTGCTAGGAATTTAGCCAACTAAAGGTGAAAACTACCGACAATTTGGTATAGCCGTGCTGAAAATTTGGTTGGCAAAGTGTTACTTAGGCGATCACTTAGGCATCAGCAGGTACTGTAAGCAACCTGGGTCATTTTTTTTTCTTCATATGATTTGATTCGGTATTAAATGACCCGAAAAGGGTTGATATGCCGTATATAAACAACCTTAAGTGCATAGATATATAAAATATACATGTTATATATATATATATATATATATATATATATATATATATATATATATATTTGTTGTATATTTTGACAGCAAGTTATTTTGTAGGCACGTGTTATTAAACAACAGGGAACATTTCTTTTTCGTGATCTTGATTTGTATCTTTTCCAGTCTTCTGGCTATCTTTCTAGTGTTAGGATTCAGTTGAAATAGGATTCTTCCCATACTATCAGACCGAGCGCTTTCGACTGCTTCTCCAGTCGTTATCGGGGGGGGGGGAGGTATATGATTTGGTGTTAGTTCTTTTTTTCCCCTTTTTCTTCTTATTTTATCTATTTTGTTTTTGAATTAGAAAATACACATGTCTATAATTATAAATTATACTAATATGACTAAATATATAATCCACATATACATATTTCATATTATACGTTTACTTTGCATTTATTCGTGTATATATTTTTAATACACAAATATACTTTCTTTTCTTTTCCGGATTTTACGGCATGACAACTCTTGTTGGGTTATTTTATTCCGAAGACATGTTCTTTTGTAGAAGAACAATAGTTTGTTGCATATATCGTTTCCTTGTATAGAATAAACGCAAGAACAATTTACGACGAACTAACAACAATAATAATTTATTGTCTGAGCAAACTTTATAGAAAAGAATACAAAAATGACAGGAGATACACGGAAGACCTTATACAAAGTTGTATGAGTGAAATGTCCTAATGTAAAAAGAGTCTGTAGTGGAGAACAAACCTCTGACTAGAGTGTTGTGTGAAAAGTGTTGAAGAACAACAATTGGATGCATATATCGTTTAAGTAAGTAAGTAAAGTCGTTGGTGTGGCCTAAAGTAGGTATCAGCCAGACAGCGAGAAAGTATACCCCCCTTTCCCTAGCGCTAGACCAAGGAGATTGTTTTTTGCGTCTGAGGTGGAGTGCCACATCTACTATCAGCTCCTTTATCGTACATATCCCTGTGCTATGCATACGGTGTGTTGGCGAGGGCTGGTATCGAACCAGGAATTTGTGGTTCCTAGACGCATGCTCTATCGTTTCCTTGTACAGAATAAATGCGAGAACAATTTACGATGCACTAATAACAAGAATATTTCATTGTCTGAGAAAACTTAATAGAATAGAATACAGACAACATAAAATACAAGGAAGAGCTTATATAGTGTTGCATAAGTGAAATGTCCTAATGAGTCATTAGTAGAGAATTTGGAAAATATCGGTTATCTTCCCCTGAATAGGCACCGGAAGTAAGGAACCGGAAGGGTGGGGGCTAGGACCCTAGAAATCTCCAGAACAGTAAGAGCAGTGGACGGGACCGCATGTCCAAAAGAACAGTACAGCTACTCGGATAGGGTAGACGTCCGAATAACAGGAACAGTAGTCGGAGAGATAACATGTCTCTCCTAGCAGAACCCGCCAGCGCTGACTACTAGAACAGACACACAACTGACAACGAACGAGCCTAACCAATTCTTCACCCGAAAAGAACTCAACAAAGATAAGTGCATTACTTGTTACTATATATATTGTATGTGCCTCAAAGACCGCTAAAAGCTATAAAGTTTTAGCAAACCCTTTGCACCGAACATAATAAAATACCCTCTTTTATACATTATATTTGTCTTGACTTCATTCCTTTCTCATTACTGAATTTATTTCTGTTAAGAAAGTGTTGAATTCTTGATAGCCGGTAGAAAGTGTAAAGACTTACATGTTAAGAATGTTATCGTGTCCATGCAATACGAGGTTATGAAAATATGTCTTAGGTAGATGGGTTGTCTCCCTTTGTCGACGTACCCCTTTTCAAACCAACCAATCACTGGCCCGAAATTTTCGACGCCAGAAATTAAAAATAGATATCTTCCTCTTTTTTTGAACCAGCATCTCATGGAGTCGAATGTAAAAATCGTCGCTCCCAATAATTCATTACCAAGGACTTAGTTAAGTGGACTTATATTCATTTATATTTATATAATTTGATATTTTCCGCAGACAATACTATCGTTTGCAAACAACAATTATTACAAGTGTATTTTTTTCTATGTATAGTCATCGGGGTGGCCTAAAGTCGGTATCAGCTAATCAGCGAGGGATTCTCTCCCCTTTTCACTGCGCTAGACCAAGGGGATCATTTTAGCGTCTGGGGTGGAGCGCCATACCTACCATCAGCTCCTTACTTTACCGCACAGATCCCTGTGCTACTCATAGGCTGAGTTGGAGAGGGCCAGTATCGAACTAGGAACCATGTGGTTTCTAGCCGAACGCTCTACCGACTGAGCTAACCCAGCCCTTTCTTGTATGTATAAATGTAGTAATACAGTAATGTTTCAAATTTCAAGTTGTGTTCGTGTATTTCCTAAATCTAGCTCGTTAACTCCACATTCACGGCTTAAATCAGCACAATGTTGCTAGGGGCGAATGCACAATAAACACAACGTTGTTGGCAATAGCCGCACGAACATGTTCCCTGCGTACCTAGCTCTTGCTTTTAGGATTATCCTCGTATTTAATGAGTTATCTACTTTTAAATCCGATGTCTTTTGCAACCTTGAATGACAACCATGCTAGCAAGTACGCACGATGTATGTTACATATTATGTGGTGTCATGGGTTGCTGACAAGAAATAGTTAGTTTGAAATAGGTTCGTTGGAGTTAAAAGCGTAGGCGGGTAGATTTCTGTTCGATGACCCCCATCGCGCGCTATGAAAAAAAACGTAACTAGTTAGATTTAGTTTTAACCTCAGATTGATGCAGTGTAGACGTGCAACTGCGAAGTTGATTCTCCCGCGCGGCGAATAAGGATGGGTTAAATAGATCTTGATCAAGAACAAAAGTCTTGTGGTTGATTAATTGCGTGACTAAAAAAGTTAGCCTTAAAAAGAAGCCCTTAGTAAGGAGACAGCAAGACGAAAAGATGTCGGCCAGAGAAGAAGAAGAAGAAGAAGAAGAAGAAGAAGAAAAAAAAAAAGAAGAAGAAGAAGAAGAAGAAGAGGAAACATGGCGACTAGACGTATCAAGAAGAAATGAAGAACAAGTAAGTCTCAATCTCTGTCTCTTTCTCTGTCTCTCTCTGTCTCTCTCTGTCTCTGTCTCTGTCTCTCTCTGTCTCTCTCTCTCTCTCTCACCTGAAGTCTCCTCTCTCATGTATATACCCGATGTTCGACGTACGATGTTATTCTCTATTACACAACCCGTTCGCCACGGTTAGGATGTGACACAAGGTCGAAAGTATGGGGCATCCAGTGAGGTTTAAACTCGCTATTCAGCCGTGATGGATCTGTGAGACTAGTTTGCTAACCATTATACCGCGACAGGACGCCCATTTTCTCAGCTGAAGATACACTTATGTTAATAGGTTTTCACTAAAAACATTTAAGTTTTCAAATTTATGACACCAAAGAAAACTAATTATACATATAAATACAATTGCATTTTATTCTTATGTAGATATGGTCAACAGGATTAATAAAGTAAAACAATTTTATTAATAATTCAGGTTTAAATCTTATTATAATTGAGATTGTGTGTTTTTCTGTCTGTAACCGAAACTATATTCCTACTCAAGTCACAATTCTCTTAGTTATAGACATTACATTCTCCATGATTTTATTTTTATTTAACCTCAATTATTAATAAAATTGTCATACATTATTAATACTGTTAACTATGTCTACATACTAACAACATGCAATTATATTTATATATACAACAAAATAGCGGTTTACAGTGTAAACGGGAAGGCTAATTTGCATATTAATATTAAAAAATCGAATTTAATAAATATGTGCTTAGTATTATTGATTTCTAATTGTTTGCTTTTATTTTAATGAATATAAGCAAAAATCTCTTCAATGAATCTTAAATGAAATCCATTAACAAGATAAAATAACTGTCATTTTATTCTTCACTTCCTCTTATAACTAAATACTTAGATTCGAAAAAATAACAATGAAAGACAAGAGTGATGGAAGAGTAAGTTTCAGTTGTTCCATTTTTTATTATATTCCCTCTGTTTCAAATCTTTTATTATACTCCCTCTGTTTCAAATCTTTTTATCTGTATTCTTATTTAGTTTCATTAGCCTTTCTAATTTAATACAATATTTTATTACATTAAAACTTAAATACTTGCACCCGGAGGGTGCATATATTTGCTAGTAAAAATAAAAAAACGTGGAGAATGTGACGTAAATAACTAAGGGAATTGTGACTTGAGTAGTAATATAAAACATGTAAATTGCACTTTATATCATTCTTTGGCTCTTGATTAAAACTTGACGTCACTGCCAGTTCGGGGCCAGCCAATGAAATTGAGTCAAGCAGTGCACGGCGCGACGCGACTCCGATGACGTGCAGCACAGCAGACAGCAGTTGTGGAGGGGGGGAACAGTGCTTAAAGCTGCAACAGAATAAGCGCAAAGTCGACCCCCCCCCCAAAAAAAAACAAACGTTACGAGGAAGGAAAGAACAAAAAAGAGGACAAATAGACGAGAAAAAAGCTAGTTGAACGTTACGACACTGACTGTTGTATTACAGAGAAAGCAATGAGAAAATTTCTTTAAAAAAACCAAAAAAAAAAAACCAAAAAAAAACAAAACGTGCGTGCATGCCAATGCGTGCGTATGTGCGCGCGATTCTTTTTTTGTTGTTTATTTTTTTTTGTTTTTTTAGTTCTGGGTGGAAGCCCGCGACAACTCGGTTTGAGTGTAGATAAAAATATTCGGGGAATCCATTTTAGGTTTTCAGACATCTTACCGGCACTTATTTTCACCTTTATATCTTCGTCTACCACATGCTGTTGTCACGGTACAGGTGCAGGTGCACCCAGCGAGGATCGAACCAATTAATACTATGCTAGAAAGATAACGCACCCGCCCACGGGTTATTTCATAGTTGATTTAACGAACGCAAAAAATTTATAGAATAAGTCAACATTTAGAGGCTGCATTTCATGGAGACGAACAGCAGTGCATTCTGGGACGTCTAGCTTCAAACATTAAAAAACAAAAACCTTGATCTTAGAGAATTTTGCACACACACACACACACACACACACACACACATATATATATATATATATATATATATATATATATATATATATATATACTCCTCCGCACGAGCAGGATGTAACACAAGGACAATTTCTTAAGCGGAGTTTAGCAGGTTTGAATTCAGAGATTTCCTTCTCCTAGACCGGTTACCTAACCAAGGTTAAAGAGTCCAGTCTGCCCTACTATTTACCCATAGCTGGAGGGGAGTAGAATTCATACCTTTCCCAAGGGTATTAGCGCTAAGTGAAATGCAATTAGCACGTCTAGGATTTGAACTCGGAGTGACGAGTCCATTTCCTATGACTTTAACCATTACACTACGCGCTTCCTTTTATTTTGCATATAGTTATTTACTAAGCTCAGCTTAGATGTGGCACAAGGCCAGAAGTATGGGACTCCCTATGAGAATCGAACTCACTAACAATGGCTTGCGGAGCGATCTTGCTAACCATTGTACAACGTGAGGTGCTCTTTTATTTACTAAGGTTAGCTTAGATGTTGCACAAGACCAGAAGTATGGAGCGCCCAGTGAGAATCTAACTCACTATCAATGGTCTTCTAATCTAGCTAGCGAACCATTACACAACGTGAGGTATTCTAGTTATTTACTAAGCTTAGCTTAGATGTGGCACATGGTCAGAAGTATGGGGCAGGATTATTTACTAAGCTAAGCTTAAATGTGGTTCAAGGCCAGAAGTATGGGTGGGGCGCCCAGTGAGAATCGAACTCACTAACAAAGGTCTGCGAATCTAGGTTGCTAACCAGCACGAGAGGTGCCCGAGAATTTTGCATATATGATCGGAGTTAAATAATGTATCTAATGGCATGATGGCAGATCCGTTTTTCTATGTAAAAAAACCCCAAAAAACCTCAAACACCTGCCGTTGGGGCTTAGAATACTCTGACTATAAACCTTGCAAAGGAGTGAGAACCCCACCCAAAAGGGGTGTTCTGAGCAGTGGCATACCAACGTCGTGTTGCTGGGGTAGATAACTTGGCCCGGCGCCCTCTCCAGTGGCCAATAAATATTGATTCAGATTTTTCAAAGCTTTACCTACCCACCTAGGCCCAGTCAGATGAAACCCCCCAAATGAGGCCACCCATTGGCCGTGGGTGAGGACCCGTGATGCTTAAGAACGGATTTCAAGTGGCTGAGCAGTCCATGATCTGCAACACAACACTTTGGCCCTCACTTAGGCTTGACGGGCCGTCGGAGAGGCCACCTTCGATCAATCTGCTGGTAAGGTCAACCCTATTGCCCTTATGGCAACTCTCAACCCATTTTATCATATATGTGCTAGAAGGCGGTGGTTGAGGGTCTTAGTGTCCTGGGTATGACGTTAAACTGCATCTAATGGTAAAGTTCCAATTCTGGAACTCTGGGGTGTGTGGAGTACTCCTTCATCATCATTGCTCCTGGATCCACTCTGACCTAGAGTGGTAGTTCCATCTACGGGTTAAACAGAAAAAAATCAGTTAAAAAATTGAGATTTTAAAAAGATTGAATACCCATTTAGAATGAATAGAATAAACAAACAAGGTTTGACATGCCGTAAAATCCAACCAACTTTGAAAAAAAACTAAGTACCCATCAAGAATGAATAAAACGAAATGTCTTCAGCATAAAATAACCCAACAAGGTTTGACATGCCGTAAAATCCAACCAACCTAACTTCAAAGATTCATACTAGAGTACCGGTCATCAATTTCTTTTTTTTTTTTTCCACAGCTGGTCAGATAACCGATGGGAATGACGAATGAGGACCGTATAACCATTTTGTTCAATATAATACAGTGCATTCACCAAAAATAAAGACAGCAAACATATTTCACAAAATACATTTATTAGATGATTGAGGTAGGAATCCTCAGCGATGTTGTATCCCTGGGATCATTGGAAATTTCTGGTCTTTCAACGTCGGATTTCCTCCCCCAGGAGACCAATCGGGGCTGACTACACCCCGACTCTCCAGCCCCCAGCAACAGACTTTTACTAACCTCGCCTCCTGTTGACCGTCGCTTTATATTACTGGTCATGTGACCCCCAAACAATGGCAATGAAGTTCTTTTTATATATGATTCCTTAAATGTATTAATCAAGTTTGGTCTCACTACCAGGAGGAACAGGTTGTGGTAAAATTGTTTTCTCTATTTTCTTTTTTTTATTTAACTTTTTTCCCTTCCCTTTTTTCCCTCCCCGTCTTTCTTAATTTTAGTTTTATCCAATTATTTATTTACAAGAGAGGGATTTTCTTCTTTTTTCTTTTTTGAATTATCTTGCATACACGAAAACTATATGAATCGAAAGGATATTATTTCTATTATTCGGACTATTATCCTCATAGTCATTGTTATCTGTACAGCGTTTCGGCCGATGTGCCCCCGGCCTTCTTCAGATATTTCTTGTCGGATTCGGGAACCATCTCGGACTCGGGAACTTTCTCGGACTCGGGAACCCTCTTTTCGAACTCGGGAACCTTCTTGTCGTAATCGGGAGCCATCACGGAACTTTGAACCTAATCCTTTATTCAGTCCACGGGGATATCCTGTTCTCATTCCGCTAACCATAGCTGGGGTAGAGGCGTTAAGCTGTGTTAATTATTATTCTATGTTACTGCCGCCCTTGAACAGGATTGAACCTGCAGTCTAGAGATAACTGTCACTTAGATCTATCTTAACCTAACTCCTTTTTCCACTAGTCCAATTCCAAGAAATAGAATCGAAATACCTTCTACTTATTCAAACATTAAAAAAAATTTTACATTCTGTTTTCCCATACGCATATATATTTACTAATACATAGAATACAAAATAAGCATAAAATAAAGACATCAAGCATATTAATTTACCAAAATTTATCAAAGAAGACGACGTTAACAATAAGATATAAATATCACATCCAAACTACACAAACTAAACAGCAAAAAAGGATAGTGAGATTTGTGAAACTTGTGTTTGGCATTTAATACATCAATATTTACTTTGGACTTCATTGTTTCTTCACCTTTTTATATTGTATCAAGTGTCGATGCCCCAAAACAAGTATAATTTGAGATCTGAATTGCCTGAAGAGTTTGTTAAAAGTGAATTTTAAAACCTATATGCATACACAGTCTCTCTCTCCCCTCTCTACCCCTATCTCCTCCCTCTCTCTCTTTCTCTCCCTTCTCTCTCTCTCTCTCTCTCTCTCTCTCTCTCTATATATATATATATATATATATATATATATATATATATATATATATATATTTCGGTGGATTTCGAGGTCTAATCTCTTGGCCTCTTATAACAATGTGTTACAGAAGTGACTGCAGGAATGAGATTTCATTGCAGCTTCTTACACAAAAAGCGCTCTGATATCTAAAGACGCAAAATGTCGCCGAATTATTTTATTTCCCATATTAAAACAAACTTTCTCATTCAAGAATCTGATTGGACAAATTTGAACATTTTTAATTACTCTTCTTCATCATCATGTCGCGCTAATTACACGGATATCCATGGCAATCTCACACCAACCGTCCCTATCATTCCTCACCCTCAGGAGGTACTCTGTGCAGCAACCGGTATCCGAGAAGAGCTGATCGATCTAAGTCTTTCCTGGACGGCCCACACTGACGTGCACATGTGATGGTTTCCTCAGGAGTACGTCACTTATAAGTTCGGCCTTGATTCTCCAGCAGTGTTCAGAATGTCTTGTTCGTCTCACTCGGATGGTTTGTGTGGTAGAGGGCAAGTGGCTGTACAGCTGCTTTTTTGTGGAGTATTGTTTCCACGATTTGTTTAAGATTGCACGCAGCATTCTTGTGCAACTCCCATTCAGGTTATTCTCCGGGCGCTTCTTTAGGGTCCAAGTAATGCAGCCATACAGTAGTACTACTCCGGCTTGGAAGAATTGTCGCTTTAACTTATCAGTGAGATCAGACTATTAGTTTAATTTTTTTTCTACACACTGTTGTACGTTTACCTAGAATCTATGTTATTTCTATATGAATAATTGTATTTTACTAACACAGCAGTTCTAGAGAGAGCTCAACTCCCCAGCTTGTGTTCTCTACTGAGACAGCGTCGTCTCCGATGGCTGGGTCATGTTCGCCGGATGGATGATGGACGAATCCCGAAGGACATCCTCTATGCAGAGCTTTCGTCTGGTAAGAGACAGATTGGTCGCCCCCAGCTACATTTCAAGGAGGTCTGCAAGAATGATCTCAGGTGCTTTGGCGTTGCCCCTTCCAGCTGGGAAAATTTGTCTCAGGACCGCCCTCGGTGGTGGCAGGCTCTCCGTAGGGGACTGTTCATGTCTGACGCAATACCATGAAGCTAAGAGGTCCAGAAGAAAGCAGCGACAACAAAGCACTGGCACATCAACATCTTCAGGGACAGCCTTCAAAAGCGACATCTGTGGTCGAGAATGTTTTTCAAACATTGGACTTCGCAGTCACAGGAGGCGCTGTAACTTCAGGAACACAAACACTATATTATAGTCTTCTGAGACTGAAATGCCAATATATATAATAATTGTATTTTAGCTCTTTTGTGGTCATCGGAGTCAACAGTTGGGGGAAATGACCACTCGGGCCGGATCAGGCTCGCGGGCCGTAGTTTGATGACTCCTGTACTAGAGAATAAACATTCTTCAACATTAATTACTTTAAAAGAGAAAATGGACAGCTACCGATCATATGGAAATCTGATCTCTCTGATAAGATAGATCCGATCTATGGGTCAAATAGAAGAAAAAAATGAGTTAAAAATGTGTTTAAGAAAACTGTGTTAAAAATAATTGAATGCCCATCAAGAACAAATAAAACAAAACAGGACCATATGACCTTTAGGCACCCCTTTTTCGATCTCGTTTCATCAGGACGTTTTTTTTTTTCATTTACACCGCCAAAATCCGGTTGTTTGTTAACAGATGATTTTAGCGTTTTTTTTTTAATTATAAAACTAACCCCTAACCTAACCCTAATCCCTAACAAACAACCGGATTTTGACGGTGTAAATAAAAAAAAATGTCCTGATGAAACGAGATCGAAAAAGGGGTGCCTAAAGGTAATATGGTCCACAAAACGTTTTCGGCATGAAATAACCGAACAAGGTTTGACATACGAACCAACTAATATGAAAAGATAGAACGAGTATTCTTCCAAAATAGAGCTTATAATTCTTATAGTTTAAACATAACATTTGTGTGCGTGTGCGTGTGCGTGTGTTTGTGTGTGTGTATGTGTGCGTGTGTGTGTGTGTGTATGCGCGCGCGTGTGTGTGTGTGTGTGTGTGTGTTTCTTGGGAATGCGTGGCACCACAAAGCAATTATGCTTAGGGCATTCAAATGGCTAACAAATGCTCTGAGTACACTAAGTATTAGGATGAGTTTTATTGCCTATTAATGGCAGAAGAAACGGAATCTTCCTCCTTTAAAACTACCTTCTCTTACCTTTTATGCTTTATGTTTCATCAGAATGCGTGAAGAAGGGAAATAATGAAAAGGGTCATATATATATATATATATATATATATATATATATATATGCACATGAACACACACACACACACACACACACACACACACACAGAGAGAGAGAGAGAGAGAGAGAGAGAGAGAGAGAGAGAGAGAGAGAGAGAGAATTGGAAGATATGAGACACAAAACGAAATGGACGGTCCCTAGCAACAGCTTCAGTTTAATAAATCTTCTGTACAAGAGATTTTTATCTCGAAATATTAAGAATAAATGACAAGGTTAACAAACAACACCATAGTTACCTTATTTTCTTAACACTTGCATTGTGATAGCCTTCAAAACCAACCACCAAACAATATAAACACAGTGCTTCAAGCAAATTATAAAACACACACACACACACACACACACACACACACACACACATATATATATATATATATATAATATATAGAGAGAGAGAGAGAGAGAGAAACAGACAGAGATAGATAGATAGATAGATAGATAGATAGATAGATAAACGGATATGAAAGCACACAAAGCTGTTAAAATGAAAATATTTTATATCATAATCATAGCTAATATTGAACAATATTTCGATTCTAAAAATCATCATCAGAGCTTGTTTTTAAACCGGACTCCTCGAAAGAGAAGCTGAAAATAATTTGAATTCAAAACGAAAACATTGATGTTCCAAAAAGTGTACAAGTCATGCGATCGTATATACATTATGTCGTTGACCGAGAAACGCGTAGCGGATGTGCTAATGAAGAAACGATCGCATGACTTGTACGCTTTTTGGAACATCAATGTTTTCGTTTTAAATTAAAATTATTTTCAGCTTCTCTTTCGAGGAGTACGGTTTAAAAACAAGCTCTGATGATGATTTTTATAATCGAAATATTGTTCAATTTTAGCTATGATTATGATATAAAATATTTTCATTTTAACAGCATTGTGTGTTTTCATATCCTTTTATCTATACTTATACCGTCGGATTCATTTCCTTACTCTTAACTTATATATATATATATATATATATATATATTATATATATATATATATATATATATATATAAAGGTAAAACTATCCAATCCACTGGTAAGTTGCTGATGATTCTGTTTGGGATCGTCTATATCTTCGGTATATTCATAATGCCTGCCCATGCAGATGTACACTTATAGATTTATACAAGGACTATTTCAACCCGTTAAGAGAGGGTTGTCTGACAAACTGGGCTCATTAATTGAGTTACCGGTTGAAATAAATCTATAATAGCCAAATTACAGTTTCTTCAGTTTTTCTTTTCTTTCTTTTTCTGCGTGTTTAGACCAAAAAGAAAAATATATTTCATTTAAAAGTTATCAATTCTTCTGTAACTGAGTTTATTTATTGTTTTTTTGTGTTTTTTTTTGTTTTTTTGTCATTGATTTCTAAGAAACTGTAAAAATTCTAAATAATTTTTTTTATTTTTACTCCAGAGATACATAAAAAAGGGTCAATATTTCGATATATTTGAGCAAAATTATCCGAAAATAATAGTTTAAAATGAATTAAAAATAAATTACATGTGTAATATTATTTTGTCTTTTTTATTTATTTATTTATTAATAGGTACTACTTTTCGACTTAGACAAAAATTTGACCTTAAGAAATCGATTTAATTACTTTTAATTCGTTTTTTAAAATAAAATACACATTAAATATCACAGGTTCTTGCTTTTTGTGCAAAGAATTATGGAGATTTGATTTATATTAGAAGATATTCAAAAATTAAAATATACATAAAAATATCTGTGAAATTCTACTTGCAAATGTCCAGCATCTGTAAATCTGAAAAGTAAACAAAACAATATACCAGTGTCCTTTGCCCCTCTACCCTAGGCGATGCTGGGTAACTGCTTCTAGTTAAAAATAAACACAAACGCCTATGCAAGCTGTAACTGTAATTCACCGTATTCAAAAATGGTGGTTTATAGCGAGCACACATGAGTGCATGCGCACGCACGCGTGAGTGCGTGCACACACACACACACACACACACACACACACACACACACAAAGAAAATTATTAAATAGGTATATCCAAAAATTCGGTTGCTTTTCATTTTAAAAATGAATTAAAATGAATTAAATCGATTATTTAAGGTCAAATTTTTGTCAGCTGAACTTGCACAAAGGTGTCAAAATTAGGGTGACCCAGAAAAAACAGAACCCACAAATTTTGTAATAAAACTGTTAATTTTAACTATGGGGGTCTAATTCATTCATTGCTAAATCAACACTGAAAATCTCATTAAAATCGGATAATTCCCTGATTTTTAGTAATTTTTTTCAAATGTGTGTGTGTGTGGGGGGGGGGGGTAAATTTGTTTTGTAAAACATAGATTTTTCGACAAATTGGGTATATACCTAGTATTAAAAAATATTTTAAAAAAAGTTTTTAAAAATATTTTATTAATTTTGTATTTTTACACGGACATTATTTGATTTCTAAGACTTGTGTTTAGTTTAGAGTAGGCATTGGCATTTTGCTGTCTGATTTTCATTTTAAAAACGAATTAAAATTAATTAAATCGATTATTTAAGGTCAATTTTTTGTCCAAGTCGAAAAGTAGTAACATAATGAGCATCAGTAAAAAAAAAAGTAAAATAATATTACACATGTAATTTTTTTAGTACATTTTAAACTATTTTTTCGGTCAATTTTGTTCAAATATGACCGAAAACGCTGTTTAAAGATTACCTAAAATCCTTATTTTACAAAATAAATTTAACACCCTCCCCCCGATTGAAAAAAAATAATTTCATTAAAATCGGATAATTCCCTGATTTAAAAAATTTCAATCGGGGAGGCGAGGTAAATTTTTTTTTTTGTAAAACATCTCAGTCGGTTCGGTTGGAAACCACAAGGTTCCTAGTTCGATACCGGCCCTCGCCTACTCAGTGTATGAGTAGCACAGGGATCTGTGCGGTAAAGTATAGGTGTGGCGCCCCACATCAGACGCAAAAACAATCTCCTTGGTCTAGCGCTAGTCAAAGGGGATAGACTCCCTCGCTGATTGGCTGATACCGACTTAAGGCCACCCCGACGACTTTACTTACTCACCTAGTTTAGGGCACCTAAAAGACTAAGGTATGTACAGATGAAAAAAAAATTAAGTTGTTTATATTTATCCTGAGAAGGAATTTGAATTTGAAATGTTCATAAGAGTTACGTTTGCCCCCCCCACACACACATTAACGCCCTTTTTAAACTTACAATAATAGGAAGAAGAAAACTTTCTCGTATTCAAGAGTATATGTGTGTGCGCGCGTGTGTGTGTGTATGTGTGTGTGTGTGTAACTCAGTGTGTGTGTGTGAGAGAGAGTGTATGTGTGTGTGTGAGTGTGTGTGTGTGTGCGTGTGTGTTTGTGGTAGATGTAGCTGACTCCGTTTCAGTAGTAGTAGTAGTAGTAGTAGTAGTAAAACGTAACATGCTGTTGGTGATAGGAGCTCTTTTTTCCCTCTCTTCGTTGGCCGACAGACTCTACGTTCTCTACCCCCCTTCCCACACCCCAAGAACCAACTTTTTCTCCCCTACCCCCTTCATTATATCTCCCAGGCTTCGATGTGTGCGTATGCCACATGCCTGCTTCTGCATCTGTATGTATGTGTGTGTGTATGTGTGTGTGTGTGTGTGGCAAGCAGGTCACTAGACTCTCTCTCTCTCTCTCTCTCTCTCTCTCTCTCTCACTCTCTTTCTCCTTGTGTCGCCTCGTAAACTCACTCTCCTTCCACTCACCTGCTCCTTCTTTCCTTTCTTCCTTCTTCCCATCAACACACATTTCCTTTCTAATCTTGGGCGTGGTCACCAAATTTAATAGAATCCCCCCACCTCCCCTACCTCTCATCACTCACCACTACACCCCTCTACTCACCCCCACCCACACCCCCATGGCACCGTACCATGCGATACTTTGGGTCTACATGTGAAGTCTTTGACTCTTTCGCTATGTCCTCCTCTTGCAACGCATTTACTCTCTTCATTGAATTGGCGCGTTGTTCCCTTTCTGCAATTAAATCCAAAACGAGGCCGCTCTCAAAAGCAAACGAGCATTATAAGAATGACTTCACATCAGTGGTTCTCAAACGAGGTCTACATGGATCCTTGGGAGGGGGGGGTCCATATAACTTTACTGGGGGTTCACACACACACACACACACACACACACACACACACACACACACACACACACACAAAACGGATCGGGGGGTCCATTGTGATATTCTAGTGGTCCATAGTGCAATTCTACTCCAGGACAATTGTTATTGCTGAGAATCAAATTTCTACAGTAATCTACGCCATATTAAAACACTAAGAGTAGAAATAGGTATGGACGTTTTAGAACAGAAGGAGATAAAAAATTTTTTTCTTAATTTTAAAACAATTACCAAACACCAGGGAATATATACATCAATATTTGTTCCGTTTAAAAAGGGGGCACAAAATTTCCAATACATTTTTCGACCAAAGAATATGGGTGATTGATACTAAAGTAAAGTAGTTATTTAAAAAAAATGTATATGATTATGTTAATACGAAATATCTAGGTATGACCAACATTTCGGGAGGTTTGAATCTCTCCTTTTCTTTAAACTTTTATGAAAGGACTTGAAATTGTAAATTGTCACTTTTTTTCTTCTTTAGAACAGAACCTAAACTGAATATTTTTTCTATGAAATTCTGAACAGAGGGAGATAAAAAAATTTTTCTTCATTTTAAAACAATTGCCAAACATCAGGGAATTGTCCCATTTTAATGAAATTTTGGACAATATGACCTTTAGGCACCCCTTTTTGATATCGATTCAGAAGGATATGTTTTTCATTTACACCGTCAATATCCGGTTGTTTGTTAACAGTCGATTTTTAGAGTTTTTGTTTTAGATTATAAAACTAACCCCCAACCTAACCCTAACCCTAACCCCTAACAAACAACCGGATATTGACGGTATAAATAAAAAACATGTCCTTCTGAATCGAGATCAAAAAGGGGTGCCGAAAGGTCATATGGTCCGAAATTTTTACCACTTTATTCATTGATAAGTTAACTTTATAATAAATAGCTTATTCGACAAAACAATTTGAAATAAAAAAAACCAAACAAATATGATTGTAGGTTAAAGAGCCCAGTCTGCCCTGCTATTTACCTATATCCGTAGGGAGAATAGTTGGATTCATACCTTTCCCAATTTAACCGCTTATTCTCTAGGCGCTTCATTAGAGTCCGAGTGGTGCAGCCGTACAGTAGCACTGATACAACCACGGCGTGGAAGAATTGGCGCTTTAATTTATCAGTGAGATCAGATTTCCATATGATTGATAATCTGTCTATTTGAAGTCAATGCCTTCTCTATGCGTGCATTAAGATAACTTCCTGTGGACGAGATATTACTACCTAGGTACGTGAACTGGTCTACCGATTTTAGTGTCATACCATCGAGTGTAGAGATGTTTCCCGCCTGTTTAAAACATATGAACTCAGTTTTATCGGAGTTCACATAGAGGCCAATAGGGACCTCCAATTTGATCTGTTAAATTTACCCCCCCCCCTCATATTTAACACAAAGAAACTTGAATAAAGGTTAATATCATCTTGAAAGCTTTTGGACCACTCAAAAGAAGAAACATTAACAAAACTCCTGATGATTTAAAAAAAAATCAGCTTAGGCAAATAAGGAAAATGAACGAAAACAATGATTACATTTTCGCACCGTTAAAAATCAATTAAAATTTCACGTAGCCAAAAACAAGTTATGACTCTCGAATTTAAAAAAAATCTATGAAAAATCAACTAACAGTAAAATTTTTACGCACATTTTGGTAATTACTTACCTGTTGACGAAATTATGTTTAAAATAAGTTTTTTCAAAAATATATAACGAGAAATATTTTTACGAGGTCTCTCCCCCCCACCCATCTTATTTTATAAAATCTGAATAAATGAAGCGATAATAAACAATTTTTAATTTTTTTCTATAAAGATTAGAGTCTGAATAATTATATCAAAATAGTTTTATAAGTTTCTGTACGGGATTTTTTTAGTAAAAGAACCATGAATACAGAATTCTGTTATAAATACCAATAAAGAAATCGACCGGTTGTTAAAAAACGGACTGTTTTACTTATTTTTCAAGATAACGGTGAGTAATTTTCCCCAATCGGATAATTTGGTCTTTGAATTAACTATTTTTCTTTGAAATAACTCTTTATGATCGTTATTTTTTTTGTGAGATTTTTATTTAAAAAAGTTAAAAAATATTTTCGTTTCTTTCTTCAATATGGCCTAAACTGATCACGTGAAGTAATTTTGGTGGTACCTAGAGGCCAATGTTTACTATGACTAAATAGCTCAGTGTGCTCTACTATTTATCAATAGCTGGTGTGTGGGGATAACAGATGGAGTTGAGCTTTTCCCAAGGGCTTTTGTGTGAAGTGAAACACAAAAAGCTTGAAAATGTCAACATGGAGGACATTCTACCGTTTTTTTAGGGAAATAGAAAGTATACCATAGAATATAGACATGAATTTAATCTAATACCAATCAACATGACCCCTAATGGTGCTAACACATTGTTAAAACAAATTACTAAAAAGTATAGATGTAAATACACAACTTATATTACTCCCTAACCGTTAGGCATGACATAAGCCCAGACGGGTTGATATGCCGTTAAAATCAATAAACAAACAAACAAACAAACAAATAGCAAAAAGCCTTGTCTAGGATTTGAATTCAGGTCACTGTGACCGTTTCCTACATAAATGTATATGATTATGTTAATATGAAATATCTAGGTATGACCAAAATTTCGGGAGGATTGAATCTCTCCCTTTCTTTAAACTTTTATGAAAGGATTTGAAATTGTAAATTGTCCCTTTTTTTTCTCTTAAGAACAGAACATAAACTTGCATATATTTTTTCTATGAATTTCTGAATTATAACAATGAAATAAATCACATTATAGTGATTGTCTGCTCCTGTTGGGATGGACTTGCGTCTAACAGGGTTATCTTTCTTTGCCGCCAGAGTTTCGTCACTAGGTGACACTACTAGCTGGTTATTTAAACTCAACTCAGGAAGATATATGCCTCTCTCTTCGTCTAGCATCACAATTCTCTCTCTCTCCCTCTCTCTCTTTCTTTTTTTTTTCTCTCTCTCTCTCTTTCTCTTTCTCTCTCTCTCTCTCTCTCTCTCTCTCTCTCTCTCTCTCCTTCTATCTATCTATCTATTTATATATATATATTTTAACAGACACAGACACACACAGACACAGACACTCATATATATATATATATATATATATATATATATATATATATATATATATATATATATATATCCATTACTTGTCGGCATCTTCACTCGTTTGTAAAATTCCTCTCTCACACACCTACACAAAGCATTCATATAAAAACACAAAAGTTTACACACGCACCCACGCACAGACAGAAAAGTGTGCATAGGAACAGATGAAACGAGTCTGGTATGTCTCAGTAGACTTCTCAGCATTGCCCTCTTAAAAATCTACAATCACAAAAGTGGGTTTCCTTATTCATTTAATTCAATGCAGTTGAAAAAGAATTGTTGATCAGAGAAGACAAACGAACACACAAACTAACAAACATGACTACATTGTTTGTATTGACAAACACACATATTGTCACCCCCTACCACAATAAAAGTAAAAAGTAAAGTCGTTGGGGCGGCCTAATGTCGGTATCAGCCAATCAGCGAGGGAAAACACACATTATTAAAAGTTTAAAAAACAAAACAAATTATAACAGTTTCTTTGAAATTAATAACAAAAACAATTAAACACACTATGTACAGAAAAATTACTAACTTATTGATATTTTATTTAAAAGAAATATCTACGTTCTAAACGTTCTAAAAAAATTAGTATTTGGTTTACACAATGTCGAAATTAAGAAATGGCTGGTTGTCGAGAAGAGGTACCCTGAAAACGACGGTTATCTTTGTGCTTATTATTATTGTTGTTATAAAAAAAAAAGTAAAGTCGTCGGGGTGGCCTAAAGTCGGTATCAACCAATCAGCGAGGGAGTCTATCCCCTTTTCAATAGCGCTAGACCAAGGAGATTATTTTTGGCGTCTGTGGTGGAGCGCCATACCTACCATCAGCTCCTTACTTTACCGCACAGATCCCTGTGCTACTCATAACGCTGAGTTGGCGAGGACCGGTATCGAACTAGGAACCTTGTGATTTCTAGCCGACACATAAATTCGTGAATATACACACACAAACTAGATTTTAATTATAATAATATCTAGTATTGATTAACAAGAATAAGAGAACTTGTAAACTGGTAGATTTTGCAGTCTCAGCCGATCACATTGTAAGAATAAAAGAAAACGAAAAGATAGAAAAATATATTGATTTCGCCAGAGAACTGAAAAAAAAAAAACAAGAATAAAAAAATGTGAAATATAAGGGTGAAAATGATACCAATTGTAATTGGAGCACTTGGAACGGTCCCCCAAAATTTAGAAAACAGGCTAAAAGAATTGGAAATCAGAGGAAAAATTGAGATAATCCAGACAACAGTATTGTTAAGATAAGCAAGAATACTCAGAAGAGTCCTGGAGACCTGAGGAGACTTGTTGTAACCCAAACTGCAGTGAAATCCCCTCAGCTGCAATCTGCCAGAATACTCAGAAGAGTCCTGGAGACCTGAGGAGACTTGCTGTCACTCAGACTCCAGTGAAAGACCATCAGCTAACACTGATGTGAAAACTCAAAAGGAGTAAATAATAATAATAATAATAATAATGATAATAATAATGATAATAATAACCTAGTGTTGATTAACAAAAGAGAAAGAACTTGCCAACTGATGGATTTTGCAGTGCCAGCAGATCACAGGGTGAAGCTAAAGGAAAATGAAAAAATTGACAAATATCTGGACCTTGCCAGAGAACTGAAAAAGTTATGGAATATGAAAGTGAAAGTGATACCAATTGTAGTTGGTGCACTTGGAACAGTCCCAAAAGGATTAGAAAAGGGCTTGGAAAATTTGGATATCAGCGGAAGGATTGAAACCATTCAGAACACTGCACTGCTGCAATCTGCCAGAATACTCAGAAGAGTCCTGAAGACCTGAGGAGACTTGCTGTCACTCAGACTCCAGTGAAAGACCATCAGCTAACACTGATGTGAAAACTCAAAAGGAGTAAATAATAATAATAATCTGAAGAATGAGACGCATAAAATTCTGTGGGACTTCGAGGTACAGACGGATCACCTAATCCTGGCTAGGAGACTGGAACTAGTATTGATCGACAAGAAGAAGAGAACCTGTCATCTCGTGGATTTTGCCGCCCCGGCCGACCACCGAGTGAAAGTGAAGAAAAGCGAAAAGATAGACAAATACTTGGACCTTACTAGAGAACTCAGGAAACTGTGGAATTTGGAACGGTCCCCAAAGCTCTGGAAAAGAATTTGGATGAATTGGAAATCAGAGGAAGAATCGAGACCATCCAAACTAAAGCACTGTTAACATTGGCTAAAATACTCAGAAGAGTCCTGGAGACCTGAGGAGACTTGCTGTCACTCAGCCTCCAGTGAACCACCAGCTACGACAGGTGTGAAAAACTCCATAATAATAAAAGACTAGAGTAACTGGAAATCAGAGAACTAACGGAATTGGAAATCAGAGGAAAAATTGAGACCATCCAGACAAAAGCATTGTTGAAATTAGCTGGAATACTCAGAAGTGTCCTGGAGACCTGAGGATACTTGTTGTCATTCAGACTCCAGTGAAAGAACTTCACCTTACGCTAGCGTGAAAAACTCACTCTAATAATAATAATAATAATAATAATAATAATAATAATAATTCGGGCTCCTGAGTCCGACAAGAAATACCCGAAGAAGGCCGGAGGGAACATCGGCCGAAATGTTGTACAGATAACAATGATGGATTTTGCAGTTCCAGCAGATCACAGGGTAAAGCTAAAGGAAAATGAAAAAATGGACAAATATCTGGACCTTGCCAGAGAACTGAAAAAGTTATGGAATATGAAAGTGAAAGTTATACTAATTGTAGTTGGTGCACTTGGAACGGTCCCAAAAGGATTGGAAAAGGGTTTGGAAAGTTTGGAAATCTGAGGAAGAATTGAAACCATCCAGAACACTGCACTGCTGCAATCTGCCAGAATCCTCAGAAGAGTCCTGGAGACCCGAGGAGACTTGCTGTCACTCAGACTCCAGTGAAAGACCATCAGCTAACACTGATGTGAAAACTCAAAAGGAGTAAACAATAATAATAATAATAATAATAATAATAATAATAATAAAGAGTAACTTTGAAATATCTAGCTATGTGCAATATTATCGAGCCCCACCCCGAACTCGAAACGTTTGTTGCTCTTTAGGGGTTAGCGATGAGGAGTTGTTTTAGAAAAAAAAAAACGCGAATCTCGGCGGACGAAGATGTTGAAATGTTTCGTGTCAGTAGATTGTCTAACAGAGACAACTGATTATGATTAATGAGTAAATGCTAATTGTGACAGCCCCGCCAAAGTGCATACCGGTTTCAAATTCGTTTTTTTTGTTAGAGGGGGGGGGGGCTTTGAATGTGCCAAATTTCGGTGCAAGTATACCTATCTTCGTGTGTCCCATCGGGCAGATAATTAATTTAGAATAATTCATTTTCGGGGGCTCAGGAATTTATTTCATCCCTCCCCCCACATTTTTGCGATGTTTTATTATTATTTTTATTATTATTACAATCTGTTCTTCTCTTAATAGAAAGATCATGATGCACCAGCTGACTTGACCCCCCTCCAAAAAAAAAACCCCTGCAAATTAGATTGGGTTAAGATCAAGGAGGATCATTAATGATAATGAATCGGTTCTTTCCAAGCAAAATAGATAAATAAATGAATAAATAAATAAATAAATAAAAATAAAATAGAATAAAAAATATCTGAAAAGTGAATATTTTACAAGTACGATATAGCAGAGTATTATCTGCGTTATTCGGACTATTGTTCTCATCTTTATTGTTATTTGTACAACGTTTCGGCCGATATACCCTCCGGCCTTCTTTAGGTATTTCTTGTCGGACTCGGGAACCTTTTCGGACTCGGGAACCTTCTTTTCGGACTCGGGAACTTTCTTCTCTTAATCGGGAACCATCACGGAACTTTGAACTTTATTCAGTTCACGGGGGTATCCTGTTCTCATTCCGCTAACCATAGCTGGGGTAGGAGTTGTGTTAATTATTTTTCTATGAGAACAGGATACCCCCGTGGACTGAATAAAGGGTTAAGTTCAAAGTTCCGTGATGGCTCCCGATTACGACAAGAAAGTTCCCGAGTTCGAAAAGAAGGTTCCCGAGTCCGAGAAAGTTCCCGAGTCCGACAAGAAATACCTGGAAAAGGTCGGCCGAAACGTTGTACAAATAACAATAAAGATGAGGACAATAGTCCGAATAACGCAGATAATACTAATCATCAAGCCTCATCTCAAACATTCAGAGAAATATAACAGAGGTAAGTTGCTGGTAGACAGCAGGAAGCTTGGGTCAGACCCGTAACCCCATATGATTCGCATGTTAGTTTTTGTTACCGCGAGAAGAAAGCGTTTGAGGTCGAGATTGGTGATATCAACGAAGAAGGCACGGGATCATGAAGGACGCGGCTTAAGGTATTTTTGAGAGTCAAAGTTAACGCTAACCCAAATGCTAACCCTAACCCCAAACCTAATCTCAGCCTGCTCAAAAATCGAAACTAAGATTACGTTCTGACATATCCTATTCGGGGTTGAACCTTGAAGGAACGGACGTAGTGAATATAACTTTAATTTAACGATAAATACCCTGTCTCTGGGTAATACGCCTCTCTCAGACCACGTGAGTAAAATAAAAGATTAGATAGACCCTTAATACTGCTTCTGAGTCTTATGTTCAACTCTTCCGATGAAGTTGCCGGTTGACAGCAGGATCCTTGGGACAAACTTGTGACTCCAAATATGCAGGTGTGATTCGCATGTCATCTTTTTTACTGTGAGAAGAAAGCATTGGTGGGGGGGGGGGTCTAATTTGATAATGTCACTGAAGATGGCGCTGGACACCGCGCGAAGAGGCTTTAGGCCTTTTTGAGTCATTGATATTGAAGACAATAAACAAGCAGGCTCGTGTTCTGCGCTTGCTTAAAAGTTGGAACTTAGATTACATTCTGAAATATCCTATTCAAGGTTGTGCAGGAAAGTTCGTAGCAAATATCTGGTTATTTCATAGTTGAGTAACATGATATTACAGAGTGCCCCAGAAAAAACAGAACCCAAATTATTTATTTATTTTCCCATTAAGCTAACCCTAAGCCCCAACCCTAACCCTAAGCCCTAACCATGTTGAGTAACATGTTATTACAGGGTGACAGAACCCACAAATTTTGTAATTAAACTGTTAATTTTAGCTAGGGGTGTTAGGGTTAGGGTTTAAGATTAGGGTTAGGGTTAGGGTTTAGGTTTAGTTTAATGAGAAAATAAATAATTTGGCTTCTGTTTTTTCTGGGTCACCCTGTAATATCATGTTACTCAACTAGGAAATAACTCAAATATCTATTATTATACTACAGCTGAGTTAATCAACGTTTATAAACTAAAGGCTTTTTTACTGTTTAGTTTAATGACATGAAAATTATACTAAATTATTTCTTACTAAAAGTAAGAAATAATTATGTTTGAACAAAATTATGTTTTAATTGGTTCTAATTAGTCGTAATTTGCAATTAAGTCAAAAACCGACCAATCTCTTACTTTACTTTCTACCTATCCCTTTCTTCCCCTCTATGTATCTCTTGTTTACCTCCTCGTTATATAATGTTAGTTCCTCTGAGTGGAGAGAGAGAGAGAGAGAGAGAGAGAGAGAGAGAGAGAGAGAGAGAGAGAGAGAGAGAGAGAAAACGGGACAATTTGAAACATTCCCTTTCTTACAATGTTTACAAAGAATTTTAATGTTTCATCCGGCCGTATTTATTTAAAAAAAATGTATTCTCTTTGCTAATTCCCTTTTCCCTAATCTCAATTATCTAACCAGAGCTGAATGGGTGATCCAACGGGGCACGTTTTGTCTAGTAACTATTTAAAGATAAGTACACTATCTCTGGGTGTTACGCCTCTTTCGGACCACGTGAGAGAAATAAAAGCTTATATAAAACTGTAATGCGCCTATCACCCACAAGACGGCCATCGCCGATGTTTTGTTTCGTCAGTAAGGGCAACGAATCAATAAATTACTTACAGGCAGTTGCCTTTTGTCTTGGTCGAAAAAAACCCCAAACAACCTCCTCCTCCAAATTAAACACCCCTCCCCCAAAATACACACCCCTAACCCCCAAAACAAACAAGCGGTGTTTGCCTTTTATTTGCAAACATCTCAGTTGTAAAGTTTTTAAGTGCCATCCTTGGCCAGTTGAAAATGGCTTAAAGAAAGTCCTATGTTATGGAATCATTTGGTAAGCGTATGTCCTATCCTGTGTATTGGTAAAGGTCCAGTGATTTAATCCTATGTCCGTCGTCCAAGAATGGTGCAGTAATTATGACCAGTAGGGTGGGTTAAGTATTGTATCAGCCTCAGAGTACTGCCAGTGATTGGCCAAGGAATATATCACATAATCTCGCCTAGTCTATAAGTATGGGCGAGGATCTAGCACACACCTTATATAACAAAAAATCTCAACATCAGTACCCCTGCAACATAAAGTTGCATCGCGTACCAGTCTCTGAAAGATACTTGAAGCTATATAGGCATCCCCTCGTATACTTACCTTGTTTTTGTTTGTGCAATCGGTGTATTCTACAACCCCAGCCGACATGGCAGGCAAATATATGCGAACCACCATCAGACACCGATGTCAAAACGACCTAATCTCCAAGAAGACTCTTCAACACAATTGGAACACCATTCCACTATCAACAAGGATGGTGCAACTTTATCATATGATGTTGTAAGACCCAAAACACCAAATGATCCTTGAATAACATCACTGATGATGTGGTCAGGTGCACCTTTTGGGTGTATTTCTTGATAGATATACATATTACATCTATCTTTTATTATAGATTTGGTTTGGTTTGGTTTGTTTTGTTTTACGGCATATCAACCTCAGTGGGTCATTTAATGCCGATAAAGTTTTGAAATAAATCAATTCTTAATGGATAATACAATTTTTTTATAAATACATTTTTCTATCTAACCCATAGATGGGACCCTAACAGGTACTACCACTCCGGGTCAGAGTGGACCAGGGAGCAATGGTGATGAATGGGGTGCTCCACATTCCCCAAACCTCCAAAACTGGAACCTCACCATCAGATAGAGTTTAACGTCATTCCCAGGACATGTAGACCCGCAGCCACAGCCTTCTAGCACCCATATGATATTTTATTATAGAGGGATTTAGATATGAATATACAGATAAATGGATACAGATATGGAAGCGCGTGGTGTAATGATTAAAGTCATGGGAAATGGACTCGTCGCTCCGAGTTCAAATCCTGGACGTGGTAATTGCATTTCTCTTAGCGCTAATACCCTTGGGAAAGGTACGAATCCTACTCTCCCTCCAGCTATGGGTAAATAGTAGAGCAGACTGGGCTTTTTAACCTTGGTTAGGCAACCGATCTAGGAGAAGGAAAACTCTGAATTCAAACCTGCTGAACTCCGCTTAAGAAATTGATCTTGTGTCGCATCCTGCTCGTGTGGAGGGGTTGGTAAATATATATAAATATACAGATATGCATGAGACATTTATCAATCAATCTCCGATCGCCCGTCTAACTTAGTAAGGGATAAAGTGGAGTGTTGCATGTCATGGAATGCTCAACACATTTGAATTCATGGATAATCATCTGAAGATGAGTTATTTTAAGGTAATTAAAATCATAAATAAATTAAAAAAACACCTAAAAAGAGTACAAGGCTACAGTAGCCTGAATGTTGTGTTTATATAGTCCGAAATATCAATTAATCATATAAGATTGAAAGTTAATTAATGAACATACAATTCCGACACGTTGTGAGACAAAACATTTAATATATATAACAGCACATGGAAACGATGAGATACATAAAGTACAGGAAAATAGAACATGTAAATACATATACAATATTTAGGTATAAACAAGATACCCAAATGTACGTAAAATATAAATGTTACAGACATGGAACTAAAGGATAGTTCATGCTGTACAAAGGACTTACAGTAATGTAAGGGGGGGGGGGCAAAAGCCCCACCGAGAAGGGGGTAGATAGACTCTAGCCCATATCAGTTCGTTGAGAAGATCCAGCTAATAGAGGAAGACAAGTTCAAATAAGGCGCCTAAATACCAGAGGGCCCCCTAGTGGGAACAAACGGCAACACAGCGAGAAGATAAGTCTTCCAGGCAAAGGGAAGATAACCCCCTACAATCATATCAAGCCTCATCTCATAAATACACATAAAAATTACATGTATGGATATTGTTTAGTTTGTTTAGATTCCAAATAAATATCACATTCAAGAGCTAATATGAAAATCTGAAGATAGAAATAAATAAAAGGAGAATAGATTACAAAACAAGAGACTCATATTTAGAAATACACCCATAAAAACAACAAAAACAAACAAACAAAAAAACAAAAAAACAACCCAAAACAGTACAATATCTTCATTCCTCATTTTGATTGGTTTGGTTTGTTTTGTTTTACGGCATATCAACCTCAGTGGGTCATTTAATGCCGATAAAGTTTTGAAATAAATCAATTCTTAATGGATAATACAATTTTTTTTATAAATACATTTTTCTATTTAACCCATAGATGGGACCCTAACAGGTACTACCACTCCGGGTCAGAGTGGACCAGGGAGCAATGGTGATGAAGGGGTGCTCCACATTCCCCAAACCTCCAAAACTGAAACCCACCATCAGATAGAGTTTAACGTCATTCCCAGGACATGTAGACCCGCAGCCACCGCCTTCTAGCACCCACATGATAAAAAGGGGCTGGGGCTTTCCATAAGGGCAATAGGGTTGGGAAAATCATATAGGTGCTAGGGCTTGACGTGACCAGCCGATTGATCGGAGGGGGCCTCTCCGACCGCCCGTCTAGCCCAAGATAGGGCCAAAGTGTCCTCATTTTGATAAATTTATATAAATTTTTGAGTGTTATTACAAACTGAAAATGATGCCAATAAACATGTCGTTAAGAAATTAAGATTAATCTAATGAAATTATCAATTAAAAAAAATGAGAGAGACAAAGAGAAAAAGAAAGAGGAGAAGAGAGAAGAAGGGAAAGAGAGAACTGGTATCAAATTTGCATTCTGGTGATGCTAGACGACTTTGTCATGTTCTACGGATGCCAAACGAATCCCTCTTCACAAAATCCTTGGAATAAAATAGAATCAAACGACTACTGTTAAACAACTAAAATTGGAGATAAATTGTTAGGACCATATGACCTTTAGGCACCCCTTTTTGATCTCGATTAAGAAAGGAAATGTTTTTCATTTACACCGTCAATGTCCGGTTGTTTTAACAGACGATTTTTAGATTTAAAAAAAATTATAAAACTAATCCCTAACCCTAACCCTAACCCCTAACAAACAACCGGATATTGACGGTGTAAATGAAGAGCATGTCCTTTCTTAATCGAGATCAAAAAGGGGTGCCTAAAGGTAATATGGTCCGAAAAAAGATTGGCCCTGACCATTCAACAAACAGTGACCAAAGAGAATGTTTTAAGCGTCTGTGTTTTCTGGGAGGAGATGTGAATCTATGCCCAGGAAAAGAACTATACTGTATCCTGTAAAGGAGGTGCTCGTGTGTAATGGTTATCGTCGTAAGAAATGGCTAGGGTGACACAAGTTCAAATCCTGGACAAAGCTTGTTGCATTTCACATAGCGCTAATACCCATGGGTAATGTATGCATCCGACTATTCTCCCACAAACTATGGGTAAACAATAGTGAAGACTGGGCTCTTTAAACAGTCTAGGAGAAAGAAAACTCTGAATTCAAACCTGTTAAGCTCCGTATGAAAATAAGGCTTGTGTCACATCCTGCTCGTGTGGAGGGCTTGGTAGATACATACATACTGCATACTGTAGACACAAATGGTATCGTCCAAGATTTGAACTCGGCTCGTCGAGTCTAATTTCTTATGCGAATAACCGTTATAACACGCGCGCCTCGACTAGGAAAATAGAATGAAATAAAAAAAAAAGATCGTCTGTATGTTTAATGCCATGGGTAAAGAAGCGTAGCTGGAAGATATCTCAATAAATCTTCACAGAGGACCAGTAAAAAGGCGTCTCTTCTTCCTTATAATCGAAGGGCGTGCCATGAAACTATTCAATCTTTATTTACAATAAAAATGAAAAGAAAAGCAATAGATTTCCCTCTATTTTGATATGACTAACACCAAACATCTACTATTTATGATCCCGCCAAAATTGTGTTGAAGGGTTCACCATTTTTTTTCTTTTAAAGTCAGCAGGTAAGTTCGCCTTATATCTATCCGAACGTGAAAGCATATAATTTCTATTTGGTTTGGTTTGATTTGGTTTAAGGAGATATCAACACACACAAACACAAACACAAACACACACACACACACACACACACACACACACACACACACACACACACACATTACACTTATATATATATATATATATATATATATATATAATACCTTACCAAAGGTATGAACCGTCATCCTCACAGATATAGGTTAAATAGTACCACTATTTTTTTGTAAGGATGGTTTTGGCATCAAATAACCAATAAATGTGCTAACACACACATTATATATATATATATATATATATATATATATATATATATAATGTGTGTGCAGGATGTGACACAAGATCAATTTTTAAGGTTTCATGTTTTGCACTAAGGGTAATAAGGTTTTGTCAATCATACAGGTGCTAGGGCCTAACGTGACCAGCCGATTGATTGGAGGGGGTCTCTTTAATCGTCCGTCTAGCCTAAGTAAGGACCAAAGTGGATTATTACATATCATGGACTGCTCAGCCACCAGGATTCCGTCCATAATCATCATTGGTCCCTTGCCACGGCCAATCAGGTGACCCTATTGGATAGATTTTACTCCACTGCAGTGGTGCAGTTGGCATATTATACCGCCCCGGCCGGCAGGGCGAGCAGGTATAAGCCTTGTGTCAGACTAATCAGAGTTCAGTAAGTCGTAGATGTGGCGTAATAGTCGGTATCAGCCAGACAGCGGGGAGTCTATCCTCTTTTCACTAGTGCTAGACCAAGGAGATTGTTTTTTGCGTCTGAGGTGAAGCACCACACCAACCATCAGCTCCTTACTTTACCGCACAGATCCCTGTGCTACTCATACGCTGAGTTATCGAGTGGGTGTTTCGAACTAAGAACCTTGTGGTTCCTAGGCGAACACTCTACCGACTGAGCTGAACCGGCTCAGTAAATAACATAATAATTAAACCGTTGAAATTTTCATGGGTTCAGCTAGTTAAATATAGATATTCTGGTTTCGCCTGTTGGAGCTCTTTAAGTTTCACGTTGTCGGTACTTTTAGTTTGGCTTTTCGAAAAGTCAACAGCCTCGCCTCTGCAAACACAGGATCTACAAGTATCATTTAAAAACATGATGCGCACTGGACAACAGGTTTTTGGCTTTTGCCCTTTGGGCAGTGGTTAATTAAAACTGAGTCACGAGCTTTCTTTCTTTCTTTTCTTTTTTTTTTTTCTTTTTTCTTTTTTGGTGACCTGTCGCCAAGCGTGTTGTAGTCTCGATTTTTTTCTTTCTTTCTTTCTTTCAAGCTGAAAGTTTTGGACACAACATTTCTGCACGACTGCTGGCTTTTAGTTGATTCAAAATGAAACCTTGGCAATAGAGTGCACTTGTGGTTGTGCCACGGATTGCGAAAATTAAATTAAAGCATGGAATAAACAATAACAGTCTTGTAAAGAGGAGGAAAAAAGAAAAAAAAAAAAAAAAGAAAAGAAGTTTGAAGCAAAAAGGCAAGAAAGGGGGGGGGTGAAAGAGAAAAATACGAGGATAATCATAAAAGTCATCATCATCATCATCATCATCATCATCATAATGTCATGCTAGCAGCACGAATATCCATGACAATCTCTTGTCGAACGTCCCTATCATTCATTGCCCCCGGCAATTAAAAAAAAAATAATATAAAAAAAAACTAATATTAAAAAAAATTAAAATCAATATTAAAATTACAGTGAAATTCTAATGTCAGATACAATATAAGTCCAAAAAATCGTCTATTGGCAAATAGACTAATAAATAATAACGTTGCATAAGCTATGTGATTGCATAGATTATTGTCAACTTCCTGTATTTCTGCCGGGGAGGTCCTTTTTCATATCACGGGTGGTACTTTCCATGGAATATTACAGGTAAAGCAGAAAGCCCGCGAATCACATGAAGTCACGTGGGAGCTAGTTAACTGATCAGTACCAGCTTGGACGTCGGGCATGAGGCATGTCTTGCCTTAGCTGGGTCTCACTTGCACACGTGCGCTGTGTTTAGTTAGAGAAAGAAGTTTAGTTAAGAATAAAAGTCTTTAAATGAAATAACATGATGTTGTTGGTTGATGCATGTCTTGGCAAAAAGACTGACCAAAAAGAAGAAAATGAATCAAAGACGAACAACCAACAGGAACCTAGGAATAGAAATCAACATGGAAAGAAAAAATAGAAACGACTAGAGATCACCAATGGCCAAAGAAGTAAGTAATGCAAATATGCATATTATCTCTCTGTCTACCTATCTATCTCTCCCTCTCTATTAAAGAACTCATGGTTTATATACTCGCAACATATGGATATATAACAACAGGAAGGGGAAGCTTCCGGTGACAAGCAAAAGTGACCTTTTCATTACTGGGGTGATTTGGGGTGCTTATTGGAGACTTGATCCAAAAATATTTAGCTCATGTGGGTTAATTATATGAAGGCAGTAATTTAGTGGACTCATGCCACCACGTTGACTCTCTCGACCGTGTAAAATCTTGTTGTGTTAGTAAACAGTTTGTATGTAGTTCAGATAAAAGAGGAAAAATGCATTCATTTCACTTTCTTATAAAACTCGGAAATACGACTAGAGTTAGTTAAGCATGAAATCAATGGCCTAATCTCTCTAACTCCACCCCAAATAATAACAAAAATAAAAACCAAAATAAAAACCAAACAAAAGATAGATAAAATAAAACAAAACTGTGACTGGTAAGTTCGTGACCTTAATGTACAATGGCAAAGGGGTTATTTCCTAGTTGAGTAACATGATATTACAGAGTGACTCAGAAAAAACAGAACTCAAATTATTATTTATTTTCCCATTAAACTAACCCTAAACCCCAACCCTAACCCTAACCCTAACCCTAACCTTAACCCTTGTTGGACTTAAACTTGAAAAAAAACCAAAAAAAAAACAGTTTTATTAGAAAATTTGTGGGTTCTGTTTTTCTGGGTCACCCTGTAATATGTTACTCAATAGGGGGGGGGGTAGGGTTAGGGTTTAGGGCTAGGGTTTAGGGTTAGTTTAATGGGAAAATAAATAATTTGGGTTCTGTTTTTTCTAGGTCACCCTGTAATATCATGTTACTCAACTAGGAAATAACCGGCAAGAGTTTGTGAAGAAAGAAATTGTATACATGAAATTGAAAAAAAAAATTAAAACAAACAAACAAACCCCAAAACACGATTACATCCAAGAAGAGCGCTTAGCGTAATGGAGGATGCGCACTTAACGTAACGCTTCTCGTCCTTGGAAATGGAATCAAATTCAAATCAAATTCAAAATAAGTAAGTGTTGTGGCCTGGTTAGGGGTCAGAATAAAGACTCAAGACAGGAAATGATTTAAACAAATATATTAACAAAGAACAATAGTACAAATATATACAAAATGATTCGGTTACACGCGAGGCTGTCTTATCGTCTGTCTGCTGAAATACTAACTCTCGCTTAAGTGCAGAACCTGCTGCTATTTATAGTTGGAAGAGTTCATGCATGCGTTGTAAATTACCATAACAGTAAGAATGACCCCTAAATAGTAAAAGCAAATAACAAAGGACCCCAGATAAATTAATCAACAAAAGGCAATAGACCCCCAAAACAACGGCTCTCCCCACCTGCCCCCAGATAAGTAGATAAGAGGGCACTCATTCTAATCAATTAACTGTGCACCCTCCCTAAAGGCGCACACCAAAGTATAAATAACTTCACTACTTTATCCCATCTTATTTGGTTTGAGTAATCGCATCAGTGAAAAACTATCAGTAACCAAGCGCCGTTGATTCCATGTCCACGCCTATATATATTTATATAAACCCTCTGCACGAGCAGGATGTTACACAAGGTCAATTTCTTGAGCGGAGTTTAACAAATTTTAATTCAGAGTTTTCCTTCTCCTAGACTGATTACCTAGCCCAGGTTAAAGAGCCTACTATTTACTCATAGGCGGACGGAGTAGTTGGATGCATACCTTTCCCAAGGGTATTAGCGCTATGTGAGATGCAAACAGCTTCGTCCATGATTGGAAAGAAGAAGAAGAAGAAGAAGAAGAAGAAGAAGAAGAAGAAGAAGAAGAAGAAGAAGAAGCTTTTAAAAGTGACAAACTCAATGTCCCGAATGTCGAAAGAAAGAAAGAAAGAAAGAAAGAAGAAGAAGAAGAAGAAGAAGAAGAAAAGAA
>CM042150.1:33498142-33505642 GCA_023376005.1 Doryteuthis pealeii | reverse complement strand
ATTTTCAATCGTCTTCACACCTCTTTCTTTCTTTCTTTCTTTCTTTCTTTTCTTTCTTTCTTTCTTTCTTTCTTTTCAGTGGCGAAATTATCACTCTCTTTTCGTCTCTTTCATCTTTTCCTTATCAATCGTCTTCACACCTCTTTCTTTCTTTCTTTCTTTTCTTTCTTTCTTTCTTTGACGAAATCATCACTTCATTTGCCTTTTTCAATCTTTTTCTTTTTAATCCTCTACACACCTCATTCTCTTTCTTTCTCTCTTTCTTTCTTCCCCTCTCTCTCCTTCTAACGAAATTATCACTTTATTTTCTACACTTTCCTCTCTTCCTATTTAATCCTGTTCACACATAATTCTGTCTGTGTGTGTGTCTGTCTGTCTGTCTGTCTCTCTTTTCCCCTCTCTCTTTCCCCCTCTCTCTCTCTTTCATGAAATTATCACTCCCCTTCCCCCCTTTCATCTCTTTCCTTTTAACCCTCTTCACCTCCTCTCTATCTCCCTCCTTTTTCTCACTTTCTTTTTGTTTGAACCCCTCAACCTTCTTCTTACATTTTCGCTTATCCCCTCCCTCACAATCTCTTCCTTCCGGTCCCGTTCCCTGTCTCAAAACTGACGGTAGTGGTCAGTGACAGTCAGCGTCAAAGATAGTTTAATTATAGCCACATCCGGGTGACTAGATTTTCCTAACGGGTCAAGATCTGGGACTCAGAAAAAAGAAAAAAAAAGAAAAAAGAAAAAGAATTAAGCCTATAAGCAATTTACTGAAAAAAAAAGAAAAAAAAGGAATATCTTGTCTTTGAGTCCTTTGTTGAATGATATGAAGTTTTACCGCATAAATTTGTTAGGAAATGTCTCTCACGTTTTAATTTATTGAAGGTCGGGTGAAACAAACCTTCTTTAATTTGGTAAAACTTGCAAATCATACTCAAAATCCCACGATATTACAGGGGACCAGAAAAAACAGAACCCAAATTATTTATTTATTTTCCCATTAAACTAACCCTAAACCCCAACCCTAACCCCAACCCTAACCCTAACCGTAAGCCCTAACACTAACCATAAATCCCCCTAGTTGAAATTAACAGTTTTATCACAAAATTTGTGGGTTCTGTTTTTTCTGGGTCATGGGTTTTGAGTATGATTTGCAAGTTTTACCTTCAATTTTTGTTTAATTTTGGGAGAATATAGATAAAGCGAAAGTATGAAAGAAAATTATTTTATCATGTATCAAGCCTCGCCTAGTTTGGCATAAGGCCATAAGAGGACTTGGTTCTGTCTACTTTATTTCGTTCCGAACTCAGTTATTATTATTCTAAGTTGGGCCCGTAAAATAGACGATTTTTAAGCCCTTTTCTTTACCATATATATATATATATATATATAGTTTTTTTCCGTAGTTAGGATCTTTCCATGTGTGGTTTAACCAAGCTGATGCAGGTAGACCATAGGGAGAGCTCAATGTGCCTAATACCAGTGAGTAAAAGGACAGAGCAAGATATTTAGTAAATGAAGAAAAAACTCTAAACTGGCTTCATTACAATCATTTATTTCAACCGTATTAATACGGCATCTTCAGGTAATCACAAGAACATGACTCTTACTGAGAATTTCCCAAAGTAACATCTCTTTTAAATCTATCAATCTCCCTCCACTAAATTGATAGATTTAAAAGAGATGTAACTTTGGGAAATTCTCAGTAAGAGTCATGTTCTTGTGATTACCTGAAGATGCCGTATTAATACGGTTGAAATAAATTATGGTAATGAAGCAAGTTTAGAGTTTTTTCTTCATTTACTATATATATATATATATATATATATATGTGTGTGTGTGTGTGTGTGTTTATATATATATATACATATCTAGTTTGGCATAAGGCCATCAGAGGACACGGTTCTCTCTACATTTTGACGGTATCAGGCGTAAATCTGTCCAAACTTTAAAATTCATCGAGTCGTGTTTCTCGCTTTTTATCGGCAAATGAATGTAGATATTTTACAATGCCTTCCCCACTCGCTTTTTGATAAATCAATTTAGATGTTTTACACCTCCCGTTTAAGATAAATGTTTTTTTTTCTCGATTGAATTTGTGCAGAGTATAATTGAATTCTTACAAGACACAATGACCCCCCCCCCGTAAATTAACCAGTATAAAAAGTGAGTGTCGATAAAAAACGAGAAACACGGCTCGGTAATTATCTATGCTTGGCCAGATTTACGCCTGACACCGTCAAGTGAAAAAACATAGCGTAAATTAGGGTGAGTTTGCTTGTCATGATTATTTTCAATAATTATCGAATTTTAGACGATATACGCATTGTAATTGCCTTCAAAAATACAAATAATATATATATATATGTATATGTATATATTATATTTTCGCACACGAAATATGCCAAATTAACCTGTCAATGATAAACACGCCACTACTATACTTACTACAGTGAGCGTTGAGAGAATCGCAAATTAGGCCTTTACTCAGGCTTAAGAATAATAGTATTTGATAATTTGGTTTTGAAGCATTGTTAAGTAAAGTATATCATTATTTATATTTTTTGAAGGCAATTACAATGCGTATATCGTATAAAGTTCGATAATTATTGAAAATAATCATGACTTGCAAACTCGGCGAATAACGCGTGTGGCGTGTAGGGAGATCGTAGGTATACATTGCTGATGTGACTTAAAGTTGAAAACTGTACGGTGTTTCACACGTCGCACGCATTATTCGCCGAGTTTGCTTGTCATGATTATTTTCAATAATTATCGAATTTTATACGATATCATATACGATTGTCATGATGTACTTGTGAAAATGTTACAACAAAAATGTGTGCATGTTAATCTCCATTTACCCATAATGCAATAATAATATTTTTAAAAAGCGGATGTGACGCAATATCAACTATGTTATCATTAATGCAATGCATTAATGGACAATAGACAGAATGTTCGATATGGAAATTCATTGAATTTGCATATTTATCAGAACATTTGTCTTTAGCCTATTTATTTTTCTACCTATTTTCCCACACCACAGCCGGTAATTTGGTCCCTAGTGACCCCAAATAAATTTATTGGTAAATATAAATACCCCCACCGTATAGATCTACCCAAGAAAAGATTTGTTTGATCTTGGTACATGGCTTTGTTTTCAATTGCATCCCAAGACAGATAGACAGACAGACCGATAGACACTCCACAAATATAATACACAATTATTTAGTATGTATTTATCAACCTCTCCATACGAACAGGATGTGCCACAAGGTCAATTTCTTAGAGGAGTTTAACAGGTGTGAATTAAGAATTTTCCTTCTCCTAGACCGGTTGCTGTACCAAGGTTACCAATCTGCTCTACTATTTACCCATAGCTGGAGAAAGAATACTTAGATGCATACCTTTCCCAAATGTATTAGAGCTATGTGAAATGCGACCAGCCTCGTCCAGGATTTGAACTCGTGTCGCCATGTCCTACAACGATAACCATTAGACGACATTAGATAACAGTATTATCTGCGTTATTCGGACTATTGTCCTCATCTTCATTGTTATCTGTACAACGTTTCGGCCGATATGCCCTCCGGCCTTCTTCATGTATTTCTTTTCGGACTTGGGAACCTTCTCGGACTCGGGAACCTTCTTTTCGGACTCGGGAACCCTCTTTTTGGACTCGGGAACTTTCTTGTCGTAATCGGGAACCTTCTTGTCGTAATCGGGAGCCATCACAGAACTTTGAACGTAACCCTTTATTCAGTCCACGTGAGTATCCTGTTCTCATTCTGCTAACCATTGCTGGCCGAAACGTTGTACAGATAACAATGAAGATGAGGACAATAGTCCGAATAACGCAGATAATACTTATCATCAAACCTCATCTCAAACATTCAGAGAAATAATTAAACAGTGTTTAAAACAAATTTCACAGGTTTAGCTGATAAGAATTAGTTTTTTCCCCCTTAAGTTGTACAGATTCACCATGGAATTTCTTGACAAGTACCCTATAAGTTGTAAAGAGTGTGTAAAAGGCAAATAAATATCTTGACTCAACCTATTTGATTTGCTCTTATCTGTTTGGAATAAGTTTAAATGAAATCTGTTCGTAAGAAGAAAAGAACAAGAGACATTACTCAGAAGGGTGTTGACAGTAATCTGTCATTGATATTAACAACCTGGTTCTTCCTGGTAAGAAGACACATGACCTGATTTGAACAGAGATAGATTGGTGCTTAGGTTTGTAGATAGACAGATATGAACGGATACGAACATAGATAGATAGATAGATTGATAGATAGATAGATAACAGACTGAGAAAGATAGAATGGTTATTTCCTAGTTGAGTATCATGATATTACAGGGTGACACAGAAAAAAACAGAACCCACACTATTTATCTATTTTTCCATTAAATGAACCCTAAACCCCAACCCCAACCCTAACCCTAACACTAACACTAAACCCTAACCCTAAACCTAAACCCCCTAATTAAAATTAACAGTTTTATTACAAAATTTGCGGGTTCTGTTTTTCTGGGTCACCCTGTAATATCATGTTACTTAACTAGAGGGAGTTAGGGTTAGGGTTAGGGTTTGGGGTTAGGTTTTAGGGTTAGGGTTAGGGTTGGGATTTAATGTTAGTTTAATGGGAAAATAAATAATTTGGGTTCTGTTTTATTTGTAATATCATGTTACTCAACTAGGAAATAACCGATAGAAATATATGAATATTCTAGATATATACATATTAACAGACTTAGATAAATATATATGAACATTCTGATAAATACGAACATAGATAGATAGATAGATAGATATAAACAGACTGATAAATACGAACAAGATATAAATATATGACTATTCTAGAGAGATAGATTTTAACAGACACATAGATAGTAGGAATACCCCAAAATCCCTGTGCTTTTTGTTTTAAAAACAAATTAGAATTAATTAAATCGATTATTTAAAGTCAAATTAAATGTCTTAGTCGAAAAGTAGTAACATCAGTAAAAAAAAAAAAAAAGAAGCAAGATAATATTACACACGCATTTTTTAAAACACATTTGTGGGATTGTCTGCCCTTGTTTGGCTGGAAAAGTTGTCTGCCCTCGTGTTTCTGGTTTTCCCCACCAGGCGCTCTGATTATTTAAGCAGGCAAGCGCCAAGTTTAAATTCTCTTTCTTCTCCGGGACTTGACGAACACACTGGGTTAGACAGTTTGTCTACACCCTTCTTGTGTGGGGGTGAAAACCCCCACACAGGCAACTTAGTAAGTGACTTTGACTTATGGACTCTCCATAACTTTTATACTTACATTTTGTATCTTGTCTCATGTATGTGTTAAATATTCTTAAATAAGAATGTTTTGAAATAGAATAACTGATGCATTATAAAATTCATTAATTGCTAAATCAACACTGAAATTTTCATTAAAATTGGATAATTCCCTGATTTTTTGGCAATTTTATTTTCAAACGTGGAGGTGGGTGAAACTTATATTGTAAAAACATGGATTTTTCGACAAATTGGGTATACGTAATAGATAGATAGATAGATAGATAGATAACAGATTGTGAAAATAGAAATATATTAATATTCAAGATAGATATAACACATCACTCAATAAGTCCCGGGTCAGACATATAGATGGCGCCACTAATACAAATTATTTTTTAATAAAGTACTAACCGTCAAATGGCACGTGTCAAAATTTGTGTCCAATCGGATTATTAGTTTATAAATTAGTTATTTAAGTGAAGCTACTGTTGCAAATTTTCAAAACAATGAAAAAATCTGAATTTCGTGTGTTGATAAAGTATTGTTTTCTGATGGGAAAAATACTGTTCAATCAAAGCAATGGCTTTATAAGTGTTATTCGGATTCTGCTCCGTCGGAAACAACGGTTAAGAGGTGGGAGATGTAGATGTCTTTTCATTGCTTTGGTAACGCAACGGATTGCGGGTCTTTGTGAAGATACACTGTTTTTTCCTCCTTAGCACGTCAACTGGAGTCGACCTGGCAGTTGACACGAACACGGACAGGAGAAAAGAAAAAATTAAGGCAAAACAAAAGCAGCTGGTGTGAAAGGAATACGTTACTTCTTTTATTCGGTGACAAGAATTTTTTAAACTGAAGGCGTTGGGTACAGTTTTATAAGTGCCTTTGTAACGACCAAAGGTAAGGAGTACATAATGTAAAAAGGTGAGTGTGTGAATGTGTGTGTATGTGTGTTTATGTGTGTGTGTGTGTGTGTGTGTGTGTGTGTGCGCGTTTGTTGGCTGGTTGGATTTGACGGTATGTCAACCCTTACTGGGTTATATTATGCCAAATACATTTTGTTTTATTCATTCTTATTAGGTATTAATTTTTTTTTCAAACTCAAATTTTTAATACTCATTTTAAAAAAAAATCTATTTAACCAATAAATGGGACTCTAGCAGGTACTACCACTCCGGTTCAGAGTGGACCTGGGAGTAATGGCGATAAATGGGTACTCCACATTCCCCATAGCTCCAGAATTGGAACCTCACCTCTAGATGCAGTTTAACGTCATATCCAGGACACGTGTTGTGTGTGTGTGTGTGTGTGTGTGTGTGCGTGTGTGTGTGTGCGTGATTGCGTATGAGTGTGTATGCGTGTGTGCATGTGCGTGCATGTGTGGGTGTATTCATGTATTTGTGCATATGTGTATATGCATGTGTATGCATATGTGTGTGCGCGCGATTGTGCGTGAGTGTACGTACGTGTGTGTGTGTCTAAATGTGTGACTGTGCAGCACATGTGTATATGAGTGAACGTGTGCTGACGTTGGTGGGAACTCGCGTGTGTATGTGTGCATGTGTGTGCGTGTGTGTATGTGTGTGTGTGTGTGTGTGTGTGTGTGTGTGTGTGTGCGTACGCATGGATAAGTTAAGAGCTAAGGGTGTCTATTAAGCTACGTAGAGTTCGTTCTCCTTTCAGGCCATTTCTATGACACGCCTAGCTGGGAGCTGAAACGGAAGTTTACAGCCGGATAGCTATCTGGGAATACCAGCTACCGGGCGTTAGTTTTCGTTTTAAATAGCGATATTTCCGATATGGTTTTAAGCATGTAGGTTCACATAAAAAGAATGACAGTAGCTTACTAAATTTTCTGAAAACATATCTTAGTGTTTATTTTAACCTATGAGATTTTAATTTCATCGACTGGTTTACATAGTGTTCGAAGCTATAAAGAGTTACAACCCTTGCCGACACATGTGTAAATGGAGCCCCTTCTCCATTATGCGCATACACGGTATCTTTAGTAACCGTTGTGATAGCGAATGGACACTTGCGTACAGGCTTTGAACTGGGAAGCTGGTCACACGTGTTTGTAAATTGAGTCCGGGAATAAACTAGGAGTGAAACGTATCATGTCATTGGCCACCAGAGCCCAAAGCATGGACTATTTGCATTGATAAGGGAAAGTGAAAATAATCACGTGGCAATACCGTTTTCTGGCAGGGTTTAGAGACGCGTCTCTCCTG
>CM042150.1:33455642-33493142 GCA_023376005.1 Doryteuthis pealeii | reverse complement strand
TTATGCCGAAGACGTTTTCTGTATTCATTTATTTAGTTATTTAGTTGGATGGATAGTTGGTTGGTTGGATTTTACGGCATGTCAATCCTTGGGTTATTTTATGCTGAAGACGTTTTCTGTATTCATTTATTTAGTTATTTAGTTGGATGGATAGTTGGTTGGTTGGATTTTACGGCATGTCAACCCTTGGGTTATTTTATGCCGAAGACATTTTCTGTATTCAATTATTTAGTTATTTAGTTAGATGGATAGTTGGTAGGTTGGGTGGATTTTACGGCATGTCAACCCTTGGGTTATTTTATGCCGAAGACGTTTTCTGTATTCATTTATTTAGTTATTTAGTTGGATGGATAGTTGGTAGGTTGGTTGGATTTTACGACATGTCAATCCTTGGTTATTTTATGCTGAAGACGTTTTCTGTATTCAGTTATTTAGTTATTTAGTTGGATGGATAGTGGTAGGTTGGTTGGATTTTACGACATGTCAACCCTTGGGTTATTTTATGCTGAAGACGTTTTCTGTATTCAGTTATTTAGTTATTTAGTTGGATGGATAGTTGGTTGGTTGGATTTTACGGCATGTCAATCCTTGGGTTATTTTATGCCGAAGACATTTTCTGTATTCATTTATTTAGTTATTTAGTTGGATGGATAGTTGGTTGGTTGGATTTTACGGCATGTCAACCCTTGGGTTATTTTATGCCGAAGACATTTTCTGTATTCAATTATTTAGTTATTTAGTTAGATGGATAGTTGGTAGGTTGGTTGGATTTTACGGCATGTCAACCCTTGGGTTATTTATGCCGAAGACGTTTTCTGTATTCATTTATTTAGTTATTTAGTTGGATGGATAGTTGGTTGGTTTGATTTTACGGCATGTCAATCCTTGGGTTATTTTATGCCGAAGACGTTTTCTGTATTCATTTATTTAGTTATTTAGTTGGATGGATAGTTGGTTGGGTGGATTTTACGGCATGTCAATCCTTGGGTTATTTTATGCCGAGGACGTTTTCTGTATTCATTATTTAGTTATTTAGTTGGATGGATAGTTGGTTGGTGGATTTTACGGCATGTCAATCCTTGGGTTATTTTATGCCGAAGACATTTTCTGTATTCATTTATTTAGTTATTTAGTTGGATGGATAGTTGGTTGGTTGGATTTTACGGCATGTCAACCCTTGGGTTATTTTATGCCGAAGACATTTTCTGTATTCAATTATTTAGTTATTTAGTTAGATGGATAGTTGGTAGGTTGGTTGGATTTTACGGCATGTCAACCCTTGGGTTATTTTATGCCGAAGACATTTTCTGTATTCAATTATTTAGTTATTTAGTTAGATGGATAGTTGGTAGGTTGGTTGGATTTTACGACATGTCAACCCTTGGTTATTTTATGCCGAAGACGTTTTCTGTATTCATTTATTTAGTTATTTAGTTGGATGGATAGTTTGGTTGGTTTGATTTTACGGCATGTCAATCCTTGGGTTATTTTATGCCGAAGACGTTTTCTGTATTCATTATTTAGTTATTTAGTTGGATGGATAGTTGGTTGGGTGGATTTTACGGCATGTCAATCCTTGGGTTATTTTATGCTGAAGACGTTTTCTGTATTCATTTATTTAGTTATTTAGTTGGATGGATAGTTGGTTGGGTGGATTTTACGGCATGTCAATCCTTGGGTTATTTTATGCCGAGGACGTTTTCTGTATTCAGTTATTTAGTTATTTAGTTGGATGGATAGTTGGTAGGTTGGATTTTACGGCATGTCAATCCTTGGGTTTTTATGCCGAAGACGTTTTCTGTATTCATTATTTAGTTATTTAGTTGGATGGATAGTTGGTTGGTGGATTTTACGGCATGTCAATCCTTGGGTTATTTTATGCCGAAGACGTTTCTGTATTCATTTTATTTAGTTATTTAGTTGGATGGATAGTTGGTTGGTGGATTTTACGGCATGTCAATCCTTGGGTTATTTTATGCCGAAGACGTTTTCTGTATTCATTATTTAGTTATTTAGTTGGATGGATAGTTGGTTGGTGGATTTTACGGCATGTCAATCCTTGGGTTATTTTATGCCGAGGACGTTTTCTGTATTCAGTTATTTAGTTATTTAGTTGGATGGATAGTTGGTAGGTTGGATTTTACGGCATGTCAATCCTTAGGTTATTTTATGCCGAAGACGTTTTCTGTATTCATTTATTTAGTTATTTAGTTTGATGGATAGTTGGTTGGGTGGATTTTACGGCATGTCAATCCTTGGGTTATTTTATGCCGAAGACGTTTTCTGTATTCATTTATTTAGTTATTTAGTTGGATGGATAGTTGGTGGTTGGTTGGATTTTACGGCATGTCAATCCTTGGGTTATTTTATGCCGAAGACGTTTGCTGTATTCATTTATTTAGTTATTAGTTGGATGGATAGTTGGTTGGGTGGATTTTACGGCATGTCAATCCTTGGGTTATTTTATGCCGAAGACGTTTGCTGTATTCATTTATTTAGTTATTTAGTTGGATGGATAGTTGGTTGGTTGGATTTTACGGCATGTCATTCCTTGGGTTATTTTATGCTGAAGACGTTTTCTGTATTCATTTATTTAGTTATTTAGTTGGATGGATAGTTGGTTGGTTTGATTTTACGGCATGTCAATCCTTGGGTTATTTTATGCCGAAGACGTTTTCTGTATTCATTTATTTAGTTATTTAGTTGGATGGATAGTTGGTTGGTTGGATTTTACGGCATGTCAACCCTTGGGTTATTTTATGCCGAAGACATTTTCTGTATTAATTATTTAGTTATTTAGTTAGATGGATAGTTGGTAGGTTGGATTTTACGGCATGTCAATCCTTGGGTTATTTTATGCCGAAGACGTTTTCTGTATTCATTATTTAGTTATTTAGTTGGATGGATAGTTGGTTGGTTGGATTTTACGGCATGTCAATCCTTGGGTTATTTTATGCTGAAGACGTTTTCTGTATTCATTTATTTAGTTATTAGTTGGATGGATAGTTGGTTGGTTTGATTTTACGGCATGTCAATCCTTGGGTTATTTATGCGAAGACGTTTTCTGTATTCATTTATTTAGTTATTTAGTTGGATGGATAGTTGGTTGGTTGGATTTTACGCATGTCAACCCTTGGGTTATTTTATGCCGAAGACATTTTCTGTATTCAATTATTTAGTTATTTAGTTAGATGGATGTTGGTAGGTTGGTTGGATTTTACGGCATGTCAACCTTGGTTATTTTGCCGAAGACGTTTTCTGTATTCATTATTTAGTTATTTAGTTGGATGGATAGTTGGTAGGTTGGTTGGATTTTACGACATGTCAATCCTTGGTTATTTTATGCCGAAGACGTTTGCTGTATTCATTTATTTAGTTATTTAGTTGGATGGATAGTTGGTAGTTGGTTGGATTTTACGACATGTCAATCCTTGGGTTATTTTATGCCGAAGACGTTTGCTGTATTCATTTATTTAGTTATTTAGTTGGATGGATAGTTGGTAGGTTGGTTGGATTTTACGACATGTCAATCCTTGGGTTATTTTATGCCGAAGACGTTTGCTGTATTCATTTATTTAGTTATTTAGTTGGATGGATTGTTTGGTTATTTATGCGATTTTGTCAATCCTTGGGTTATTTTATAAGACGTTTGCTGTATTCATTTTTTAGTTATTAGTTGGATGGATAGTTTGGTTGGTTGGATTTTACGGCATGTCAATCCTTGGGTTATTTTATACAGAAGATGTTTTTGTTTTATTCATTCTTGTTGGGTATTCAAAACGTTTTAAAAATTACATTTTTTAAAATCTATCTAATCCATAGATGGGACCTTAACAGGTACTACCACTCCGGGTTAGAATGGACCTGGGCTTAATGGTAATGAAGAGGTATTCCACACTCCGAATATCTCCAACAATCGAACCTCACAACTAGATACAATTTAATGTAGGTACTGGCAAAATGAGCCTAAAATGTGTTTTTGACAAAATGACTTTAGCCCCCCCCCTACAGAAAATAATTTACCAAAAATCAGGGAATTATCGGATTTTAATGAAATTGTGTTTATTTATCAATGAATGATCTTTATAATGCATTATTTATTTTATTTCAAACTTTCTCATTTTTTTTCAGGTCACTTAATTTTGACCCCCCCCCCCTTATGTTGTGGGCGTAACATTTTTTCGAGTTGGTCTTATACTGTACTAATTACAGTATAAATAATGAGATAAAAGACCGAAGTTATGAATAGAAACAAAAAAAAAAGATTTTTACGGTAGCTTTTCTAAGAGAAAATAAGTACCGAAAATCGAAAAATAAAATGTAAAAAATAATAAATAATTAATTTTTTGGAGATTTCTTTTTTACTCATTTCGATAATTATTTAATTGGCTATTATCTTATAAAAGAAAAATTATACATTGATATTTTTTCTGCTTAAAAGGGGGGGGGGTACATTTTCAATAGAGTTTTTCTTCAAAACTTATTACTTTCATCTAAAAAAATAAGGTTTGCATTAAGTAGATATTTATTTCTAGAATCTAAAAATATAACATTTTAAACTTAACATCATGCTTTTCACATTTTAAATGAATTTTATATATTAATTTTTCATAGCAAAAATACTAAATTATAAAAATTGTAAACAAGTCAATAAAACCACTTAAAAAGAACCAAAACTGGCGTCGGCAAACAAAATTGACCAAAACAAATCGTTTTAAATATATTAAAAATAAATTGCTAATGTAATGATATATTTCTTTTTTTAATGGTTGTCATTATGTTACTACTTATCGATTTAGACAAAGTTTGACCTTGAATAATATATTTAATTATTTTTAATTCGCTTTTAAAACTCGTAGCAGAGGCTTATTTTGCCAGTACCAAATTTAATGTCATACCAAGGACACTAAGACCTTCTAGCATATATATGATAAAAAGGGTTCGGACGTATCCATAAAAGCAATATGGTTGGGATGATCATATAGATGCTAGGGCTTGATGTAATCAGCTAATTAATGGGAGGAGGCCTCTACGACCGCCCGTCTAGTTCGAGTAAGGGTCAAAGTGGAGTGGTGAATGTCTTGGAATGTCACTGGGATTACGTCCTTAAGCATCATGGATGACCACCCATAGCCAAGAGGTGGCCCCATTGAGGAAGGGTCTTACCCCTCTGCAGAGGTGCAATCGGTGTATTCTAACAGTTTAACGGGTCTGAATTCTTCTTCTAGACCAGTTGCCGTACAAAGGTTATAGAGCCCAGTCGGTCCTACTATTTAATCATATCTGAAGGTAGAATCGTTAGATTCATACCTTTCCAGAAGTATTTGCGCAAAGTGAGGTGCAAACAGCCTCGTCAGGATTTGAACTTGGTCTCCGTGTCCATTTTATACGACGAGAACCATTACACCAGAAACACTTCATAACTTTTTAAGAGAGAGTCTATATACTGAAAAAGTTTGAAAACTCTTCGTAATTCTGCGGTGTTAGCCTAGTATTAAAAATAATTTGAAAAAAGAGTTACGTTTTAGATTTTAAATTATAATTCGATAATTAGTATTATCTGCGTTATTCGGACTATTGTCCCAGTCATCATTGTTATTTGTACAACGTTTCGGCCGATATGCCCTCCGACCTTCTTCAGGTATTTCTTGTCGGACTCGGGAACCTTCTCGACTCGGGAACCTTCTTTTCGAACTCGGGAAAAGAAGGTTCCCGAGTCCGAGAAGGTTCCCGAGTCCGACAAGAAATACTGAAGATGGCCGGAGGGCATATCGGCTGAAACGTTGTACAAATAACAATGAAGATGGGGACAATAGTCCGAATAATGCAGATAATACTAACCTTCAAGCCTCATCTCAAACATTCAGAGAAATATAATTCGATAATGTAGCATCGTTTTTTTATAATAAATATTTAGATGGTAATTACGAACTAATAAATATGAAGATACAAAATCATCACATGATGGCTTTGCTTCGTGAACGAAGATTAAGGGGGTGGTCCACATTGATTGCAGGCATGTTTGTGGCTGATAAGGCCAATGCAGGACACACAGGCACGATCGTAGCGAAAGTAGCTGAAGGTTTAGTCTTATTAGTTTTATTTCATTGTGTCGTCGTTCTTCCTTCTATACCCTTTGTCCTTGAGGGTGGCCCTGCGAATGTTTTAAAAGGAAGAGACAACATGATTAGTGGCGATATGCCACAGTAAGGGTGGACCAACGGCGATTGTTGATGTCACAAGCGCCAAATGCTTTTTCAAGAAGTCCCCGTATCGCTTTTGTATATGACGTCTTATGCACTCCATATTTCCCTACCAAACTTTTTTGGGCGGTCAGAGAGGAACTTCTGATCGATCCGCTGGTCACGCCAAGCCCTAGATTGTCCCAACCCTATTGCTATTATGGCAATCTTCAACTTTATGAAAAGAAGGAAAGAAAACATAAATAGTGTGTGTATGTGTGTGTGTTTGAAAAGAGAGAGAGAGAGAGAGAGAGAGAGAGAGAGAGAGAGAGAGAGAGAGAGAGAGAGAGAGAGAGAGAGAGAGAGAGATTATTATACTTTTTACATATTGAACTATTTTACAAAATAGCACTTAAGTAAACATATCCAACATTGTAATTGAATTATCATACTGTGGTATATCCACAGGTCCTGGTAGTTTATTATAATACAATAGAGGCATCAAAAAGCCGACTCGATATATCCAACGTTATGGTAGTTGCAATATTTTTATTTTGTTCACTTGTAGAGACGGTTTTCCTAACCGAACATTTCTTTGTCAAGAACAATTGCCATATAAATCTTTTTACAGAGTTTACAATTGACGTACATCGTCTATTTATCTTTGTCTTTTCGCGCCTATACATTAACATTACACTAAAGGGTAGAGGCCATGTTGTTTATTCAATGAGGCTTTGAAAAGATAACTCAACCAACATAGACATTTACAACATGTGCTAGAAGGTAGTGGCTGAAGGTCTTGGTGTTCTGGGTATGACGTTAAAGTCTACCTGATGGTGCAGTTCCAATTCTGAAGCTCTAGGGTATGTGGAATACCCATTTATCACCATTATTCCCAGGTCCACTCTGATCCGGAGTGGTAGTACCTGTTAGGGTCCCATCTATTGGTTAAATAGAGAAAATGAGTTAAAAAATTTGTTTTAAATAAATTGAGTTAACAAAATTGAGTACTCATCAAGAATAAATATAATAAATACGTCTTCGGCATAAAATACCCCAATGAGTTGGCATGCCGTAAAACCCAACCAACCAATCAACCAACCAGCCTACCAAACTCACTTTATTTCATTTTTGCTCCCCGATAAGGGTCATATGAAAGTCTAATCTCATCTAATCTGATAAGTTAAAGTGACAATTCTTCCAAGACGTAGTGGTATTGTAGAGGGTTACGAGACGTGTTCAATAATATAGGAATGACGATGAAATAATATGACACAGTTTAGACAGAAAATACGGAGAAATGATAAAAAACAAAGCATGTATTTATAAAATAACAAATAAATTTATTCGGGGAATAAATTCACAATAATCAACATATTCTCCCAAAAATTGTCGGCAAAAAGCCATTCCAAACAAACCGTGTTTACAACTTATCATATCGTCGTGTAATAAAAGTCACTAGAAGAGGAATATTAACCTACTCTAAACAAATCGTAAAATCTAAGAAGTCCGTTTGGTGTAGGGGTTATGGGATCGGCCTGTCAGCTTGGCAGTCCGGTTTCAAATCACGCACAGGGCGGTCTTCCGATTTATAGCTCTGCTGATGAGGCCTAATAGGCCGAAATGTACATACAGAGATTGATTTTTCTCGATTTGTTTAGCCATACATTTAAATAGGTATTCCCACCTAATTCATTATTAATTAATTAATTTTCAAAATTAGGTACGACTCCAATTAAGCACTTATTCTCCCAAAAATATGTGAATGTTCAAAAGAATGTGCAAAAATGTGTATATATAGTTTAGAAAGGTTTGCTAAGAAATGTGTAATGTGAAATGTGAAATGTTTATGTAAAATCGTCAAAGTTCGATCAGACGTGGACCAGAAATGTAAAATAAAATTTGTGAATATGACCCGATGAAATGTATTGGTAATATTAATTGCTGTGGCGAGATGTTTGGTAGTAGTAAGCTGTGACTCAGAAGGTTGAAGATTTTAGTAACTGCCAGTTGACTCGTTCTGCCGGGTTAATTCTGAGACGTCTGTTTTTTCGATTGAGAAGAACTGGTGGTCGTCGGTCGTGTGTTCTATCTGGCAGCGAGATGGAATCTGAGTGAATCTTGATTTCTTTCTCTGTTTAAATAATCCCTAGGTGGCTTCGATGATAATCAATTTTTTGGGCACGAACGCGCGGACGTAGTTGAAGGCATTGGTGATCTGGCAAACTGAACTCTGACTATTGTATAAACATTTGTTTTAATCTCTTTTCCTTAAGTTTAGGAAAAGAATTGTGTTTGTGTGTATATCCTTATTTGGATATGAAATATAGGATTTATCCTATAGTATCAATGCTACTGTAATACTGCACGACTTGGAACTCCAAACGCTAAGAGAATAAGCTAGATGGGAGTTACACAAGAATGCTGCGCGCAGTCTTGTGGAAACAGAACCAAAAAAAAGAAAGTAGCTGTACGATTATTTCCACCCTATCACACAAACTATCCTAGTAAGACGAACAAGACATGCTGGAAACTGCTGGAAAAACAAGACAACCCATAAGTGACGTTCTCCTGTGCTAACCTGCACACGGGCATTCCAATATGGCCCGCCCAGCAAGGACATTCATTGATGGAACCTCACCACTAGATGCAGTTTAGCGTCATATCCAGGACACTAAGACCCACAACCACCGCCTGCTAGCACATATATGATAAAAAGGAAGCGCGTGGTGTAATGGTTAAAGTCATGGGAAATGGATTCATCGCCCCGAGTTCAAATCCTGGACGTGATAATTGCATTTCACTTAGTACTAATACCCTTGGGAAAGGTATGAATCCTACTCTCCCTCCAGCTTGGGTAAATAGTAGGGCAGACTGGGCTCTTTAACTTGATTAGGCAACCGGTCTAGGAGAAGGAAAACTCTGAATTCAAACCTGTTAAACTCCGCTTAAGAAATTACCTTGTGTCGCATCCTGTTCGTGCGGAGGGGTTGGTAAATATATATATGATTATTATAGGTGATATAACTTATGGACAATAATGGAATGCACCGACGGCTACTATAAGTAATAGGAACAAATTGTGGCTTGGGAAGTAAATGTGAGTCAGCTCATAACTATATTGGTTGGACGCAATCTCCACTTTCTTTGCTGTAAAGTTTTACTCTTTTATTAAATTTGTCTACATTGTTACCCGTCGTTTTGTCTTATTTTTGACCCCTTAAAACCCCACAACAATGATAAAAAGGGTTGGGAGTTTGTCATAAGAAAAAAACGATCGGGACAATCATATAGGTACTACGGCTTGATGTGACCTGCCGATTGACCGGAGGAGGGGGCCATCTAGATCTTCTATCAATTATTTGGCTAGAGTTTCGATGCTTTTTGAACACACCTTGTATATAGAATAGGTAAAATAGCCTTCGTAAATGTAGGCGGAATGATAGACATACGTTCGAGGGACTTATAGTCGGAAATGACATCATCAAAGAAAAAATAATTGGAATTGAAGTTCTTTAATTACTGGTTGAGTGTTTTCAAGACGAGAAATGTGCGTAATATCTGGCGAGACAAGGGAAACGACGGATAACTTCACAGATAAACAAACTGATGAGTGGTGAAATTTAATTGATTTCTCTTCAGTACTTTGCACACACACACACACACACACACACACACACATATATATATATATATATATATATATAGAGAGAGAGAGAGAGAGAGAGATACCAACACCTCCACACGAGCAGGGTGTGAAACAAGGTCAATTTCTTAAGCGGGGTTTAACATGTTTGAATTTAGATTTTTCCATCTCCTAGGTTGGTTACCTAGCCAAGGTTAAAGAACCCAGTTCGGTCTACATAGTTGAATTCATAACTTTCCCAGGGGTATTAGCGCTATGTGAAATTCGAACAGCCTCGTCCAGAATTTAAACTCGTCCCATCCATATATATATATATATATATATATATATATATATATATAGCTAGGCTGCTATCACACTCAAGAAAACACAAAATGTATTCTTGATAGCATGCATAACATGGGAGGAAACAAATCACTCACTGCTGACCCTCATCTATCGTTCACAATAGGAGAGTCCACCATATATATATATATATTATATATATATATATGTGTGTGTGTGTGTGTGTGTTGTGTGTGTGTGTGTGGAGGTGCCCTTGGGTAATGGTTATCATTGTAGGAAATGGACGCGGCAAAACGAGTTCAGTTCCTGGACGAAGCTGTTTGCATTTCATAGAGCACTAATACCATTGAGAAACGAATGAATACAAGCCGTCTCCCTCCACCTATAGGTAAATAGTAGGATAGACTGAGTTCTTTAACCTTTGTTAGGCAACGAGTCTAGAAGAAAAATCCTGAATTCAAACCTGTTAAACCCGGCTCAAGAAATTGACCAGGTTCCACATCCTGCTCGTGCAGAGAGGTTGGGAGAAATACATATATAGGAACAGTAGTATGAAAAAAGTTAAAATAAGAGAAAAATTCCCGCGCTAAAACAATGTATGAATTCTCCATATTTTTTCCTTCATGTCCTTTTTATTTTTAATAGTGACCATCTTACACTTTGTATCTAATATGGTTAAATACTGCTTTTTGAATATGAGTGAATATCTTAAACTTTAATAAAAGCAATCTACGCCCTTTATTTTTAAACGAGAAGTGGCTACTTGGTGTCACCAGGATAGAAAGGGGTAGCAAAAAAGGGTACACTTGCAGATCGATTATTACTGGATTGCGAGTTGGATCCTCGCAGGATGCCTCTATTAAAATTCCCATGTAAAAAAAAACAAAACAACAACAAACCTTGCGGCCTAGTGGGGGACCAGAAAAACGTGCACAGACACTTTGAAAAGAAAAATTAATGTCTCCTATTTAAAACATTAAATGTAAACATTTAAAAAAAATGTCAATGCTGTTACTATTTAAATTTTATTTTGAAAAATTATCTTCACGAATGTAAATTAAATCTTCATTATTTCTGCACAATAAGCAAGCTCTGGTGATAATGAATGCGTATAGGAAGATATACATACATACACACAACTGCCATTTATATATGTATAGATAATGCTTTTGACTATTCTTTAGTCATTGTTAAGAAGAAGAATGAGACATAGGTGTTGTTGTCCAGTTCAATGCATGTGTGGCTAAAAGTTTATATGTGAACCACCCATAGCTGGAGGGAGAATAGTTGGATTCATAAATTTCCTAGGAATATTAGCACTGTGAAATGCAATCAGCCTTATACATGATTTGAAATCATGTTGCGGGTGTATTCGCGGAGTTCCGCCCGGCCTCCTGCCCCAAAAACCGCTAACTGCTGAAAAAAAACAAAAACAAAAAAAAAAAAACAGCTACGATTGAAGTCTGTAGCCGAAGCGGTGTCACTTGAAAAAAAAAACAAACTAGGGTTAGGGTTGGGGTTGGGTTTTAGGGTTAGTTTAATGGGAAAATAAATAAATTTTCTGGGAAAAAAAAAAAACAGAACCCACAAAATTTGTAATAAAACTGTTAATATTAATTAGGGTGGTTTAGGGTTAGTGTTTAGGGTTAGAGTTAGGGTTAGGGTTGGGGTTGGGTTTTCGAGAAAAACGCCCTAAGTTGTTTTTTTTTTTCAAGTGACACCGCTTCGGCTACGGACTTCAATCGTAGCTGGTATTTTTTTTTCAGCAGCCACCGGCTAGCGGTTTTTGAGGTAGGAGACCGGAACGGAACTCGCAAAGAGTACTCATGGTGCTGTGTGAATTTCCTACGATAATAACCATTACACAACACGCGCCTCCTCTAAAAAAAAAAAAAAAGAAAATCATTGTACAACTCAGTTTTCCATTTTTGTCAAGTGTTGCTAATTAAGATTGAAAATTGATTACAGCTTATTTTTCTTATTAAGATTTGCTTTTCAGAAATTTAATTCTCTATGAAGTTTTTGAAATTTTGTTTCTGAGTTTTTTTTATGCACAAAATTCTTAAAATACTTTAAAATGAAAAAATTATATATTAATTCTCTACAAAAGTACATACATTAGTTTGACTAGCAAGAATATACGCCCTATTCAAGTTTTAAGTATTTAAGTTTTAATGTAATGAAATATATTGAATTAGAAAGACTATTAAAATTAAATAAGAATATATATTAAAAGATTGCACTTATTTTGATTATATTCTAATTGGTTTCTATATAGAATAATTCGTAGGATTGATTTTAATACGTTAGAGAATAAAACACTAATATTAGAGATCAATAACACAAGTAATTATTTATTAAACTTGGTTTTATAAAACCAGTATGCAAATTAACCACATCATATATTATGTAAACCAGTTTGCAATTTAACCACATCATATATTATGTAAACCTTTATTTCTTAGTGATATATAAGACACATTGCAGGATGTTAAACGCATGAATAACATGGACTGTTTTGAGGTAAATATAACTAAGAATTTCATAGAGAGACATCGTTAATAAATAAGATTTGTAAATGATTTTGACTACGACTATTTGACTATGAATAAAATACACATTGATAGAATTTACAATTCCTGAAAGTATTGTGACATAAGCAGTGACGTAGTTTCAGTTACAGACAGGCAGACACCGAATCTTCCTTATAATAAGATTATTTAACATATGCTTTTTAGATGTAATATTATGTAAGATTTTATTTGTTTATTAATAAATCATACTAGAGGAAGTAAATTGTTGTCTCTCTCAAAAAAAGAAAAAAGAAAAAAAAAAAGGAAAAACACAGTAAGGGTTTTTTATTGTTTATTTTTTTAAGCAATACGTAATTAAAAACAACCTTAATCCCCTAAAACCGTAACCCAATTTGCAAAATGTTAATTCATAGACTGTAGTTAAACTGTCATTGGGGACCACCAAAAAACTTTCCGTTTTAATTTTCCGACCTAAATCAGAAGTCAGCCAAATAGGATATAGAAATAAACAGAGCCTTTCAAAATTTTTAGTTTTTAAATATATTGGGAAGTCTTTAAAAAATAATTATACATTACTTGTCAAGTCACGCTAAATCACGGGTTCCCGGTATATCACCTAAGTTAAGCAATGATGAGCTTGTTCAATACTTAATTGGGTGACCACTTAATCCAACAGGTACTATAAACAGTCTGAGTCCTTTGTTTATCAAAATAGCTTGATACGGCAGTAAATGACCAGAAATATGTTGGTATAAGTAAAGTCGTCGGGGCGGCCTAAAGTCGGTATCAGCCAGTCAGCGAGGGAGTCTATCCTTTTCAATAGCGCTAGACCAAGGAGATTGTATTGGCGTCTGAGGGAGCGCCACACCTACCATCAGCTCCTTACTTTACCGCACAGATCCCTGTGCTACTCATACGCGAGTTGGCGAGGACCGGTATCGAACTAGGAACCTTGCGGTTTCTAGCCGAACGCTCTACCTGTTGCATACACTTCTCATTACTCACTTCTTCTATTCTTCTTCTGTGGTCTTGATATCTTAAGTTCTTCTAGGTCTCTTCTAACGTCTGGACGTTGGGGACTTCGTGTCTGGTCTTCCATTGGGGATTTCTCTTTATCAGAAGCCCTGTGTCATTGTTAGTTTTTAGATAATAACACAAGACTTCGATTTACTTTGATCATATTTTATTCTCGAAATCCCCCACCAGACTACCTGCGCAGATCGAGTCGGCCGCGTGTATAACACGACTCACCACCGTCGTGGTTTCTCACCGACTGACTAAAATCTATTTCTAATCTAAAACCGGAAGAGGGTCCCCTCCACCGATTCTCACGGTATCCACCGGAAGGAAGGATCAGGACTGAGGTCAAGCCTTGTCACTCATCCCTCAAGGCCGTCGGCTGAACTTATAACCGTCATTTTGATTTCTACACTACTGTAAATAATTATTAGGAATCTAATAATTATGTAACATACCGACTCAGCTAACTCGACCCCATTTGGTATACCGTAACACAAAACAAACAATTATGGCTTCAAGTAACTATTCTTAACTAGCAGGACCTGTGGATATACCACAGTATGATAACTTAATTATTGCAACGTTTGATATGTTTACTTAAGACCTATTACAACATAGTTCAATATGTAAAAAGTGTAATAATCTTGATTTAACACTCTCATTCTTTTTTTCTTTCTTTCCTTTTTTCATCTTTACATTATGTTCGACTGAAACAGGTTAGCGATATCGCTTCCGTGCGCTCATCCCCTTTCTCTATCTTTCCCTACTCTATTTCATTCGTTATTTAATTCTTATTATATTTTTCTGTGCAGCATGTCTTTTCTCTCCCCTTTCTTTCTTTATAAGAAAAACAAAATGGTCAATTATTTAGCTGAGCCTACGACACTCATAAGAAATAAGAAATCAGTGGGTAAGCGACACCAGATTTTACATTTTTGAATTTTGTCTTGGACGATTTTTAATCAAGATGGTAACGGTGGTGCAATTAACGAACACGAGTATTGATATATACATACTAAAATCAGCGAGAAATTTAATAGACGAACCCGAGTCAATTCGTATTGCATCTTGAATATTTGGACCATGTGACCTTTAGGCACCCCTTTTGCGATCTCGTTTCATAAGGACATTTTTTCATTTACACCGTCAACATCCGGTTGTTTGTTAACATATGATTTTTAGAGTTTTTTTTTAAATTATAAAGCTAACCCCTAACCCTAACCCATAACCCCTAACAAACAACCGGATGTTGACGGTGTAAATGAGAAAAATGTCCTTATGAAACGAGATCGCAAAAGAGGTGCCTAAATGTCATATGGTCCAAATATTTTATTGTATTATATTCGATTTGTGCAAATACTACTACTACTTATATCCGTGTATGAAGGGTGGGTTACCCTGGTTGACAGACTACATCTAATCCGGACAGGGTGGAACGAACAACACAATGACTTCTTTTTTTCTTTTTCTTTGTTTTTTCATTCATTCATATTCATCAAGTCGATGGAAGAGAAACGACTCGCCCATTGCCGTTGGGTTTCCAAATAAGAGTGATATGATTCACTCGACTGGTAAACTAGTTTGAAATATAGAATTTCACTTGAGCCCATCATCGTCCGTCGTTAGGGCTCGGTCGGTATGCTCCCCTTCCCTGTCACCAAATGATTCACTGATGCGAAATGGCGAAATGGTGAATGATTTTTGTTTAAAAGTTGGCGAGACTAATTGGCGGGTCGCACAATTAGCTGACCAAGATACGCCAGAATTTATGGCAACACCTTTCAGACGGACAGATAGATAGATAGATAGATAAAGGGACTATCCATATATATATATATATATATATAGAGAGAGAGAGAGGAGAGAGAGAGAGAGACAGACAGACAGACAGAGAGAGAGAGAAAGAGAGAGAGAGAGAGAGATTGAGACAGACACACACACACACACACACACAGAGAGAGAGAGAGACAGAGAGACAGAGAGAGAGAGAGAGAGAGAGAGAGGGGGGATGGATGGTTTTACTTTATTACTTCATTTCTCTGGTTAGTTGTTGCTGAGTGTTAACTGCTTCGACCGCCATGTTCCTGTCTAGTTGAGTTGACTTCTAATTCTTCTGTTCTTCTAAGTCTTTTAACTCCTGGACTGGTATTCTTGAGCTAGTCATTGTTTTTATATTTAATAACAAGACTTATTGTTGATCAAGCTTTTATTTATTAGCCCATGATTCCATCCATTCCACCGCGGAGAGACCGACCTCAGTACGTCTAAACTCTTTGACGGTTAGGTCGAATCTGAATTCTAAAACTAACTATTACCACGTCTCTGTAATGGAGATCAGTTGGGGTCATCTAAAATGTCAATCATAAACCAACAGTTATGGAAAACTACCCACCTCTGGTTTCAAATCTAACTAACTTTATTTAAAACAAACTTACAGGTACGCTCACAATTCATGATTCTCATAAATTGTAACAATTTAATGCGGAGATAGAAACATTCTGATTAATACATATGAACTCTGTTTTATTTGAGTTTACATAGAGATCAATGCCTCTTGCTGTTTACTCCATGCTATATCGCTGAGATTCGGCTTGGACAGGTGCATCTGCCAGCATTTGTTTTGTGCCTTGCTAATTTCTTAGCCTTGCTCACGCGATTTCAAGCCGACGCATGTCTGTTGGAATTTTTGAGTATATAAGGCATGAGGCAAATGGTCACTTCTACTTATAGACTCGTCGACTACCATCTGACCAGCCTTCTTATCCAATCACTGGCAGTGCTACTGCTGCTGTTGGTGTATTTATACTGGCCTGATTCTAATCTTAGCTCATTGACACTTGGATCTTCTAGGACGTCGGACCTAAAGGACACTATACCACAAGGACTTATTGACTTACTTACTTATTTACTTTAAGTTCTTTTACAACTGGCCAAGGATGGCGGCCAAATACTTAACACTTAAGGGTAGGATAAAGAATAAAGGACATTCCCCAACAAAATGTCATAGGAGTTTGTTTTAAAAAATTTTTTTTGTAGAAAGCAGATTGCAATATATGCTCATGTATCATGTGATTTTCTGAGCTCTAAATTTAAACCTTTTGCCGCGAGGAATTGTAGGCCTAGCCCTGGCCAGCTATTTACTCACACAAAGTTTATATTGTAGCGGTTGCGAAATATAGTTTCGACGTGCAAAGGTTGTTTTCGTATGTTTTCTCAGTTTCGTTGACTGGTTGGTTGGTTGGTTGGTTCTTAAATCAGGAACGAGAGTCCCAAAAGTGGTGTGATGCTGAAATCCAATGTTACCCGGCAACTCTTGCGACACTACCACTGCCAAACTGCATTGGCGTCTTGCCTTTCATTTTGATCACACTGGAAGTATGGAGAGGGGATGCTGCTTGGACAACAGCTCATCCTCCATATGAACCCGCCCAGGCTACATAGTTCCAATAAAAAAATAGATTCTACTCCATCGTATCTTGCAGACGGAAGGATGCCAACAACTAACAACGGCATGTCAACCCTTGTTGGATTATTTTACGCCGAAGACGTTTTGTTTTATTTATTCTTAATGGTTATTCATTTTTTTTTAAAACTCAATCTTTTTTTAAACTCAATAACTATATTTCTTTAAAACTCATTTTTTCTGTTTAATCAAATGATAGGACCCTAAAAGGTATTACCGCTTCATACTACAGACCTTTTGATACGAGAAGTATTTAATGAAATTACACGCTTTTCTATCTAGGATTTCATAGAATATTACTGACTTTCTGCCATAAGGAGTATCTACTGAAACTAAACGCTTTTCTATCTAGGATTACTACAAGGATTAACCAACTGTACCCAAATTTAATACCGACTTGGATTTACCAAGAGAAGAACTAAACACCTAAAATGGTGACCAGTATTTTAATGAGTATTTTCTTTCATTTGACCAGGAAGCATCATGGAAGCGAAACGGATATAATTAGGTGCTAGCAGGGCCTGTGGATATACGATGGTATGATAATTTAATCGGGTATATTTGCAGAGTTCCGTCCCGATCTCTTGCCTAAAAAACTGCTAGCCGGTGGCTGCTGAAAAAAAACCCACACCAGCTATGATTGAAGTCCGTAGCCGAAGCGGTGTCACTTGAAAAAAAAACTAGGGTTTAGGGTTTAGGGTTAGGGTTTGGGTTGGGGTTGGGGTTTAGGGTTAGTTTAATGGGAAAATAAATAAATACAGGGTGACCCAGAAAAAACAAACCCCACAAATTTTGTAATCAAACTGTTAATTTTAACTAGGGGATTTAAGGTTAGGGTTAGGGTTTAGGGTTAGGGTTAGGGTTGGGGTTTTGGGATAAACGCCCTGAGCTGGTTGTTTTTTTTTTTTTTTTTAAAGTGACACCGCTTCGGCTACGGACTTCAAACCTAGCTGGTGTTTTTTCTTTTTCAGCAGCCAACGGCTAGCGGTTTTTGAGGCAGGAGGCTGGGGCGGAACTCCGCGAATATTACCATTTAATCATTACAATGTTTACTTACGAGCTATTGCAAAGAGTTCAATATGTAAAAAGTATAATAATCCTGATTTAACTCTAACTCACTCTTTTTTAAAACTTTTAAAAATCTTTTCATTATATTTGATTGAAACAGATTAATGTTATCGCTTCCGTGCACTCACCCACTGTCTCTATCTTCCCCTTCTTTCTTTCTTTCTTTCTTTCTTTCTTTGTTATACCTTTTCTATATCACATTTCCTTTACTTTCCCTTTCTTTCTTTTTAATAAAATCGGAATGGTCCACTATTTAGCTGAGGCGACGACACGCAGAAGAAATAAGAATTTGGCGAATAAGCAACATCAGGATTTACATTTTTGCATTTCGTCTTGGATGATTTGGACGGTCTCATTTTTAGCCAGAGGGTGTTGCAAGATGATAACGGTCGGAAAATTAAGAAGCAAGAGTATTAATATATAGATTATTCATTTTCTGGAATTTATTGCAAACCCCGAGACGACACTTGTGTGATGTTGCAAATGGGTTAAAGCGTTTTGTTTATGCATGTGAAGTAAAAAAAATAATAAATAAATAAAAAAATAAATAAATAAAAAAAACAATAAAAAAAACAACAAGCAACAAATAAACGGGCTAAATCGCTTTGCATGTGTCGCCCCCCCTACCTGTTCCTTGCTCCCCTCCCCGATTGCGCTCACCTTACTCTCTTTCTTTAATTCCGTTTTTTTTTTTTTTTTTTTTTTTTTTTTTTTGCAAGGCACACATCTGCGCACATGCCTCTCTGCTCTGACTGCCGGTTTCGGCTGGAAAGCCGTTGGTAAAGACGACAGCGATCTTCCCAACGTCTCCGATTACAAATGGGCCAACACCCTAATAAAACCTAATACCACCACATGAGACATGAACGGCCTTAACGACTTTTGGTCTCCTGAGAGAAAGTTTTACGCTCCATTCAAAAATTTCCATTCCACTTCGGCAGAAGAAAAAAAAGAAGAAAAAAAGGAAAAAAAGTTTCCCGCCTTTTGTTTGTCAGTATAATTCTATTGCTATCTCTCTCTGTCCCTCTCTGTCTCTGTCTCTGTCTCTGTCTCTCTCTCTCTATATATATATATCACTCTCTTCATATCTATCTATCTATCTATCTATATATCTATCTATCTCATTCTGTTGATATCAATCAATCAATCAATCTCTTTCTCTCTCTCTCTCTCTCTCTCTCTCTCTCTCTCTCTCTATATATATATATTATATATATATATATATATATATATATATATATATATATATATCATCTCTTCTATCTATCTATCTATCTATCTATCTCATTCTGTTGATATCTATCTATCTACCTCCGTCTGTTTATATCTATCTATCTATCTATCTATCTATCTCTCACTGTCTGTCTGTGTGTCTGTCTCACTCTCTTCATATCTGTCTATCTATCTCACTGTCTTCATATCTATCTATCTATCTCACTGTCTTCATATCTATCTATCTATGTCACTCTCTTAATTCTATCTATCTATCTATCTATCTATCTATCTCAGTCTTCATATATCTATCTATCTATCTATCTATCTATCTATCTATCTATGTCACTCTCTTAATATCTATCTATCTATCTATGTCACTCTCTTAATATCTATCTATCTATCTATCTATCTATTTCATTCTGCCACTATATCTATTTAGAAAAAAGGAAAAGGTTCTGTAAACATTTTGTCGTCCCAGATCCCTGCCCTTATTTACGCTATGTTTTTCATTGGCGATAACCCGCGTAAGCCCAGCTTAGATCTTTACCGAGCAATGTTTATAAATAAATAGAACATTTAATCGAATTTTTAGTTTTTTTGTAAAAAAACCCAAAAACCAAAAAACAAAAACTTTCTTGTTCAGTATTTTGTTTTGAATTTCGAGTTTTCGATATTTTTTTGAAAATCAAATGTAAAAATATATTGTCAAAAATTAATAAATATAAATTGTCTGAGTTCTTATTTTCATTTTATGCAAGGGTTAGGTAGGCATTGTAAAATATGGTAAAAAAAAAAAATAGGTGAATTATTTTTCCGATAAAACAACATATTAAAAGAGAAAGAGCGCACGGTATGAATTTTTTTGTTGTTGATATTTCAGTTTGTGTTTTGTAAAAATATATTGTAAAATTTCAATTGAAAAAAAATTGTCCGAGTTCTTGTTGGTGTTTTACCCAGGGGATGGCGAGATTGTAAAATATCTAATTTAATTTGCCGATAAAAAGAAAGAAATAGCGCTCGGTAAATATCTAAGCTGGTCCTGTTTTACGCCTGTTACCGTCAAGGAAAAAATGATGACAGAAATCCGGGACGGCAAAATGTATATAGACCCACGAAAGGCTAAACTTGCAAATTGGTCGGAAAATTAAAACGGAAACTTTTTTGGTGGTCCTTCATGACAGTTTGACTACAGTCTATGAATGAACATTTTGCGAATTGGGTTACGATTTAGGGGTTTGGGGATTAAGGTTGTTTTTAATTACGTATTGCTTAAAAAAAAAAAAAAAAACAAATTACTATGCATTTAATTAACCATTGAAATTAATTATTGAAACCAACTGTAGACACATTAGTCTCAGTTATTTGTGTTAGTGTTGCAATGTATAATTTCAATTAAACTTGGTTTAAAAATATTTTTCAACATTACATGTATAGTAATTTGGGGTTTTTGTTGTTGCTTTTTTTAAAGCAATATGTAATTAAAAATAAAAGTTCATTCATACACTGTAGTTAAACTGTCATGGAGGACCACCAAAAAAGTTTCCGTTTTAATTTTTCGACCAATTTGCAAGTTTTGCACACGAAAGAATAAAAAGACTTAATTTTGTATTTAAAAAAGTCGCATTCATTAAAAATAACTAATACATGGATGTTCGTCGTGAAATACTGGCAGTAAGTAAAGTCGGTGGAGTGGCCTACTGTTGATATCAGCCGGAGGGAGTTTATCCCCTTTTCTCTAGCGCAAGACCAGGGAGATTGATTTTGTGTCTGAGGTGGAGCGCCACACTTATCATCAGCTCCCCACTTCCAAGCTGCACTGAGTAGGCGAGGGCTGGTATCGAACCCGGAACCTTGTGATGCCTAGACACATACTCTACCGACTGAGCTAAACCAGTATTCCGATCAATAATTTTAGACAAAACTTTTCCTGTATTATAGACAAAATAATCTAATCTAACGAATTACTTAATAAAAATATTGTTGTTAAGAGTCCAACTATCAATATGAAACATAGAAATCTCATCGCTGTTCTAATATGTATAAAGAAAAACGGGACCATATTACCTTTAGGCACCCCTTTTTGATCTCGATTAAGAAAGGACATGTTTTTCATTTACACCATCAATATCCGGTTGTTTGTTAGGGGTTAGGTTAGGGATGAGTTTTATAGTTTAAAAACATCTAAAAATCGTCTGTTAAAACAACCGGATATTGACGGTGTAAATGAAAAAATGTCCTTTCTTAATCGAAATCAAAAAGGGTGCCTAAAGGTCATTGGTCCAGATCTTAAACTGTACCGACATCTACAACTCAGAGGTTTTTTTTTTCTGATGCCTGTCCTTCTATCTCTACATTTTACTGTTACCTTCGCAGTAAAAGGGTGTATATCTCACGGAATTTATCTATGTTTTTATCTAACTCATCTTCCTTAAAAGCTTCTCGAAGCATTACAACAGATTCAACGGATTTCTATCCCAAAAGAAAAACAAAACTATTTTGTTTGCATTAGCCACTGTGAAAATCGCCAGCAGTGCTTGCTCGTAATGTATATTTAGGCAGCAAACTCTATTCTAGACACTAGCAAATATATGCACCCCCAGGTGCAAGTATCTAAGTTTTAATGTAATAAAATATTATATTAAATTAGAAAGGCTAATGAAACTAAATAAGAATGCAGATAAATGATTTGAAACGGAGGGAGGTATAATAGAAAAATAGAACAACTGAAACTTACTCTTCCATCACTCCCGTCTTTCATTGTTATTTTTTCTAATTTAAGTATTTAGTGAAAAGAGGAAGTAAAGAATAAAATGACAGTTATTTCTTCTTGTTAATGGATTTCATTTAAGATTCATTGAAGAAATTTTTGCTTATATTCATTAAAATAAATCCAAACAATTAAAATCAATAATACTAAGCACATATTTAATAAAATCACATTTTTAATATCAATATGCAAATTAGCCTTCCCGTTCATACTATAAACCACTATTTTGTTGTATATATAAATACAATTGCATGTAGTTGATATGTAGATATGGTTAACAGTATTAATAATGTACAACAATTTTATTAATAATTGAGATTTAAATAAAATTAATATCATGAAGAATGTGATGTCAATAACTAAGGAAATTGTGACTTGAGTAGTAATATAGTTTCGGTTACAGACAGAAAAACACACAATCTCCATTATAATAAGATGTTTCATTAAATATGACAGATAAGGACTGTTTATTTTGTTTTTATGAAGTTTTTTCTTACCGACGAGTAAGATGTGGCAAATGTGGATTAAGACTACTAGCAAATATATACTCCCTCCAGGTGCAAGTATTTAGTTTTAATGTAATAAAATATTATACTATATAAAAGTAAGTAAAGTCGTCGGGGCGGCCTAATGTCGGTATCGGCCAGACTGCGATGGAGTCTATCCACTTTTCACTAGCGCTAGACCAAGGAGATTATTTTAGCATCTGAGATGGAGCGCCACACCTTACCATCAGCTCCTCACTTTACCGCACAGATCCCTGTGCTACTCATTCGCTGAGTTGGCGAGGGCCGATGTCGAACCAAGAACCTTGTGATTCCTAGCCGAACACTCTACCGACTATGAAACTAAATAAGAACACTGATAAAAAGATTTGATTCAGAGGGGCGTATAATCGAAAAATAGAACAACAGAAACTTACTCTTCCATCACTTCCGTCTTTCATTGCGAAACTTTCCTAATTTAACTATTTAGTTAAAATAGGAATTAAAGAATACAATTACAGTTATTTCTTCTTGTTAATCAATTTCTTTTAGAATTTATCCTCGAGATTTTTGCTCATATTCATTAAGATAAAACCAAACAATTAGAAATAAATAGTACCAAGCACATATTTATTAAAATCAAATTTTTAATATCAATATGAAAATTAGCCTTCCCATTCACACCGAAAACCGTTATCTTGTATATATAAATACAATTGCATATTATTTGTATATAGATAAAGCCAACAGTACTGATAATATAAAACAATTTTATTAATAATTGAGGTTTAAATAAAATTAAAATCATGGAGAATGTGACGTAAATAACTAAGGGGATTGTGACTTGAGTAGTGACATAGTTTCGGTTACAGATAGACAAACACACTATTTCCATTATAATAAGATATAAAAACAAATGTCCAAATCTTTTTTGGTTGTAGTTCGAGTACTTTCGGTAATTTTTACTCTTTATCAAGAACCGACGTATTTATTCAACCTCTCCGTATCGCTCTCATGGTAAATCCCCGACCCTTTTTTCATATATATGCTAGAAGGCTGAGGGTCTTAGTGACCTGGGTATGACGTTATACAGTATCGAATGGTGGTTCCAAATCTGGAGCTCTTGGGAGTGTGGAGTACCCCTTCATTGACATTAAGCCCGGGTCCACTCCGACCCAGAGTGGTAATACCTGTTGGTATCCCATGTAGTTAAATAGATAAAGAAGAGTTTTTGAAAAAGGTGTTTAAAAATGGTTTTGAAATAAATTGAATAAAAATGAATACATCAAAAACATCTTCGGTATAAAATAAACCAAGAGTTTGCATGCCGTAAAATCCAACCAACCAACCAACCAACCAACCAACCAACCAACCAACAGTTCAAAGAAAGTGGGACGCAAAAGACAATTAAGGGTCCCATCTATGAGTCAAATAGATTAAAAAAATGAGTTTAAAAAAGAATTTAAATATCCAACAAATAAAACAAACGTCTTATTATTATTACTTATAAATTAGTTATTAGCGAAATAGATCACTAATTAGGATTGAGCCTATTCTAGTAGTGACCACCCCAAGTGGAGTTTAACAGGTTTGAATTCAGAGTTTTCCTTCTTCTAGACTGGTTGCCTAGCCAAGGTTAAAGAGCCCAGTCTGCCCTACTATTTACCCATAGCTGGAGAGAGAGAGAGAGAGAGTAGTTGGTTTCATACCTTTCCTAAGGCTATTAGCGCTATGTGAACTGTAGCTTCGTCCAGGATTTGAACTCGAGTCGACGAGTCCATTTCCACGACTCTAACCATTATACCACGGCCTTTAACTTATATAAAATAACCCAAGGGTTGACAACCAGCCAACCAACAATCTTTTAGTTTCAAACCGCATTTTTTTTGTCAACCAGGAAAGTATTTGACAAATCCTGTCGATGGACAGCTAATATACCCCCCACACACCCAGAATCTCTTTCAGACGATGGAAGGTGTGGTCAGTGTACAATGGTGACGTTTGGCACTTTTCTTTCTAACACATGTCACAAGTTGCTTTTTAACGCATTTCTAACGCAAGTTACGATTTTTCCCAGCGCCTACAGTTACAGAGGTTTTTCGTAGAGAGAGAGAGAGAAAACAGGGTGTGGAGGGTGACGAATTGGCAGGGTGACGGAGGTGGAGAGCAGAGAGACAGGTTGCAAACGGGTACAGCAAATATGGCAAATGACATTTCCTCTTGAGTTTCATTCAACGACAAAATGCAAACGTAAAACGAAAAACATAAATAAATACAAAAAACAACAAAAAAACGAAAAAAAAACAAAAAACAAAAAAAAAAAAACAAAACAAAAATAACAATAACGAAAAATAAAAAGAATAAATGACGTAATCCCAAATGACTAGTGATTTAAACAATACAGCCTCATAATTCGAAACTTTAATCCTGACAACCACAATGTGACAGTTTATCCGATAAAATCCTCTTCCCTCTGGGGTCGAAACGGATGCAATTCACAAAATATGGTTTATTATTCATTTCCTAAAAATCATATTCCCCAAAGGCTTGGTAATTTAAACGATCATAAACATCTAAGAAATTATATAAACTTTTATTTAAAAAACACAAAAATTAAACTACCCCAACAGCGAGGTGTACCCTGTGTAGCGTTAGTTTCGTATCTGCCTGGTGGAGTTGTCTGCCCGATTTTGTTTGCTGGTGCCCGCTAGAGGGCTATAGTATTTAAGCGCCGGGTTCAAACCCTTTCGGCCTCTTTTCCGTGCCTGATACTACGAGACACCATGGGTTAGTTAAGGTCTAACCTCGTCTCGTTGGGGCGTTCGCCCCACTTACATTACTGTAAGTTCTTCACACAGCATGGACTATCTCTAGTCTCATGTCTGTACTTTTATATGTTATCTTGTACCATTCATGAATGTGTCTTCATCTTTATTTATGTACTCTTTGTTTATGTACCCTTTTACCTATGTACTTTGTATCTCTTCATATCCATGTGCTGTACTATATTAAATGTTTTGTCTGTTAACCTTCGTCGGAGTTTTGTGTATTCAAAGTATGTATAACTTTGCACCTACGTTACACCTGTATCCTTCGACACCCTGGCGCAACTCCATGAAGCAAATGAAGAGGCCCAGAAGAAAGCGGCAACAATAAAGCACCGGCACATCAACATCTTCAGGGACAGCCTTCACATGTGAAATCTGTAGTCGAGAATGTTTTCCGAACATTGGAACATTGGACTTCACAGTCTCAAGAGGCGCTGTAACTTCAGGGGCACAATAACTACATTATAGTCTACCAAGACTGCAAGGCCAATGAATAAAATGGATACCAATACGACTGAAATCCAGCTGGGAAAATCTGGCTCAGTACCACCCTCAGTAGAGGCAGGCTGTCCGTAGCGGACTGTTCATGTCTGAAGCCACCATGGCGCAACACAATGAAGCCAAGAGGTCCAGAAGAAAGCGGCGGCAACAAATAACCAACACATCAACATCTTCAGGGACAGCCTTCACTGTGGTCGTGAATGGTTTTCATTAACATTGGGCTTCACAGTCACAGGAGGCGCTGTACCTTCAGAGGCACAAGAAACTATATAGTCTTCCGAGACTGCAATGCCAATGATGTATCCTTCTCAGAGGGATAAGACACCACTCCACAAAGGGGTGTACTGGGTAGGTATTTACCCAAACATTTCGTCAGGGATAGGATGTAAAACAAGGTCAAAAGTATGGGGTATCCAGAAAGGATCGAACTCACTTTTCAGTGGTCATGGATCTGCGAGACTAGCTTGCTAACTATCACACAACGATGAGTACTCAAAAGAGGTGTCCTGAGTATGATACTGAAACTTCATTGGATGAGTGTGAGTACCCCTTTATGGCCATTACTTCCAGGTCCATATGGATTTTACGGCATGTCAACCATTGTTGGGTTATTCTATACCGAAAGCATTTTGTTCTATTCATGCTTGATGGGTATTCAATATTTTTAAAAACTCAATTCTTTTAAACACACTTTTTAAAACACATTTTTCTATTTAACCCATAGATGGAATCCTAACAGGTACTACCACTCCGGGTCAGAGTGGACATGGAAGTAATAGTGACGATGGGTACTTTACATTCACCAGACTACCAGAATTGGAACTTCACCATCAGATAGAGTTTATCATCATACCCAGGGCACTAAGATTTCCAGCCACTGCCTACTAGCACATATATGATAAAAAGGTAATAGGATTGGGACAATCATATATATGCTAGGGCTTAACGTGACCAGTCAATTGATCGGAGGGGGCCAAAGGGGAGTGTTGCATGTCATGGACTGTTTAGCCACCAGGGTACCGTCCTTTAAGTATCACGGGTCACCCCCACGGCCTAAATGTAGCCTCATTGGGGTGGGGTCTTACTCCTATGTAGAGGTGCAGTCCGTGTATTCTAAAGCCCCAACCGACAGGGCTGAAATGAGTAAGACACCACTCCACAAAGGGGTGTGCTGGGTTGGTATTTACCCGAACATTTCGTCATGGGTTTGGATGTAACACAAGGCCGCAAGTATGGGGCATCCAGCGATGAACGAATTCACTTTTCAGTAGTCATAGATCTGCGAGACTAGCTTGTTCATTTTTTTTACCAAGCCACTCCAGAGGCCGAAGCGCTCTGGAGCAGGCACAGGCAATCAGTAGGTCTTGTAGAATTAGTCCAGAAATAACGTCACTCCTTCGTGAGTGGTGACAAGGTATTTATTTACCAATTCGACCAATCAAAGGAAAGTAGACACCAACCACATGTATATATTACTACGCAATCCTTATTCCTGATTTCTCCCTCAGAAGATTGCAGGTGAGTAGTTTTCATTTTTTTTTCCGACAGTACGGGGCGGGGATATTTGCCTCATACCCCACTTGTATGGGCTGGGCACGAGGCCTCGTTTTAATGTGGGCCCACCCACAAGCCGAAGCTCATGGGTGGGAAAGAACAAAAATTGCGTCCATCCCTTCGGCATTCCCCTCGGGGGGGGGCGCCTCAGGCGCTGGGAAATAAATCCAGCCCTGCCCCCAAGGGAGCAGGTATTGCCTGGGGGAAAGCCCCCTGGGATCGACGCTATTATTTGTACTTTACCCGTCCAGTGGCCGAAGCACACTGGACCACCGACTGAGTCGAGTTAAGGGAAGTATTTACCGACAGTACGGTGATCTCAATTTGCTAACCTCTAGGCATGGAATAACCCCAGATAGGTCGACATGCCGTTAAAATCAATCAATCAAATAAACAAGAAAACTGAAGTTGATCCATCCACATATAATAACACTACAGCAGTATTTCATCTACCAGGTCCGTATCTTAACTTCCCTAGGGGAACGGTACGAGTTATGAGTTTTTTGTGTTAGGTATATCATCAGCAGCAGCATCAGCATCATCAACTCATGTTGACAGCATGGGTTCCCATGACCCTGTCTCTCGCCAACCGCCCCTATTGGTCATCGCCCCTGAGAGATATACTTTATTCATATATGGCAATAAGAATACTTGATATCATATAATTATGTGAAAAGAACAACAACAAAAAACACCCCCCCCCCAAAAAAAAAACTTTTGAATAACAACTGCACAATTTTTTTAGATATACATGTACAATGAACGCGATTCCCTAACTTTTGGGCATAAGATAGCCCTAGACTGGTCGACATGCCGTTAAAATAGCCACAATAATAACACTACAGCAATTTTTCTCAATCAGGTCTGTATCGTAACTCCCCCGGGGGAGCGGTACGAGCTATGAATTTCGTGTGGGTAGAAACTTAGATGAGGGTATAATTTTAAGGCGGTAGAAGGTATCCAAGTGTTTTGGGGTGGGGTCTTCACACAAAAATCCCTGGTAATCGTTGAATTAAACTGATCAAAGTCGGAGTGAAATTGCAACTAAATATTAAAAAAAAAGCTGAACGGATGAAACAGTAACGAAGCACGTCTGGGTTATTATAAAGCAATTCTATTCACCACCCCCGGACTTAATGGATACCCCCTAGTCACACTCCCCTGGCGACGGGCTGAGATAAGAAAGAGCTGACGCTGCTACTCATGAACGTACAATGAATACGATTCCCTAACCCCTGGGCATAAAAAAAAATCCAAGACATGTTTACATGCTATTAAAATCAATTAATCAATCAATCCTATTACACCTGAGCTAGTCTCACAGATCTAGAATTAATATTAATTACTTGAAACCATATAACTGTTTGCAAACATATGATTATTATTTAATCCAAACGATTACTTGAAGCAATATAACTCTAGGCATACAGACCTCCCGTTGTGTTGTAATGGTTAGCAAGCAGAACTTGCAAACCTGTTACTACCGACTCGTGAGTTCGATCCTAGTTAGATTCCCCCCTACTTGTAACCTTGTTTAGTAAATACCAACAACTGTGCGCTGATTATTTGTATTTGAAGGCAATTCTTGGAAATCGTGCTGAAGAATACTTGCACAAAAATATAAACATACAGTGAAACACTAGATATTAAAAAAAAACTCCAAAAAACCTAAAACTACTTGTAAAAGTAAAGTCGTCGGGGTGCCTAAAGTCGGTATCAGCCAGACAGCGAGGGAGTCTGTCCCCTTTTCCCTAGCGCAGACCAAGGAGATTGTTTTTGGGCGTCTGGGGCGGAGCGCCACTCCTTACCATCAGCTCCTCACTTTACCGCACATATCCATGTGTTACTCATACGCTTAGTTGGCGAGGGCCGTAATCGAACCAGGAACCTCGAGGTGTCCAGCCGGACACTCTACCGACTGAGCTAAGGCGGCCCTAATAGTTCTATTTAACTCATAGCTGGAAGGATTAGGTTTTTTTAAAAATAAATTTATCAAGGGTATTAGTTCAAAAATGAATGTAGTAGCTGGACTAGAGATTGAACTCATTACTACAATGACGCAATCTATCACGTTAGCCACTACGTAACGGGAACTTACCCAGTATGTGCAAACAAACGAATATTATTAAATAGAAATAATTGCCTGAAACTATACAACTATGACCAAATAATTTTTATTAGATAGAAATACTTGATATCATATAACTGTGTGATAAAAAAACAACAAAAAAAAAACAAAAACAAAAAACAAAAAAAACAAAAAAAAAAAAAACCACAATACATAAAAATATAAACGTACAATTGACGTAATTACGTAACTTTTAGGTATAAATTAACCCGAGGTGGGTTATTTTAAGCTCGCCCGTACCTTAAATTTTAGCCCTCGATACAAATAAAAGAAATCGATACAAATAAAAGAAATCGATCCAATAACAGTTTGTAACTGAAAAAAAAATCGTTAGTTGGAGCAATCGTAAGTCAAGGTACCACGGTGTATATATATATATATATATATATATATATATATATATATATATATATATATATAAAGGAAAAGTTGACTTACCGGTGAATTTGGTCACGATGGTTAGTAAGTGTGGAATTCAGGGGGGTAAGTCAGCGATATAACAAATACAAAGTGCTCAATACTAAGTAAAAAAAAATTATTATAAAATGGGTACAAGAGATAACCTACTCGAGTTTCACCATAAGGATCTTCAGGGTTAAATCCACTGAATTAATCGAGACATCGATTAATTGTAGTCGATCTCACGTGTGTGTTTATTGCATTTAATGCAATAAACATAATTATCAAACAATGTTTCCGGTTTGAAATTAAATTATTTTCTGCTTCTCTCTCGATGAGTCCGGATTAAAAAACATTTACACCTAAAAACGGGCCTAATTATCATTATGCTTTGATGATGATTTTTTATAAATCGAAATATTGTCAATATCAGCAATGAAAATGATAAAAAAATATATTGATTTTAACAACATTGTGTGTTTTCATATACATATATATATATATATATATATATATATATATATATATATATATATATATATATATATATATATAATGGAGATTCTCTTCCGGTTTTTGTCTGTAACAAAAACTACATCACTGCTTACGTCACATTACCCAAAATCGACATAACATAGAATAACTACACTCAAAATTTGAACATGCAGCATTAGACAGTCCTCATTGTATTTTAAAAAAAAAGTTTTAATAAATACATGACTGGTATTATATATCTATATATAGTTTGTTTTATTTTAATACATATTTAAAGTTTACATTTCAAATTGTTTTATTTTTTAATCCTTTAATGAATTTGATGATTTTACTTACTTAGGGTATAAACTCGCTGACATTGAATTTTTAACTCCCACCCCTTAGGCAATATGTTTCAAAAATCTATTATCTTATATATAGTAGTTTTTATTTTATTTTGCTAGTATATATAAACGAGACTTGGCAATAAATAACCTACAAGGATTGATATGCCGTTAAACACCAACTAATCCTTATGCCAAGCTTTACGTATTAAATATCAATATTCAATAATAAAAAAAAAAACATAGAAGAATTCTATGGCGAAAATATTCATTCAAATTTTTCTGTTCTTTCTTTCTTCGTCTTCCGCAAGAACGATTGGCGACTTATTTGGTGGAGAGAGAGAGAGAGAGAGAGAGAGAGAGAGAGAAGAGAGAGAGAGAGAGAGAGAGAGAGAGAGAGGGGGGCTTCGCCGTGGCAAAAGCCAAGATCAGTTACAAGTGAAAAGCAAACGAGAGGTGCCATTAGTTCAAGTTAGCGAAGCGTGCCGAAGACTGTGCCATTTCGTAAACGCCCAGAAATGCCTTTCCAAGCCGACCATATCGCCGGCAATCTCTTTCCCAAGAGGCCAGTGCTGCACTCTGGAGATAGTGACTCCTAAACTGCCTTTTTTTTTCTTTTTTTGTCGTTTCACTTTTATTGGACTCTTTCGTTGCCCGGCAACGCCCAGGAATCGCAAGGTTCTTGGTTCGATACCGGCACTCGCCAACTAATAAAGCGAATAAAGTAATACATGGATCTGTGTGATAAAGTAAGGAGCTGATGGTAGGTGTGGCGCTCCACCTCAGATGCAAAAACAATCACCTTGGTCTAGCGCTAGTGAAAAGAGGATAGATTCCCTCGCTGTTTGACTGATACCGATTTTAGGCCACCCCGTCGATTTGTACACTATATTGAATAAATGAATACAGCTCTTACACCCGTTATCGAACACTTTTCAGTTCTCCAATACTAGATAAAACTGCCAATATTATATATATATATATATATATATATATATATAATATATATATATATATTGCATAGAAGTAATGTTTCATACCTTTTTTCAGTATTCATCAGACTCTGCTTGAGGAATGCCGAAAAAGGTTATGAAACACAGGGTCACAGAATTACTTCTATGCGATATATATTATATATATATATATATATATAAGTTATCACAGATACCGCGTTTCGACGTTTCACGTCTCATCAGTGTGGCCAGACACAGCAACTACTTCTGACCAAGAGCAAAACTTTTCAGCAGTCCGGTTCCTTCACCTCATGGCCGTTGACAGCTGCTACTAAGGAGCAGTGTTTTAACTTATAAATACTACATCGGTGTATATATTTTACGATCACCGGAGAGTTCAAATCTGTAAACAACCGACAATTATTGCTTTATTACTCTGGCGGTGAATGTCAATTAATATTGCTATTGTAGACGTCTATCAGGCTTTGGGAGCATATATATATATATATATATATATATATATATATATATATATATATATATATATCAGAGTTTTCGTTGATGTAGTATTATTTCAGTAATTTATCCAAAAGTTATCAATACATCATGACAAGTTGATAATAGTTAATAATACTAATTGTGAAAAAATAAGGGTCGACTGCGGTTTCGGTCGTTATTGTTTGTATGTGAAAGACAATATATATATATATATATATATATATATATATATATATATATATATATTATTAGGAATATTCTTTCTTCATTTTTGGGATTGTATTTTTTTTTCCAGTCTTCTGGCAATCTTTTTTGAGTCTGGATCCAATTGGTACATAATATTTCCCATACTTATATCCCGAGCGCTTTCGACTATTTCGCCAGTCGTCATCATGGGGTACATAATTCGGTTTTTAGTTCATCGTTTTTTTTTGTTCTTTTATCTATGTTTTTATTAAATTTGGAGAGTCTATTATTTTTTAAGAAGAGGGTATATATTATATATATTTATATATATATAATATATATAGAGAGAGAGAGAGAGAGAGAGAGCACTGCCTGGTTTAAATCATAGACATTTAATGATGGCTAATTTCGTTGATCTTCGCTGATTCCTGAATATTCTGGGGTGGGTATGGGGGTCCAGTCCACGTGATGCAGTGACTAAGTTGCTCAACTGTGATATCGTGGTAAGCAAGTTCAAAATCCAGTCGCACTATTACATTCACTTTCCGACCAATGCATTTGCAAGAGGCATGAACCTCCCCATTCCCTAAGCTATGGTTTAAATTACTGTTCTACAAGTATGTATTTGGCATTAATCAAAATGTAATTATTATTTGTAACTTGAACTCATTCAACTGTGCGACTATAAGAATTGAATGCTTTCAGTCAGTTGTTATTATTAGTTAATTGAAACCATTCAACTGTGAAAATTATTTGTACTAGTAGGACCTGTGGATATACCACTGTAAGTAAAGTCGTCGGGGTGGCCTAAAGCCGGTATCAGCAAGGGAGACTATCCCCTGTTCACTAACGCTAGACCAAGGATATTTTTTTGCGTCTGAGGTGGAGCGCCACACCTACCTTCAGCTCCTCACTTTATCGCACAGATTCCTGTGCTACTCATACACTGAGTTGACGAGGGCCGATTTCGAACTACGAACCTTGTGGCTTCTAGCCGAACGCTCTAACGACTGAGCTAACCCAGCTCTTAATTTAATTATCGCGACGTTTGATATGTTTACTTAAGACCTATTGCAAATAGTTCAATATGTAAAAAATATGATAATCTTAATTCAACTCTCTCTCACTCTTTTCTTTCTTTTCATCTTTTCATTATGTTTGATCCACACAGTTTGGCGTTATCGATTCCGCGTAATCACTCCTCTCTCTATCTTTCCCAACGGTTTGTTTGGAATGGCTTTTTGCCGATAATTTTGAAAATTAACCTACTCTAAACAAATCGTAAAATCTAAGAAGTCCGTTTGGTGTAGAGGTTATGGGATCGGCCTGTCAGCTTGGCAGTCCGGTTTCAAATCACGCACAGGGCGGTCTTCCGATCTATAGCTCTGCTGATGAGGCCTAATAGGCCGAAATGTACATACAGAGATTGATTTTTCTCGATTTGTTTAGCCATACATTTAATAGGTATTCCCGCCTAATTCATTATTAATTAATTAATTTTCAAAATTAGGTACGACTCCAATTAAGCACTTATATATATATATATATATATATATATATATATATATATATATATATATATATATATATATATATTTACCAACCCCTCCACACAAGCAGGATGTGACACAAGGTCAGTTTCTTAAGCGGAGTTCAACGAGTTTGAATTCAGAGTTTTCCTTCTTCAGGACCGGTTGCCTAACCAAGGTTAAAGAGCCCAGTCTGCCCTACTATTTATCCATAGCTGGAGGGAGAGTAGGATTCATACCTTTCCCAAGGGTATTAGCGCTGAGTGAAATGCAATTAACATATCCAGGATTTGAACTCGGGGCGACGAGTCCATTTCCCATGACTTTAACCATTACACTACGCGCTTCCACGAGTATTAATATATAGATTATAAAGCAAAATTTGATACCATAAAAAGATTTCAAGATTAAAATCCATGTTTTGTAAATAAGTTATTAATAAGTTGTAGCTTTTAATTTTTCAATATTATTCCCATGTCGTTCTGTTAGTAGAGTAAGCAGTCAGCTTATGTCTTGTGTAGTCACATACCATTCAAATTTTACCTTGACGAAAGATTCAATGAATTGACTTATAGTGTAACACAGCCGAGGGCCAGGTTAGCTCAGTCGGTAGAGTGCTCGGCTAGAAACCACAAGGTTCCTAGTTCTGATACCGGCCCTCGCCAACTCATCATATAAGTAGCACGGTGATCTGTGCAGTAAAGTAAGGAGCTGATGGTAGGTTTGGTGCTCCACCCCAGACGCAAAAAAAATCTCCTTGGTCTAGCTCTTGTGAAAAGGGGATAGACTCCCTCGCTGATTGGCTGATACCGACTCTAGGCCACCCCGACGACTGTAACACAGCTAATGGGAAATTATATGGTATCATTTCTCTGATTTTTTTTTTTTTTTAGATGAGGCTTGATAATTTGTATTATTTAGATTATTCGGACTATTGTCCTCATCTTTAATGTTATCTGTACAACGTTTCGGCTGATGTACCCACCGACCTTTTTTTTAGGTATTTCTTGTTGGGAACCTTTACCCAACTAGTTCGCCATGGGTAGGATGTGACACAAGGTTGCAAATATGGAGTATACAGCGAGAATCAAATACCCTATTCGGTAATAATGGATCTGCAAGGCTAGCTTGCTAACCATTACACCACGATGAGACAACCTACTCTTTACCCAACCCGAGTAGGATGTGTCACAAGGTCTAGGGAATCTAGCGTGGATCAATCTTGCTAATCAGTAATACTGAATCTGTGAGAGTAGTTTTCTAACCATTACACCATAACAGGACGTACTGTATTTACCCAACCCGTTCGCCACCGGTAGGATGTGACAGAAGGTTGTAAGTTTGGGCATTCATCGAGAATCGAACTCACTATTCAGTAGGAATAGATCTGCCTGACAAGTTTGCTAACCATTACATCACAATGGAACACCTTTCGCTATTCAGTAGTAACAGATCTGCGAGACTAGCTTGGTAAATATTATACTACGAAAGGACGCCTATCGTTACTCTGTAGTACTAGATCTACGAGACTAGCTTGTGCCTTTCGCTATTCAGTAGTCAGAGATCTGTGAGACTAGCTTGTTAATCATTACACAACGATAGGACGCTCCACGTCATGTCCTGATATGCCATTCTTTAATATGTCTCATATTCTGATGCAATAATTCAACACGGGATTGTAAACATTTTTTTGCCGGCATGTTATGCAAATTACTCTGGGTGAATTGAATGAATTAAGGGTACGAAACTCTATCCCACCCAGTTTATTCATCGGACGCTCGACTACTGCCATTTCAAACATCTTGACAACTTCCTGCAAGTGTAGGTCTTCGACGACCAAGCAGCAGCCCATAACTTTAAAGAATTCATTGGTTGCAGGATTCCAGAATTTTATGCGACAGGAATTCATCATCATCATCATCATCATCATGTCACGCTGGCAGCACGGATATCCATGACCCCCCCTCTCTCTCTCAGGATGTAACACAAGGTCAGTTTCTTAAGCGGAGTTTAACAGGTTTGAATTCAGAGTTTTCCTTCTCCTAGACTGGTTACCTAGTCAAGGTTAAAGAGCCCAGTTAGCCCTACTATATATCCATAGCTAGAGAGAGAGAGAGAGAGAGAGAGAGGAGAGAGAGAGAGAGAGAGGAGAGTAGTTGGATGCATACCTTTCCCCAAGAGGGGCCATATGACCTTTAGGCACTCCTTTTTTTTATCTCGATTAAGAAAGGACATGTTTTTCAATTACATCGTCAATATCAGGTTGTTTTAACAGACGATTTTTAGATTAAATTTTTTTTTAGATAAAACTAACCCCTAACCCTAACCCTAACCCCTAACAAACAACTGGATATTGACGGTGTAAATGAAAAACATGTTCTTTCTTAATGGAGATCAAAAAAGGGTGCCTAAAGGTAATATGGTTCCCCCAAGGGTATTATCACTATATGAAATGCAAACAGCCTCGTCCAGGATTTGAACTCAGGTCGACAAGTCCATTTCCTATGACTCTAACCATTATGTAGATATATAGCTGTTAGAAATCCACGAGGGAAAGAAGACAAATTCCAACATAAAAAATAGTTTTAGTACAGACGCATTTAAATCTAACTTCTAAAATCTGTAATAACCACATTGGTTTACTAAATCTGTTTAATATTTTCTATTGCCTTTTTAAAGAAATTTCCTGGGCGTCAACAGTGCTTATCTTAGCATTTAACCTTAAGTGGGTGTCAATCGTTGAGGTGTGACCTTTGTTGAAGGTGGGGGGAAATTTTCTCAGCATTTTAACAACGACGTTCTGTTAAAACCACAACCATTCAAAATTGGAATAAATTTATTTTTTTCACTTTCTTTGAAATTTGGTTTTTGTCGTCAAAAACCTTTAAAATATTATTGTGAACGTCTTTTCACGCAGAAAGCACCCCCCCACACATATATATATATAATATATTATTATTATTATTATTTATATTTTGCTTGAAGGCAATTATAATGCATGTATCGCATAAAATTCGATAATTATAGAAAATAATCTTGACAAGTGAATCCCGGCAAAGGATGGCTCGCTATGCAGAACACCGTACAGACTGTTTCGACTTTATTAAGTCTCATCAGCGATGTATACTAACGACTCCCCTATATATATATATTTAAAAGAATATATTTGATTGTTGTTATATATATATATATATATATATATATATATATATATATAATATATATATAAAAGAAATTGGTAATTTGCTTAAAGCATTGTTAAGTATGTTATAATATATTAATGATTTGAAGGCAATTACAATGCGTATAGAAATAAAAACAAAAAAAAAGGTTATTTTTGTCATATCGATTTCAAAGTAGAAACTTCATCTTCAGAGGTGAATATCAGAAACATATCTGATATTCACCTCTGAAGATGAAGTTTCTACTTTGAAATCGATA
>CM042150.1:33410642-33448142 GCA_023376005.1 Doryteuthis pealeii | reverse complement strand
GTTCAATACCGGTCCTTGCCAACACAGCGCATGAGTAGCACAGATTGGGTAATCTGATCAGTGCAATAACTTTGGCTAAGAAGCAAATTAACTTTTTTTATAAAAAAAACCTGTTAGAGATGCACTTATTGTTGATACTGTAGATTTGACGTGATGACAGTAAGAAGGATGTTAGCCTAATTATTATAGCTGAGTGTACATGAATTAGAAATTATCTTACTGTCAACAGCTTGCATAACTAATACTGAAAATATTAGACATCCGTGAGTAACCTTTATGTCAGTTTATCAAAAGTGACAGTAGAGAGTCAAGTAGAACCCCCACAAAAACCCCAGCACTCCCAACCCCCCCACAAAAAACACACTTAACAAAAAATAACAAAAACATAACAAAATAAAGAAAACACCCGCCTTCATCAAGTTACAAACAGGGGATCGAATAATGATTCTTCTTTTTCTTTTTTGCATGACAAAAGTTTATTTTTCAAGCAACGAGCTTATAAACATCTTTAACAATCTTCACTTATATTACGAACGGAGTTGGCCAGTGTCGAGGATTGCCGACAAACAAAACGGCAGGAAGTCTTAGATAATTCCCTGCCCAAATAATAACCAATCTCTATTTTCATTCTAGGGTGAGAAGCTCTTAATAACACCACTCTTTGGCACCGGAGATCCGACCATACCCCTTAAAAAGAACTTCCCATCAAATTTACAAGGTCAAACTCCGAAAGTAAACCCTATTATTTTTTCCACGAAAACCACATGCACAGAGAATATAATAACACCATTGGAGAGAGCAAATTTTCAGTGACAAAACAATGCTTTTTTTGCATAGCAACCATCATTGACGTTTTGGTAAGAGATTTGATCCGAAAGTAATGATCGAAACTACATCTCTCTAGCCAATAGAAAAATTGCAACATTTCTGTAACCAAAAGTAAAATTGCAGCATCTTTGTAGCCAATAGAAAAATTGCAACATTTCTGTAACCAAAAGTAAAATTGCAGCATCTTCTAGCCAATAGAAAAATTGCAACATTTCTGTTAAAATTGCAGCATCTCTCTAGCCAATAGAAAAATTGCAAACATTTCTGTAACGAAAAGTAAAATTGCAGCATCTTTGTAGCCAATAGAAAAATTGCAACATTTCTGTAACCAAAAGTAAAATTGCAGCATCTTTGTAGCCAATAGAAAAATTGCAACATTTCTGTAACGAAAAGTAAAATTGCAGCATCTCTCTAGCCAATAGAAAAATTGCAACATTCTGTAACGAAAAGTAAAAATTGCAGCATCTTTTAGCCAATAGAAAAATTGCAACATTTCTGTAACGAAAAGTAAAATTGCAGCATCTTTTAGCCAATAGAAAAATTGCAACATTTCTGTAACCAAAAGTAAAATTGCAGCATCTTTTTAGCCAATAGAAAAATTGCAACATCTCTGTAACCAAAAGTAAAATTGCAGAATCTTTTAGCCAATAGAAAAATTGCAACATTTCTGTAACCAAAGGTAAAATTACAGCATCTTTTTAGCCAAAAGTAAAATTGCAGCATTTCTGTAATCGAAAGTAAAATTGCAACGTTAGTAAAATTGAAAAATTTGTGTAACTAAAAGTAAAATTGCAACATATTTTAGCCAATAGTAAAATTGCAGCATTTCTGTTTCCAAAAGTAAATTCGCAACATTTCTATAGCCAGAAGTAAAATTGCAGCAGCTCTGTAGCTAAAAGTAAAATGGCAACATATCCATAAGCAAAAATAAAACTGGTACCCCTTTGTAACCAAATGTACAATCGCAACATCTATATAACCGTTGCGCTAAGCGCGCCAGTTGTTCTATGTCCCATGAATTGCAATTTGCATTCATCCGAGTTTTTTTTTTTAAATCCTGTAAATGAAAAAAGATATGTCTTGCAGCTCACTCACAAAAATAAAACGTTTTACGGTCGATTCTATGATTCTATGAATTGGGCGTAGAGGCTTGAATAAAAAAAAAGGGGGGGGGGGCATAACAATCTCCAATTCATGAATAACAAAAAAATAATGATAAAAAAGAGATGTCTTCGTGCATTTTGCTTCAGAGAATCTAACGGCAAATTACTGGAAGTTTCCCCTGTCTTTTAATATCTTCTCAGCACCGGCTATCATTTTTCAAAGACATTCCAAGCATCTACGTCATCTTCAGAGTCATCGCTTGTTGTTGCCGATTCCAAACTCTTAACCCGTTCACCGGATTCGCTCCACCCCCAGCCGCCCCCATACGCCTGACGCTGTCAATTCTCGACTGGATATGATGATACGTACCGTTTATTGTTGTTGTTGTTGTTGTTGTTGTTGTTGTTGTTGTTCGAGATTTTTAGTATCATAATGTTTCAGACATTATCGGGCTCTACCGCTTACGCCCTGCAAATTGCAACCGCGATTATATTGACTGCGGTATTAAGAAAAGAGGCGCGTGGTGTAATGGTTAGAGTCGTACGAAATGGACTCAACGACCTGAGTTCAAATCCAGTGTGCATTTTCACATAGCGCTAATACCCTTGTGAAAAGTATGCATCCAAATACTCCCTCTCTCCAAGTATGGGGAGAAAATTAACTTTCTAAATATCAGTAGGCCATAATATATATGCAAAGTGTGCCAAAAAAGTATCGAGATTTTCAGTGCTTTTTGACACACCTTATATTCTGAAAAAAAATTAACGTTACATTTATTGTTCGTTCCTACCTTGGTAAATACAGCTTCAATCTCGATACTTTTTTGAAACACTTTATATATATATATATATATATATATATATATATATATATATAAATATATATATATATTTGGGAGAATATGTGCTTAATTGAAGTCGTACCTAATTTTGAAAGTTAATCAATTAATAATTAATTAATTAATCAATTAGGCGGGCATTAGTTATTATTAATTAATTAACTTTCAAAATTAACTTTCAAAATTAACTTTCAAAATTAACTTTAAAATTAGGTACGACTTCAATTAAGCACATATTCTCCCAAAAATTGTCGGCTAAAAAAAAGGCATATAAATACATCGCTTGTATATCTACTTCTCATATATATATATATATATATGTATATATATATATATATATTTACTTTTTGCATTTCACATCATTTTAGTACCCTTGGGAAAGGAATACATCCAATTACTTTCCCTCCAACTATAAGTAAATAGTAGGACAGACTGGGCTTTTTAACCGTGGCTAGGTAACCAGTCTAGGAGAAGCAAAACTCTGATTTTAAACCTGTTTAACTCAGCTTGAGAAAGTGATATTGTGTCGCATCCTGTTTGTGCGGAGGGGTTGGTGAATATATACAAGTTGTGTTAAAAATCATTGAGATATTTTGTACTTTTTGACATACCTTCTATTCTAAAAAAAAAACGTTCCATGCATTGTTCATTTCTATCTTGGTAAATATAGCTTCAATCTCGATACTTTTATGACACACATTGCATTCTGGAAAAAAATAACGCCCCGAAGTTAAGCAAACATAAGCCTATTTAATATTTAGAAGGTTAGATGATTTTACGACATGTCAACCCTTGTTGGGATATTTATGCCGAAGACATCTAAAATCCTATTAGTGTGGTGATCTGATAATTTTTGCCGGGGTATTATGCAAGTGTATCTTCTCAAATTATTCTAAATATTCTCAAATTATTCTAAAAACGTATGCGAAAAAAAAAAAAAAAAAGAAAAAAAAAGAAAAGAAAAAAAGGGTACCTAAATTCATCAGTACCCTGTGTCTGGAAAGAAATAAAGGGTATTTGTTTAATAATACGGAGTACCTAAGTTAATCTTCATTATGTTTGTATGTATGTGTATGTGTTTATATGTATGTATTGTATACGTTTATGTACGTTTGTGTGTGTATATGTGTGTATGTATATATATGTGTATATATATATATGTATATGTCACTTAGAACTAAAATATAATAAAATAGATTTATTTATATTTCACTTTTTGTTTTAATTTTCTATCTTTCTTAATATTTAATAACTTCTTCTTTCTTAACTATTTTACTTTATATATAAAAATTTAAAAAATATATAGAGAGAGATTTTAAATAATTTTATTACTAATTTTTTAAATCCTTCCTTATTTCCGTTGCTTTTTTCAAATTGGTTGAATAGGGAATTCGCCTGGTGACGTAGTTTGAATATGTCTTTCTTTTCTAGTCTGTCAAAAAAATTGGCTACAGTTAAGAGATACCTTTTTCGCCGACCGATTTTTTGTGGCGGAAGTTGAAACTGCAACATAAAAACTTTTTCCTTTTTTGCAACATCAAAGATTTACATTTGGAATTCATATCACAGGACTACAAAATTCTAAAAAAATATATAAATAAAAATCTGTTTTCAAATGCCTTTAAAGTAATAAAAAAATTCCTCATTCGCATCTGATGAGTCGGGAGATTTAGACTATTTGTCTAAGCTCCCTGAAATAGACTATTATGCTAAATCTCTAAGTCTTTTGTTATTTCTTTACTCATATATTTGCTCTGTGACTCTAACATTAAGAGCACACATTGAGCTCTCAAACTACGACTTGGTTTTGTTTAAATAAAACTCTTGGAATAGTTCTTCTCTGGACTTTTGGATTATATATATATATATATATATATATATATATATATATATATATATATATATATATATATATATATTACCAAACCCCTCCACACGAGCAGGATGTGACACTAGGTCAATTTCTTAAGCGGAGTTTAACAGGTTTGAATTCAGAGTTTTCCTTCTCCTAAACGGGTTACCTAGCCAAGGTTAAAGAGCCCAGTCTGTCCTACCATTTACTCATTGCTAGAGGGAGAATAATTGGATGTATAATTTTCCCAAGGGTATTAGCGCTATGTGAAATGCCACCAACGTCATCCAGAATTTGAACTCGTGTCGACGAGTCTATTTCCTCCGACTCTAACCATTGCAACACGCCCATCCAGTACCCTGTATATGGAAATAAATAAAGGTTATTTGTTAATAATACGGGTGTTCGAAAACAAATCCTTGCTTGTAAAAATGACAGCGTGATAAAATTCTCGCACCGAAAATCCATCTCTTTCTCGGAACTTTGGTGTCTTTTTTTTTTAAAGGCTTTTTTTTTTCTTGATGGCCTTGTTGTTTCCGCCTGAATTCACGTGTTCCGTTCAATTAGACATTTGAAGTAAAGTTAATCTGGTTTGAAAGGAAGGCGAAATAATTCTTCCGAAACTGCATGAAGGCGTCATCCATTTATTATTTTCCCTCCATTCGCAACTGGGAAATGAATTGGTGCATTTTTAACTTAATAACAAACAGCTGCATTTATGACCTTTTTTTTTTATCTATCAGGAATGTGCAAAAATTTCCAGCGCTTAAAATTTCTTTTTCAAACACAAGGTGTGTCAAAAAAGCATCGAAATTTTTTATACTTTTTAACACACCTTCTATTCTGAAAAAAAATTTAACGTTCCATTCATTGTTCATTTCTATCTTGGTAAATACAGCTTCTAACTCGGCACTTTTATGAGACACCTTGTATTCTGAAAAAATGAACGTTCCATTCATTGTTCATTTCTATCTTGGTAAATACAGCTTCAAACTCAGCACTTTTATGAGACACCTTGTATTCTGAAAAAATGAACGTTCCATTCATTGTTCATTTCTATCTTGGTAAATACAGCTTCAAACTCGGCACTTTTAAATTCGGCACTTTTATGACACACCTTGTAAACAATAGAACCCATCCCCTTTTTTCTTTTTAAATTCAACTCTTTGACAACATTAAGAAGCTCGCAGCGGCACTCCCCCTACTGAGACCCAACCGTAAGCTGCTGGTTCATTATAATTGAGCAGAAGGAATCAGATTACAATAATAATAGGACTTTATTTGAATAGACTGAGTTCTGAGGCGAATAGATAGTGGACTTGGAAATATCTCATCATACAGGTAAAAAAATATACCGAGAAAATTTGGTACAACCATGGGGGAAATTTGGTAGGTAAAGAGTCAAGAAACGTGATAAACTTTTCATCCACACTTAAACAATTGAATAATTATTTGGTTGGTTGGTTAGATTTTACGGCATGTCAACGCTTGTTGGATTATTTTATTCCGAAGACGTTTTGTTTTATTCATTCTTAATGGGTATTTCAATTTTTTCAGTCTCAATTTTTAAAACCCCTTTTTAACTCATTATTTTATTTAACCCATTAATGGGACATTAACAGGTACTTCTAATCCGGGTCAGAGTGAACCAGAAAGTAAAGGCGATGAAGGGGTACTTCAAACTTCCTAGAAGTCAAGAATTAAAACTTCATTAGATTCAGTTTAACGTTATACACAGAGTGAACCAGAAAGTAAAGGCGATGAAGGGGTACTTCAAACTTCCTAGAAGTCAAGAATTAAAACTTCATTAGATTCAGTTTAACGTTATACACAGAGTGAACCAGAAAGTAAAGGCGATGAAGGGGTACTTCAAACTTCCTAGAAGTCAAGAATTAAAACTTCATTAGATTCAGTTTAACGTTATACACAGAGTGAACCAGAAAGTAAAGGCGATGAAGGGGTACTTCAAACTTCCTAGAAGTCAAGAATTAAAACTTCATTAGATTCAGTTTAACGTTATACACAGAGTGAACCAGAAAGTAAAGGCGATGAAGGGGTACTTCAAACTTCCTAGAAGTCAAGAATTAAAACTTCATTAGATTCAGTTTAACGTTATACACAGGATATTAAAACACCCAGCCACCACCTTGTGGCATATATATGATAAAAAGGGGGCTGGGGGCTGCCATAAGAGCAATAAGTATGGGACAATCATATAAGTGCTAGGGCTTTTCATGACAAGCCGATTTATCGGAGGGGGCCTCTCCGACCAGTCGCCTTGCTTAAGTAGGGGCCAAACAGCATAGGACTACAGCATTGTTAAGGTCGGTTAGAATACTCATAAGAGACCTGGAGACTTGAGGAGACTTGCTGTCACTCAGCCTCCAGTAAACAACAGGCGATGGCAGGTGTGAAAAACATAATAGAAGTAGTAGTAGTAGTAGTAGTAGTAGTATCAGCATTGTTATTAGTTTAATGGTTACAATAGTAGTAAATGGACAGAGCAAATTGAGTTCAAAACCTGAACGAGGCTGTTTTCATTTCACATAACACTAGTACTTCTAGAAAAGGTATACATCCAACTATTCTCCCTCAAGCTATGGGGAAATAGTAGGAAAGATTGGTCTCTTTAACCTTTGTATATTAACCGGTCTAGGAGAAGGAAAACTCTGAATTCAAACCTGTTAAACGCTGCTTAAAAATTGACCTTGTGTCGCATCCTTCTGCTGCGGAGGGGTTGGGTAAATACATAATAATAATATTCCTATCTAATACTAAGAATTTTAAACAGAACTATTTGACCCATAGATGAGATCCTAACAAGTACTGCCTCTCCTGTTCAGTGGACCTGGGAGTAATGGCAATAAAGTTGGTACTCCACAGTCACCAGATCTACAGAAATGGATCCTCGACATTAGATGGTTTAGTGTCATTCAAGACATCCCATTTTTTTGCTTTTGGACATCATCATCATCATCATCATCCTGTCGTGCTGTCAGCACGGATATCCATGACAATCTCTCGCCATCCCTCCCTATCACTCATTGTTCATGGGAGATCCTCTGCGCAGCATCCAGCATCCGCGCAGAGTTGATCTATGTACGTCTTTGCTGGGTGACCTACTCTGGTGTGCCCATGTGATGACTTCCACAGAAGAACGTCACTTATGAGTTCATCCTTGCTTTTCCAGCAGTGACCAGCGTGTCTTGTTCGCCTCACACGGATGGTATGTGTGATATAGGGCAGGTGGCCATACAGTTGTGTTCTTGTGGGGTATTGTTTCCACGTCATGTTTAATATTGCACACAGAATTTTCGTGCAAGTCCCATCTAGCTTATTCTCTAAGCGCTTTGTTAGAGTCCAGGTAGTGCAGCCGTACAGTAACACTGATACAACTACGGCTTGGAAGAATTTTCGCTTTAATTTGTCAGCCAGGTCTGATTTCCATATCACTGATAATTTGTTTAAAGCAGCTCATCAAGTCACGTTGAAAGCACCGGTTCCTGCTAGATCACTGAAGTTAAGCAGGTTCAATACTTAAAATGGTGACCATTTAAGCAACTGCAGGTACTATAAGAAACCAAATATCAAAATTACTTTGATTCAGCATTAAATGACCCCCAAAGTGTTGATATGCAGTAAAACAATACAATCAGCTAAGCAACCCCCTTTTTTGAGATGTGAGGTCATAAACCCTCAGCAGGAGATACAGTCAGCGTATTCTAAGCCTTACCCACAGGGTGAGACGAAACCTGAGGTGTTTTCAAGAACATCTTTACTCTGCATTACCCTGGAATCACATCCCCACCACCCAGGAAAAGAAAAAGAATAAGAAATTGGAAAGGAGAGCAACTTTAAAAGAGGAGAGTAAGGATTAAAGAAGACGAAAAAAGTAAGAAAAAGGAAGAAAGGAAAGAGTAATAGGTTTACTTTAATCTGGAAGTGGTTTTGCGGATCTTGAGAGGACGACGTACTTATTTGATACTCAAGAACTTCAGTCGGATGTGTCGGCTATAAATACACTTTAGATGAAACACGTTCTTCAAACCAATCAAATCCTTTATTTGGCTGGTAATAATATAATTCCTTTGCAGAAGTTTCAAGGGTTGACTGTGTGCGAGGAAGTACTGCAACATGCAAGATAATCAGAGATAAGGATGCGGTTTCAAATGACACTTAATGCTTCTTCATTTTGTTTAAGAATACCTATTGCAAAATTGAAATGATTGCTATTTAAGTAGAGATGGGACGCGTAAGTATGTATTTAACTAACCCGTTCGCTAGCGGTAGGATGTGACACAAAGTCGCAAGCATGGAGCATCCAGCGAGGATCGAAGTCATTTTCAGTAGTAATGGATATGCAAAGACTAGCTTGCTAACCATTACACCACAATGGGACGTTTCAATGCGGAGCTGCCGTATTGCACATCGCGTTACTAAAATATTGCAAAATTTTTGACTCACCCTACTATGAACTGACGAACAAAAAGTACGGTATTTCAGTTGAGTAGAAAGTTTTAATTGGTGTATCTTTTTTCTATTAAATCCCTGGGGTTCACTCAGGGCGCAGATTCATTACTTGGGTGTTCCGTAACCCCTCCCCTTAATTGTCGTCAGAACTCCAAGGCGATAAACTGTGAAAGTAGTTTGAAAGCAAGAACGACAACTGCGTCGGCCAAAAGGTCGACATTAAATGAGAGCTGCATTGAAACAACGACGGGCGGTAACGACCCAACAGGATGGGACACATTTTTCTCGTTTCTCTTTCGAAAGAGGCTGAGAAAATAGCACAGAATGCACTATTGTTTACTGTTCTGATGGCTCAATTCACAGTTTGATGCCGTCAGTATGTTTGTTAATATCTTATTATAATGGAGATTGTGTGGCTTTCTGTCTGTAAACGAAACTATATCACTACTCAAGTCACATTCTCCATGATTTTAATTTTATCTTAACCTCAATTATTCATAAGATTGTTTTACATTATTAATACTGTTGGCCTTATCTACATTTATTTACCTCATACCCCACTTGTATCGGTTGGACACAAGGTCTCGTTTTTATGTGGGACCACCCACAAACTGAGACTCATGGGTGGCAGGTGGAAAAATTGCATCGATCCCGTCGGTATTCTCCCTCAAGGGGGCGCCTCAGGCGCTGGGCAATAAACCCAGCTCGGTCCTTTTAAATCAAGGGGCAGCTATTGCCTGGGGGGATAGCCCCCTGGGATAGACGCTATTAACTTGTAAAGATCCAGGGCCGAAGCCACTGGATGCCGGCCGGATCTACATATATTTACCTCATACCCCACTTGTATGGGTTGGACACAAGGTCTCGCTTTTACGTGGGCGAACAAAAATTGCGTCGATCCCGTCGGCATTAGGGGTGATGTGTTCCAGTTTTTTAAAATTATATTAATGTGGAGACTGGAAGGAGAAGAATTGGTGAGAAAGGTGTTATAGGCATTTTAGAATGTGTGTACTGCATTGGAAATTAATTTTGTTTAAGGATGGTTTGTATTGTTTTATGTATAAAGCTTCTAGTATTTGGAGTTTTTGTTTATTTTTTTCTTTGTGCAGAATGTGTGTATTTTCCGTTAGGAAATTTCGGTAATTAGAGTGGGGGCATGAATGTAATTTTAGGTGTTGTAAAATAGAGCTATTATCTGTTAATTCTTCTCCTTCCAGCCTCCACATTAATATAATTAAAAAAAAAAACTGGAACACGTAACCCCTGATGATGGCACTTCGAAGTGCGGAAAGTACTCGGGACCTGAACTTTGGTGGACATATCCACGAATTCCACACAAACATTAAAAAATTGGCCAGAAAACTCGAAAAGATCAAAAACAAAATTGTTAAACAGATGTGTCTTTTGTTTAATTCTACACACACACACACACACACACACAGACACACACACACATATATATATATATATATATATATATATATATATATATATATATATATGTGTGTGTGTGTGTGTGTGTGTGTGTGTGTGTGTAGTGTCTTTAGAATTCAGTCAAGATTCGAAAAAGTTAAACAATTCCCTTCCTCTTTACCACTGTGAAAATCGATTTGATATAGTTGTTTTCGGACCATATTACCTTTAGGCACCTCTTTTTGATCTCGATTCGTGGGGACATTTTTTCCATTTACACCGTCAAAATCCAATTGTTTTTTAGGGGTTAGGTTTAGGGGTTAGGGTTAGTTTTATAATAATAAAAAAACTCTAAAAATTTACCGGATTTTGACGGTGTAAATGTCCCAACGAATCGAGATCGCAAAAAGGGTGCCTAAAGGTCATATGGTCCGAAATTTCTGCAAGATCCACCGGGAATTGTACAAGAGATTAAAATCTGACCATGCTGACAAATGGTATTTGTAAAAATCAGATACTACAATCATAGAAAATGAGACCCATAACATTCTTTGGGACTTCGCGATCGGAACGGATTAGCCAATTCCGGCCCAAAGAACAGACCCCAATATTTTGCCAGTGTGAAAAAAAAAAAAAAAAAAAAAAAGAAGCTTTGAAAGAAATGAGAGAAGCAAATGAAAGAAAGAAAGAAAGAGAGAGAGAGAGAGAGAGAGAGAGAGAGAGAGAGAGAGAGAGAGAGAGAGAGAGAGAGAGAGAGACCAAAAAACCATTAACAGCAATTAAAAAAATACATAAGATGTTATGAAGAGAATATAACGGCCTACCCCATGAAAGTAAATGGTTAATTACAACTTTACTTCCGCGGTAGTAAACCACCCTCTGATAATAATTATGTACTTGCTGGATCTGCGGAAATTCACGAGTGTTTATAACTAAGATATCATCCTCACTCTCTCATATATATTTCTCTAATATTATCATTTGTTATTTTTTTCTATAAATTTTCTATCATACTGTCGGATTCATTTCCATTTATTATACACTTATATTTCTGTAATTAAAATTAAATACTCATTTTTCTTCTGATGCGGAGGAAAATAATCGCCCAAATGTGTTCTTTTATCTTTCAGCACTAGCAAAAAATAAAAAATAAAAAAAAAAGAAAAAGAAAAGAAAAAAAGTAAGAGAATATCCCCGGCAAAAATATTTTCCTATTCAAATTATTGATAACTGAAATCGCGAAATTGGGAATAAATATATTTGACATCTTTGGAACGTGACTTGGACAAAATTCGGACCATATGACCTTTAGGCACCCCTTTTGCGATCTCGATCGTGGGATATTTTTTCCATTACACCGTCAAAATCGATTAATTGTTAACAGACGGTTTTTAGAGTTTTTTTTTAGATTATAAAACTAACCCCTAACCCTAACCCTAAACCTAATGACTAACCTAACCTCTAACAAAGTACCGGATTTTTACGGTGTAAATGAGAAAAGTGTCCTTGTGAGTCGAGATCGCGGAAGGGGTGCCTAAAGGCCATATGGTCTCAAATTTCTTAACACTCTATGAAACATGTTAGACAGGTTATTTCAAAGCGTAATGCAAGCAGGTAAAATGTATTAAAAAAAGCATGTGGTGGGTTAAATTGCATATTCACAATGTCGTCGTTGATTTGAGTGGTATAAAGTACGGACGACGTAATCAGCAATTCAAATGTCGGTAGACGAATTGCAAATGGCCGCTTACCGGATCTTTATTTATACCCATTCTGACAAGGGCAGATCACTCTATTCAGACGAAACACAGGGCAGATCACTCTACTTATACAGGTCGTTATATGTATATTAATTAATTCACAAAATAAAAAGTATATATATTGATATAAAGTTATTTGTATAAGAATTATATACTGATATAAAAATATCCATGTAAAAATTAAATATGCCGGTGTAAAAATATTTGTATAGAAATGATATATATTTATATATAAATTTATATAAAATAATATTTATTGATATAAAGTATTTTTAGGGCCGGTTTAGCTCAGTCAGCCTCGGACTAGGAACCTCGAGGTTCCTGGTTCGATACCGTCCCTCGCCAACTCAGCGTATGAGTAGCACAGGGTTCTGTGTGGTAAAGTGAGGAGCTGATGGTAGGTGTGGCGCCCCACCTCAGACGCCAAAACAATCTCCTTGGTCTAGCGCTATTGAAAAGGGGATAGACTCCCTCGCTGTCTGGCTGATACTGACTTTAGGAAGCCCCATCGACTTTACTTACTACTACTACTACTACTATTTATATAAAAATAATGTTACCCACTACAGATCCACTACAGTTTTCCCATCATTTTTAATTTTATTCAGGTTTGCGCAAAATTGTGTCGTTATCATATGTTGGCGTCCTAGGCTGGCCCTGACTGCACGGCGTTATTAAAGTAGTTCACCTGCGCATAGTTTTCACGATCTTTCAACGGCCTTAACAACGAGCGCATTGTAACACCTGCTAAAATGATATATTAAAGTTCATATGATTTTATATATAACTCAGCTACATAAGCTGAACCTTTATTTCATATAAAACCGGATATTGCTATCAAAGAGCAATAGATGCTCACAAACCGAATAATAGCAGCTTTGATATTATAAGCATGCGTATGTAAAGTCATAACTTTCTTTCTCTTTTGGAAGTCCTTCGTAGACGACGATGACGTCACTCCATATCTTCAGTTATGGAGACTCTGGTGGCTCATTAGTCCAATTCTGCGGCCACACACATTGCAGAAGAAATTCCCATCTACATTTGGTTATTCATGACGACGAAGACGTCGCCGCTCAGCAGTCCTGTTTATCTCGTTATTGAGCAGCTTAGCTCCTGTGCGGCAGACGTCTCTCCAACCTTGTTTGTTAGAGGGCAGATCTTCCACGTTAGAAGGTGTAATGGTACATTTCTTAAGCGTTGTCTTAATATTGAAGCGATTTTTGGGGGCCCCTGTCCTCCGCATGCCATCTGTGAGTTCACTGTAAAGTAGTTTACGATGGAGTCTGAATGCAGGCATGCGGATGGTATGACCCAACCATCGCAGTTGGCGAAACGATAGGTTGGTCTCAATTGGGTCAATGCGTGCTCTGCTTCTAATTTCTGAGTGTGGAATTTTATGCCACCACTTTATGCCAAGTATGTGTTGGAGACAGTTGATCTGGAATGCCTCCAGTTTTTTCAGGTGCTCTGATATGTTGTAAAACAAAACAAACAAATGACATTTTTTATCGCAGACACCTGAAAAAAGTCATAACTAAGATGATAGCAACTTATCTTGGTAGCTCTCCTTTTAAGAAGGGAGATTACATCCTGTAATGGTGTCTCGATTATAAACAAGATATTTGCCAATCGCTCTGTCGACAAGGCTTAGAAGACGTACACCACATTCTCCAGAGGTCCATAATTGGACCTTCACAACTAGATGCAGTTTAATGTCATACCCAGCATAGGACAAATTGTGATAATAGCTATAAGCTATTTAAGTCACCAATAGACTATAATGCTTCGTCTTTATTTCTTTACTTATATATGCTCTATCTCATTAAGAGCACACATTGAGCTCTTCTGAAAAAATTGGGACTTTTTTATATATATATATATATATATATATATATTATTTTTTTTTTGCTTTTTCCATTCACCGGTGAACAGGTTACGCCGGTGAATGAAGACTGATTACCTAACCAAGGTTAAAGAGCCCAGTCTGCCCTACAATTTACCCATAGGTGGAGGGAGAGTATGTGGATGCATACCTTTCCCAAAGGTATTAGCGGTATGTGAAATGCAAACAGCCACGTCAAGGATTTGAGAGTGACGAGTCCATTTCCTACAATTCTAACCATTATACCACTCACCTCCACCCTTTCATGGATATATGTGTAGAACTCCCTCGTCACAAGGATGATGCCATATTTGGTTGTAGCTGATTTGAATTCAGTGTTTTCCTTCTCCTAGACTCGTTGCCTTACAAAAGCTAAAAAACAAAAAAAAACAGTCCCCTCTAATTTCTTTACATAGATAGATAAATAGATAGATAGATAGATATTAACGGACTCGTATAGATAGATTATCAGATGCAAACAGAAAGTGAGAAAGACGAAAAGAAACAATTATTTTTAGTATTTCGATATTGTATATATTTTTTGCATGAATGATAATTATTGCTCATGTCTCAAGAAAATTACATCGGCTTATTATTTTAATTATAAATGTCGAACTTATCTTAGAAGACGTGCTCCCCATCCCGGCATATCAACTCCTTATGGGTTATTTAATGATTTGTTTGCTTTGTTTTGTTTTGTTTTATGGCATATCAACCACGCTGGGTCATTTAATGCCGGCAGAATTTTGAAAGATTCGTAGCGATAGTTTAGAAGAAAATTTTTTAAACTCAATTCTTTTTTTTGTAAACAAATTTTCTATTCAACCCATTGATGGGACCCTAACAGGTACTACCAATCCGGGTCAGAGTGGACCTGGAAGCAATGGTAATGAATGGATGCTCCACATTCGCAAGACCTTCAGATTGATCGGAGGGGACCTCTCCGACCGCGGGTCTAGCCTAAGTAAGGGCCAAAGTGGGGTATTGCATGTCATGGACTGCTCATCCACCAGAATTCCGTTCTTAAGCATCACAATCACCACCTTGACCAACAGGTGGCCCCATTTTGTGGTGGGAGTTCTTACTCCTCTGCAGAGGTGCAGTCGGTGTATTCTAATGCACCACCGACAGGGCCTAACACGTTATTGTGCCAGCTCCTTTGTCATCTTCATTCATACTAACCATAGCGTTATCTAGGGGGCTATCACCCCAGGCAACACCTGTCCCCTCGATTTAAAGGGGCAGGACTGGGTTTGTTACCCAGTGCCTGAGGCGCCTTAAAAGAGGAATGCCCATGGGATTCATGCAATTTTTAAACACTAGCCACGCATGAGCTTCGGTTAGTGCGTGGTTCGACTGACATGGTGGGATGTCAGTAAGTTCCTACATATATAAAGGGCAGTTTGTGTGTATGTATGTCCGGAGAAAACTTTGAAAATAAAACAATTAATGACAAATATATATATACACACATTCAGTATCACTAGATCTTGCTTTTTTGAACAACAATGATGAAGATTTGATTTATGTTCGTGAAGATGATTAGAAAATTAAATCTAAATGATAACAGCATGGAATTTTTTTTTCGTTTAGTATTTAAAATAGGAGGTATTAATTTTTCTTTTCAGAGTGTCTGGATCAACACAATGTCTTTTTTTTTTTACATAACGAGATTAATGAGGCATCCTGTGAGGATCCAACTCGCAATTTAACAATAATGGATCCTCGAGATTATCTTTTTACCCACCTCTACACAGGCGACACCGGGTAGCCACTTCTAGTACTTACTAACCGCTATATAACGTAAAAGCAAATACAAACATCTGACAGAAATTCACAACAAATTTGCTACTGTGGGTGGCGAACATGTAATTAGCAGGAAACAGGTGGATATTTATCCAGCCCGTTCGCCACGGGTAGCACGCGACAGAAGGTTGCCAGTATGGGGGCAGCCATCGAGGATCGAACGTGTTTTTCAGTAGTAATGAATACTGCGACACTAGCCTGCAAACCATTATACTATGATGGGAAGCCCTTTTTACCCAACGCATTCGCCACGGGTAGTATTTGACAGAAGGTCGCAAGTATGGGGCACCCAAAAAGACCGAAGTCGCTTTTCAATAGTAATGAATACTGCGACACTAGCTTGCCAACTATTATGCCATGATGGGAGGCCCTTATTATCCAACGCATTCGTCTCTGCTAGGATGTGACAGAAGGTTGCTAGTATGGGGCATCCAAAGAGGGTCGAACTCGCGTTTCCGTAGTAATGAATACTATCTTGCTAACTATTATGCTACGATGAGCCGCCCTAAGCAGGAAGCGGGTATCAGTCTAGCGTAGTGCATTCACAGAGGGTGTATCCATCTGTAAGACGAGTCTTGTGTAGGGTAATTTTTTTTTTTGGTTTGTTTTGTTTTACGGCATATCAACCTCAGTGGGTCATTTAATGCCGATAAAGTTTTGGAATAAATCAATTCTTAATGGATAATACAATTTTTTTATAAATACATTTTTCTATTTAACCCATAGATGGGACCCTAACAGGTACTACAACTCCGGGTCAGAGTGGACCAGGGAGCAATGGTGATGAAGGGGTGCTCCACATTCCCCAAACCTCCAAAACTGGAACCTCACCATCAGATAGAGTTTAACGTCATTCCCAGGACATGTAGACCCGCAACCATCGCCTTCTAGCATCCATATGATAAAAAGGGGTGGGACTTGCCATAAGGGCAATAGGGTTGGGAAAATAATATAGGTGCTAGGGCTTGACGTGACCAGCCCGTCTAGCCCAAGATAGGGCCAAAGTGGAGTATTGTATGTCACGGGTCGCCACCCACGGCAAACAGGTGGCCCCATTGGGGGAGTCTTACCCCTCTGCAGAGGTGCAGTCGGTGCATTCTAACGCCCCAGCCGACAGGGCGGTTGTGTAGGGTAAGGTAGGTATTTACTCAACTCGTTTACCACGGGTAGGATGTGACACAAGGCTGCAAGTATGAAGCATCTAGGAAGGATCGAACTGGCTATTCAGAAGTAATGGATCTGTGGTATTAGTTTGCTAACTAATACATTAAGATTGTAGTCTGGAACTGCTTGTGAATCTCATGAGGATGTCTAGGCTTATGTCAATGCTTAGTTTTTAATAACAAACACAAGACATTCTTGTATCTTCTAAGCTCATTTATACCAAGTAAAACTACCTTGGAGAACAGAGACCCAACTTAGGTCTATTCTCTTCAAATAATCACCCAAGAATGCCAACTTACCACTCTCTCTTTCATTTCCATTCGTTCCTCTGTTGGCATCCATCGACCAATCAGAAATCGACAGGTAGCCATTCATAAGTCATCTCCAAAATTCTAGTAGCTTTCCACTCTCATCTACAATTTTTGGCTTTTCCATATACTTATTTTATACTTGGTGAAGATAGCCGAAAAGGAGTTATTGGATAGGATATCAACTTCCGAAACTTTTTCTTCTGGAGTAAAAGTAAAGTCATCGGGGCGGCCTAAAGTCGGTATCAGCCAGACAGCGAGGGAGTCTATCCCCTTTTCACTAGTGCTAGACCAAGAAGATCATTTTAGCATCTGAGTGGAGCGCCACACCTACCATCAGCTCCTTACTTTACCGCACAGATTCCTGTGCTACTCATACACTGAGTTGGCGGGGCGATATCGACTAGAACCTTGCGGTTTCTAGCCGAACACTCTACCGACTGAGCTAAACCAGCCCTTAGTGAACTTTTCGCCTTGATTTTAGAAACAGAAAGTTCAGTTTTTTTGTTCTCTCTTTTTAAATGTCTAGCACTTAACAAAAACTCCCAATAAACATTTGTAGCCATGTTTCATGCCATTTTGCAGGAGGTTAAGAACGACGGGTTTTTATTTATACATTTTACAAATCGGCTCTTCAGCAGAAAACACTTGAAAATACTGGATGTGAATTCCCGCCCCAGAAAAATAGTATGAAGTCACTCTGTTCCTTGTTTTGTTGATTATATATATATATATATATATATATATACGTTTCTCTCTCTCTCTCTCTCTCTCTCATTCTGTTCTTTATTTTACTGTTTGTTCTGTATACGCGTCTCTCTCTCACTCACACTCTTTCTTTCTTTCTTTCTTTCTCTTCTTTCTGTTCTTTGGTTTACTTTTTGTTTTTATATACATCTCTCTCTCTCTCTCTCTCTCTCTCTCTCTCTCTCTCTCTCATTCTGTTCTTTGTTTTGATTTTTGTTCTATATACTCTCTCTCTTTCTTTACCACACACACTGTCTCTCTCTTTTTCATTTCGTTTTTTTGTTGCTTTTTGTTCTATATACGTTTTTCTATACACTTCTCTCTCTCATTCTCTCTCTCTTCTCTCTCCCCCTATTTTTTTCTCTCTCCCTCTCATTCTGTTTTTTATTGCTTTTTGCTCTATATACGTTTTTCTATACACTTCTTCTCTCATTCTTTCTCTCTCTCTCTCTCTCTCCCTATTTTTTTCTCTCTCATTCTGTTTTTTGCTTTTTGTTCTATATACGTTTTTCTATATACTCTCTCTCTCTTTCTCTCTCTCTCTCTCTCTCCCTATTTTTTCTCTCACCCTCTCTCATTTTTTTTTGCTTTTTGTTCTATATACGTTTTTTCTATATACTTCTCTCTCTCTCTCTCTCTCTTTCTCTCTCTCTCTCTCTCTCTCTCTCCTATTTTTTCTCTGACATTCTGTTTTATTTGCTTTTGTTCTATATACGTTTTCTATATACTTCTCTCTCTTTCTTTATCACACACACTGTCTCTCTCTTTTCATTCGTTTTTCTCTCTCTCTCTCTCTCCCTATTTTTTCTCTCACCCTCTCTCATTTTTTTTTGCTTTTTGTTCTATATACGTTTTTCTATATACTTCTCTCTCTCTTTCTCTCTCTCTTCTCTCTCTCTCTCTCTCTCTCTCCCTATTTTTCTTTCTCATTCTGTTTTTTATTTGCTTTTTTTCTATATACGTTTTCTATATACTTCTCTCTCTTTCTCTCTCTCTCTCTCTCCCTATTTTTTTCTCTCTCCCTCTCTCATTCTGTTTTTTTATTTGCTTTTTGTTATTACATACCCCTCTTCTCTCATTTTGTTTTTTGTTTTGCATTTTATCATATATTGTCTTTTTTTTCTCTCCACCTCCCCTCCTCTCCCTCTCTGTTGCTTTTTCTTTTCTATGTGACGAAGTAGACGGGGCTATAAAGACAAGGACACAAAGAAACATCTTAAAATAAACTCCTAAAGAGACAAATTAAACAACATCTGATTTTTTTTATAGTCATCTCTATCAGAAACATCTGTCTATTCTGTCCGTTCCTATGACTTTATTTTAAAAAATACCCTAAGGAGTCATAAATGAGTGACTAGTTTTTAAAAATAAACTCTTATATGAAAATATTTAGGAAGCACGTGGTGTAATGGTTAAAGTCATGGGAAATGGACTCATCTCCCCGAGTTCAAATCCTGGACGTGCTAATTGCATTTCACTTAGCGCTAATACCCTTGGGAAAGGTATGAATTCTACTCTTCCTCCAGCTGTGGGTAAATAGTCGCGCAGACTGGGCTCTTTAACCTTGGTTAGGCAACCGGTCTAGGAGGAGGAAAACTCTGAATTCAAACCTGTTGAACTTCGCTTAAGAAATTGACCTTCTGTCACATCCTGCTCGTGCGGAGGGGTTGGTAAATATATATATATGAATATATTCTGGGCACCTCTCGTGGTGTAATGGTTAGCAAGTTAGACTGGCAAATCATGACTGGTGAGTTCAAGCCTCACTGGGTGCCCCTTACATTCGGCCTTGTGTCACATCTAAGCGAAGCTTAGTAAATAACTATATGAAAATATTCTTGGATAGTTTGTTCCTACATGTTAAATTGAATCTAATTGAGCATAACGGTTACCACTATAGAAAAAATGTATTCAGCGACCCGCGTTCAAATCCTGGACGAGGCTGTTGGTTGGTTTTAGGGCATGTCAACTATTGTTGGGTTATTTTATGCTGAAGACGTTTTGTTTTATTCATTCTTCATGAGCGTTCAATTTTTTTTAATCAAACTGAATTTTTAAGCATATCTTTATGAATCATTTTTTTCTATTCAACCCATAGATGAGACCCTAAAAGGTACTACATTTCCGGGTCAGAATGGACCTGAGAGTAATGGTGATGAAGGGTACTCCATACTCCTCAGAACTCCAGAACTGGAACTTCACCATAACATAATTTCCAAGGACAATATGACACTCGGCCACCGCCTTCTAGCACATATATGATAAAAGGGGAAGTAGGAAGCGCGTGGTGTAATCGTTAAAGTCATGGGAAATGGACTCGTCGACCCGAGTTCAAATCCTGGACGTGGCAATTATTTCAATTAGCGCTAATACCCTTGGGAAAGGTATGAATCCTACTCTCCCTCCAGCTATGGGTAAATTGTAGGGCAGACTGGCTCTTTAACCTTGGTTAGGCAACCGGTCTAGGAGAAGGAAAACTCTGAATTCAAACCTGTTGTACTCCCGCTTAAGAAATTGACCTTGTGTCGCATCCTACTCGTGCGGAGGGGTCGGTAAATATATATATGATAAAAAGGGTTTGGGGGTTACCATAAGGGCAATGGTGTTAGGACAATCGTATAAGAGCGGTCGTAACTATTAAGGTCCAATCTATGCTGATATCATATATTCTTATCATAGTATGGTAATTAGTAGGGCGAACTGAGTTCTTTAACCTTGGTTAGACAACCAGTCTAGGAAAAGGAAAACTCATAATTCAAACCTGTTATACTCCGCTTAATGAATTGACCTTGTATCACGCTCTGCTCGTGCGGAGGGGTTGGTGAATATATATATTGACGTGACCAACCGATTGATCAAAGGGAGCCTCTCTGACCGCCCGTGTAGCAATTACCCTACTATGATAATAATATATAATATCTGCATAGATTTGACCTTAATAGTTACGACCACTCCAGGTCAGAGTAGATCTGGGAGTAATGCTAACGAAGGGGTACTCTACACCCCATAGAACTCCAGAACTGGATTCCTACCACTGGGTGCAACAGGATAGACTTTTTTGGGGGGTGGGTTGGGGTATAACTACTCTGCAGGGAACATGGCCAGCATATTTTATGTTCCGCTGATGGGATTTTTTTTAGGTTTCTATTTAACCCTTCAAAAATGAATAAAAAAATCCAATCTTGATTTAGTCGATAACCCCTCGTAAATCCATTGGGAGATTTCGTGGCGTCGTGGCTAATGTGCTGGACTGTAACATCCTAGTAAGCGAGTTCGAAATCTAGTCGCTCAACTACGTTTACGGAATAATATCCATCATACAATCCATCCGTGTGAAGCGAACAAAACACGCTTGGCACTGCTGGAGAAGCAAGGATGAACTCATCAATGACGTTCTTCTGTGGAAGCGATCACATGGGCACGCCAGATTAGGTCGACCAGCAAAGACGTACATAGACCAACTCTGCGCGGATACTGGATGCTGCACAGAGGACATCTCATGGGCAATGAATAATAGGGACGGCTGGCTAGAGACTGTCATGGATATCCGTGCTGCTAGCGCGACATGATAATGAATATGATGATGAATATGATGCGTTGAATAGTACCACTAATGTTCTTCTATAAGGATGGTTTTGGCATTAAATAACCCACGAAGGTTGATATGCTAATAAGCAAAGAAACCAAACCCAAGACCTAATCTATCAAGAGTCTCTTCGGGTTTGATTAAGGCAAGTTATTCTAGTTTCTATTCATAGTGAGTTTTAACGGTCAAGAGAGACCTCGTTGCGTAGTGGTGTAGTTGTCAACGTGCTGGTCTGTGATATCGTAGTAGGCGAGTTCGAACCCCTGTCGGGCCATTACGTTCATTTTGGACTAATATCCATGAGAGAGGCATGAATCCTCATATCTTATATACACCTTTCTCGTCGGGTACATAACCAGAGTTCTTATGTGATAGAGAGAGGAGAGGTAGACAGAGAGATATTTACACAGATACATAACTTATTTGTTACTTTCTTTATTTGGCCATTGGTGATCTCTAGACTTCTTTCTATTCGCCATGTTGGATTTTATTTCTTCTTTTTACTTCGGCCTGATGTCTACGTCTGGTTCTTCTTTCTATTTATTGTTAGTTCATTTTCTACTAAGGCATCCCAATTAACTAACAACGAATAGGCGTTGTTGCCTTTTCAAAAGCTTTTTATTTACCATTTCTAACTAACTTAACGCGCGGAGACTAGACGAAGCAAAAGACGTCTCTCTTACCTTACATCCTGGCTGCAACTAAGGATCTAACTAGTTCTCGCGTGATTTGCGGTTTTCATGCCTCTGGGGTCAAAGTTTCCCAACTGTCTGTAACTTTCCATTTGGGCTCTTTGTATTCTCACTACACGGTGTTGTTAATAATCTATGCTACCACATAGATTATGCAACAATATCTCCCAAGCCATGCGTTAAATAAAGGATTGGAACGAAAGTATTGTCCAATACAAAGTAACGTTTATTTAACCAATAAAGACAACATGTAGATTGAGGAATATAAACAAGAAATCATTCGTCAGTGTCTCTGAAATGTTGAAAAAATGTCTCCTTCATTGTCCCGCATCTTTGCCAACGTTCGGGAAGTTGTTTTATGCCGTTTGCATTGAATTCTACACGTTTTGAAGCGAACAAGTTTTCCAAACCACCGTTAACTTCTTCAGTGAATTGATACGTTTTCCCACGAAGTGAGTTTTTAAAAAGAGAAAACAGGTAAAGTCTGAAGGGGAAAGGTCTGGTGAGTAAGATGGGTGCGGTAATTAAATGCCACAATATAATGTTCTTTTTTCTAAATAATTGCTATCTGAAACAAATAAATAAATATATAAATTAAACATTTAAACATTTGGACCATATTACCTTTAGGCACCCCTTTTTGATATCGATTAAGAAAGGACATGTTTTTCATTTACACCGTCAATATCCGGTTGTTTGTTAGGGGTTAGGGTTAGGAGTTAGGGTTAGGGTTAGGAGTTAGGTTAGGGTTAGGGGTTAGTTTTATAATTAAAAAAAATCTAAAAATCGTCTGTTAAACAATCGGATATTGACGGTGTAAATGAAATGTCCTTTCTTAATCGAGATCAAAAAGGGGTACCTAAAGGTCATATGGTCCAGACATTTAAACAAAGTATTTAATAAAACAATAATAAATTTTAGAGACAGTGATCAATGATGTTTTGTTTATCTATTTCTCAATTTACATGGGGGTCTTTATTGGGTCGATAAATGTTACTTTATATCGGAGAAGACTTTCGTTCCAATCCTAGATATGCAAGATGCAGAATCTTCCTGCTTCCGCAGTCTCTTCTTGTGAGTGGTCTTCGCTGGCTTGGTCATGCTCTATGTCGACAATCCGGTGACATCCTCCGTGAATCCACTGACCCAGTACCACCTCATTTACCAGTACTGTCCATCTACATCAGTGGTTCTCAACCGGGGTCCATATGGACCCCGGGGACCAGATAACGTTTTTTTTTACCCAGGCAAGTAAAATGTATTTAACTATAAAAGTACCATGGGATTTTAAAACAACGAATGACTATGGGGAATCCACCAGGTAAAATATGATTAAAAGGGGATCAATAGGTAAAAAAGGTTGGGAACCATTGATTTATATGGATGGTTTTGGCATAAAATAACCCACGAAGTTAGCTGTGCCATTAAACAAAAAGACCAAACCCAAATCTTCTAGAATATGACGGATGAGGTTAGAAAGATTTTTACAAGAACACGAATTTAATTAGAGGCCCGAAGAATTGCCGAGCACCGTACGTTGATGTATCGAGCCATGCTAGCCTTGAAAATCAGCTTTCATTTCACCTGGATCTGGGATCTTGGAATTATTAGTACACGAGACTTGTTCCTGCTTGCTCTCGCCATTAAAGAAATGGAATGAAGAAATGGTTTACATTTCAAATTCCTGCAGACAATTTTCATTTGTGCCGGAGATTTCGCTGTTGTGGTGGAGGGGAGGGAAAGTGCTGGTAAAATGACGTGAAAAGTGATAGGCTGGCATATAACGCCAACCGCAACATGCCATGGTTCCACGCTGGGGTAAACGGTAAGCCTCGCCAGCTCTGCAGGGCCCAAACATGTGTATACATTTCAAAAAGGAACCCGCCCGATCACCTGCCGGGCTTAACACACACACACACACACACACACACACACACACACACACACACACACATGTATATATATATATATATATATATATTGGTTTGGAGGTTGATTTCGAAGGCTATCACAATGCAGGTGTAAAGAAAAAAATAAGGTAACAATGGTGTTGTTTGTTAACCTGTGATTTATTCTTAATATTTCGAGATAAAATCTCTTCTTCAGAAGAACACTGGAACTAAATAGTTATCGTCTTGTTATGGCATTTTTGTTGAAAATGTTACAGATGGTATTTTTTTATAACTGTATTCTCGTGTTGCATGTTTACGTGAATGCGCTTTTTTGTTTATACCTGTGCGTATTTTTTCTTTACACCTGCATTGTGATAGCCTTCAAAATCAACCTTCAAACCAATATATACACAATGCTTCAAGCAAATTATAAAACCCTTTTATATATACTAGCAAATATATGCACCCTCCGGGTGCAAGTATTTAAGTTTTAATGTAATGAAATATCGCATTAAATTAGAAAGGCTAACGAAACTAAATAGGAATGCAGATGAAAAGATTTGAAACAGAGGGGGATATAATCGAAAAATAGAACAACTGAAACTTACTCTTCTATCACTCTCGTCTTTCATTGTTATTTTTTCTGATTTAACTATTTAGTTAAAAGAGGAAGTAAAGAATATAATTACAGTTATCTTTTCTTGTTAATGGATTTCATTTAAGATTCATTGAAGAGATTTTTGCTTATATTCATTAAAATAAAACCAAACAGTTAGAAACCAATAATACTAAGCACATATTTATTAAAATCACATTTTTAATATCAATATGCAAATTAGCCTTCCCGTTCACACTGTAAACCGCTATTTTGTTGTATATATAAATACAATTGCATGTTATAAGTATGTGGATATGATTAACAGTATAAATAATGAAAAACAATTTTATTAATAATTGAGGTTAAAATAAGGATAAACTCATGGTGAATGTGGCATCAATTACTAAGGGAATTATGACTTGAGTAGTGATTTAGTTTCGGTTACAGTCAGAAAAACACACAATCTCCATTATAATAGATATATATATATATATATATATATATATATATATGTGTGTGTGTGTGTTTGGTTGAACTCGAGTGACAATTCCTGTCGTACAAGTTTCTGTTCAATCCGTTCAAGGTGTCTGGCCATCTTTTTGGTATGAGGGTGGAACTGGTGTAGCAATCCACCAAAGGTGTCTCTATGAGCGCTTTCGGCATATCGATTTGCCATCTTCAGGTTGGAAACTGATGGTATGCTTCGTGGTGTCTCGTTTTTTAAGAAAACGAACAGTAGCGTAGAAATTGGTAGTGGGAGGTTGTAACAATTGGTAGTGGGAGGTTGTAGGAATTGGTAGTAGTTCGATCGAACGATGGCAAATCGACATGCCGAAAGCGCTCGTAGTGACACTTTTGGTGGATTGCCACACCAGTTCCACCCTGATACCAAAAAGATGGCCAGGCACCTTGAACGGATTGAACAGAAACTTGTACGACAGGAATTGTCACTCGAATTCAACCAAACATGTTTACAAGAGAAAAATGCTGCCAAAATACACTTATATATATATATATATATATATATATATATATATATATAAACGTCCTTGTATAACATAACAGACAATCAACTAAAATGGCTTTCATTCCAAAAGTACGCCTGGTGTTTGTAAATCTCAAACATGCAATGGAGACTTTCAGCGCACAGTTTCACTTCAAAATAAAATTGTTCTGAAAATGTTGTTTCCCACCTCAACTAGATTTATTGAATTGATTAAAGTGATGGTTGGTTGGTTGGATTTTTTCAATTCTGGAACTTTGGGGAATGTGAAGTATCCTTTTATCGCCATTACTCCCAGGTCTTCTCTGATCCCGAGTTTTTAGTCAGTCGGTAGAGTACTCGCCTCGGAATCACAAGGTTCTAAGCTCGATACCGGTCCCCGCCAACTCAGCGTATGAGTATCACAGATTGCATAATCTGATCTGTGCGGTAAAGTGGGAAGCTGACGGTAGGTGTGGCGCTCCACCCCAGCAAAAAATACTCACTTTGGTCTTGCGCTAGCGAATAGGGGATAGAGCCCCTCGTTGTCCGGCTGATACCGATAATAGCCCACTCCGCCAACTTTATGTCTTCGGCATAAAATAATCGAACAAGGGTTAACATGCCGTAAAATCCAACCAACCAACCAACCAACCAACCAACCAATAGATTAGTTTGAAAACTATTTGAATTTGTAGGGATGTTTGATACCATAAAACTGTGGAGACTTGGGGCCCACCATCGAAGTAGCAAGTTCGATCATCGCTGGATGCCTCATACTCGCGACCTTGTGTCACATTCTACTGACTACTGGTCGCGAACGGGATATATAAGTAAAATAAAGTCGTCGGAGTGGCCTAAAATCGGTATCAGCCAGATAGCAAGGGAGTCTATCCCTTTTTCACTAGCGCTAGACCATGGAGATTGTTTTGGCGTTTGAGGTGTATTGAAGTCAGTCAGTCAGTCAGTATACTGTTGGTTTGAACAACAGCAACTGGCTAAGCACGACTGAACTAGTGCCCCAAACAGCTGGTACTTATGGAACTCAAGAACTCCATTCATGTATTTGGGTGATTTCATTCCTTGAGTCCTGATTGGCTGCTTGGTTTCTATGATGTTATGAGGCTTCATAAATACTCTGGCATTCTGCAGTAGGATTGCAACAAGGTTAGATCCGTATTAAATTACGACTCCTTGTTACCATGTCTTACCAATTCGACGTTAATTGGAACTTAGTATGATTTTTCTACTTGGTAGAGCACCACATCTACCATCAGCTGCTCACTTTATCGCACATATCCTTGTGCTACTCATACGCTGAATTAGCGAGGGCCGGTATCGAACCCGGAACTTTGTGGTTCCTACCTACAACTGAGTGCAACTGTACTACAACAATGTGCCCCACCCCATTGTCATTGTTAAAAAATCGCCCCTACAGCTTTCCAAAAGGGGTTTATTTATGGTTTTTCACTTCTATTTTTGTTGTGAACAAGAAAGTCGTATGTCTTCGTCTTGTCGACTCCCCCCGACCTCAGTACCCCCTCTGCACCCCTCTGCACCCTCCCGCAATCCTCTAAGAATTTTCTGTTGATAAGCGATCAGCTTGTGATAAGTAAAGTACAATACTGTTTCGTTTTCAAATATCACCCCCCCCCCGTTTTTTTTTGGTGGGGGGTATTTTGTTTTTTCTGTGATTTTTTTTTACCAACAGATCATACGAAATGAAGACAAAGAAAGAAAGAAAGAAAGAAAAACACGAAAAAGAAAGAAAGGGAAAGATAGAGAACGCGTGATAGAGAGAAGAAAAAAAAGAAGTGAGCAAGAAGTATTTGAAGAGAAAGTGCTAGCATTGCTACCCCCCCCGCCCCAGTAGAAGTAGAATATGGAAATCTAGGGCAAATTGGTAGGGTTTGTGTTAGTGGGGAAAACGATGAGACTAAATGCTCTAAACTGTCTTGTATTTTAACAACAACAAACAACAACAACAACAACAAAAACAACAAATAACTTTAAAATGACTAGAGTGATCCCAAATTACAAACTCAAGCAGCCAATAATATTTGAGGTAAACTAAGAAAATATAAGTATAAGTATCTCTCTCTCTATATATATATATTTTGGGGTGATTATGTGCTTAATTAAAGTCATACCTAATTTGTTAATTAATTAATTATAATTAAATGAATTAGGCGTGCATATCTGTTTAAATCTAAAGCGTAAACAAATCGAGAAAAAGTCGATTACATTTAAACCGATATGCACGCCTAATTCATTTAATTATAAATAATTAATTAACAAATTAGGTATGACTTTAATTAAGCACATAATCTCCTAAAAAATTGTCGGCCTTCGCCATTTCAAACACATTGTTTGTTTACTTCATATATATATATATATATATATATATTATATATATATGTGTGTGTGTGTGTGTGTGTGTGTGTGTGTGTGTGTGTATAATTTTCATGAGTAAGACTGATTTTTTGAGTTTCTGGTCGAAATAAAATTATAACGGGATGACGGTTTGTTATGTTTTTCTTTCCTTGAAAGTTAAATATTGCTCTATATATAATCTAATTTATTGATTATTATACATTGAGCTCTTTTTAGGGATTTATTAAAATCCTTGTATGAGTGTATATGTTTGCACCTATAGGAACAAACAGTATGGCTGATGATCCCAAATAGAATCATCCCTTACTTACCAATCGTTTGAATTACATTACACACACACACACACACACACACACACACACCCCCACCACCCACACACACACATATATATATATATATATATATATATATATATATATATATATTGCCAGGATATTCTAAAGCTAAAAAGTAAAGAGTGCTCAATACCTAAGTAGAGCAAATAATAAACTTTAACCTAATGAGTCAGATATACCTACTAAAAGTTTCGCTTAGTGCTCTTCTGGGCAAAGATCTGACCCTTTGCCCTGAAGAGCACTAAGCGAAACTTTTAGTAGGTATATCTGACCCATTAGGTTAAACTTTATATATATATATATATATATATATATATATATAAAGATTTTTGGATGTTTGTTTTTTAGAAGCATTGTTGAATAAAGTATATATATTATTATTTATATTTTTGCTTGAAGGCAATTACTATACGTATATCGTATAAAATTCGATAATTATAGAAAATAACCATGACAAGTGAATTTCGCAAACGATCATGCGATGCTAGAACATCGTACAGTCTGTTTCAACTTTATTAAGTCTCATCAGCGATGTATACTAACGATTTCCCTCCGACAGAAATCGAAACTGGTAGTCTAGCAGGCAAAGTCTGTGACTTTACCGCTCGGCCAACAGTCTGCATCGTACAATCCCTGCAAAACTAACCTGTCGGAGGGTATAACACCAGAGTGGTGTTAAGGAGTGGCTGGCGATATCTTATTAGATACTTAAAAATAACAATTGAGTCTAGAGTCGTACAAGCGACTTAGATTAGAGTACAAGTCAGTGGTGGGGTAAAGTCAACACTAGATAAAATTAATTACTCTAACACAAAGAAATTCTAATGGCTAAAAGTCGGTTGATGGTTGATATAACACAAATGACTTTTTTTATACAAATGTTTCCATGTAAATATATATTATCATTCTTGTAAACATCAACAAGATAGAAATAATTTTGAACAAAGAAAGCCTAATGGCAGAAATAGGTTAATATAAGGCAAAAGCCTGTTTAATACAAATGTTATCATATTATCATTTACATGAAGACTCCAAAAGATAGGAACCAATTTATCCAGGCTAATAGTGGTTGATATAAAAACGAATGACTGGTTTATATAACTGCTGACATCTCCATGTCTCGAACAAAAACAGTTTAAAGATTAAATCTTTAAAATGTTGATTAGTGAAGAATCACAAATTCGCCCGGGTAGTCTTGGGCCAGTTTCTGGGAATTATCATAGCAATTGACAGGACCATTTATACAATAATAAAAATATTATCAGGTGCCTCACCAATCAGGAAACTAGGGCGGAGACTTGTTACCCACCTCCGAGATATGTAACCCAATGCCATGATTTTGATTGGCCGTCCAATCAAATGCGACCGCGTGGGTGGGGTTTCGTACACCTCCTGATATTTACACTGTAGGGCCATTGGTCCGGCGTTTCGATTGGCTGGCCAATTAGAGCCCTGGATTCGGGGGTTTGGAACCCATAAAAAAGGACCCAAAAGGGTTCCAGGCAGATTGGAGAGCTGGTTTGGGACCAGATTGTTGACCAGATCGGACAGCTGGTTCTTGACCAGATTGGACAACTGATTCCCTAGCAGATTGATAGCTCCGTCTCATGGCCCTTGTCACCGTCTTTGCTTTGTCGTCTTGTTACTCAAAGTCCTGAATTTGAATCAGAACCCAGCATACATCGCCAGTCAGTCCACAAAATACCGACTCAACTTCAACTCGATACCCCTTTGTGGTTGTACATGATTTTTAATCACTGTATGATTAATAAAGGTCTTTTATTGTTAAAAACGCGTTCGTGTTAATTGTGGAACAACCTTGGTGAATTTGGTCATTTTCAGGTACAGCCCGGAACAAGCACTTCAACTTTCCTGTGGGTCAAAGAACACCCATCGCGTTAGATTCGACGCCGCGACAGCATTGTATTACATTTGGTCCCGTGACCAGATCATAATATTACATTTGGCACCCCGACCAACATCGTATTACATTTGGTCCCGTGACCAGATCATAGTATTACATTTGGCACCCCGACCAACATCGTATTACAGGGAAATCGTTAGTATACATCGCTGCTGAGACTTAATAAAATTGAAACAGACTGTACGATGTTCTAGCATCGCATGATCGTTTGCGAAATTCACTTGTCATGGTTATTTTCTATAATTATCGAATTTTATACGATATACGCATTGTAATTGCCTTCAAGCAAAAATATAAATAATAATATAATATATATATATACTACTACTATTCTCCTGACAAGGAGAACGAATAGTGGCCTTGACAATCAGTTGTAAAAATTCTCCTTATTATATTATTTTGACCTACTCATTAGCCCGTGAATCAAAAGGTCACTTTATTTCATCACTCTATCCAGCGAGAAGCCCCGTAAGTCGATAGACGGAAAAGTAGACACAGAAAGTGCCTGTGAGTGACAGATAAATAAGAGAAGTGTACGTGTGTATTTATAAACGTGTGATTTTTTTGAGAATCAGAAAGGTCATCGTTCGAGGTGAAGGTCACTTCCTTTTCTCGTTGGTCCCAGGAAGTTTACTAACTTTTCATTCACTATGTCAATCTTCGCTGCATGCCAAATCTATGAGATAAATATATATATATATATATATATATATATATATATATACATGCACAACACACACACACACACACACACACACATATATATATATATATATATATATTATATATATATATATATATCACAACCATAGATTTAAACAACCCAGTATTTTTGTTTAAAGAGGCGAAGCGCGTTGTGTAATGGTTAAAGTCATGGGAAATGGACTCGTCGCCCCGAGTTCAAATCCTGGATGTGATAATTGCATTTCACTTAGCGCTAATACCCTTAAGAAAGGTATGAATCCTACTCTCCCTCCAGCTATGGATAAATAGTGGGTCAGACTGGACTCTTTAACCTTGGTTAGGCAACCGGTCTAGGAGAAGGAAAACTCTGAATTCAAACCTGTTGAACTCCGCTTAAGAAATTGACCTTGTGTCACATCCTGCTCGTGCGGAGGGGTTGGTAAATATATAGAGAGGCGAAGGCCTGCGTTGGACCAACTGCACTTTTTGGTACAGTCGATAGGAAAGAATTAGTGCAAGGAATGTTACAAACCCAATCAACGACTGACCTCAGGCTTTTCAAATTCAGAGTTTTCCTTCTTCTAGACTGGTTACCTATCCAACGTTAAGTGCCCCGTCTGCTCAACTATTTACCCATAGCTGGAGGGGAATATATGGATTCATACTTTTCCCGGTATTAGCGCTATGTGACATGCAAATAGCCTTGTCGAGGATTTGATTCTGGTCAATGCGTACATTTCTTATATCAATCAATCAATCAATCTATCTATCACTCTCTCTCTCTCTCTCTCTCTCTCTATATATATATATATATATATATATATTACTTAAGGTTGTTTTTTTCCTCCTTTTTTCGCCTTTTGACCCTTCATAACGCTTCATCCTGACCCTTTGACTACGTATCTTTAACGACACCTTGTTTAGTTAAACACAAGGGTTTTGTTTTCTCTTTTTACGACAGGATAAATAAAAACTTAACCTCCGTCACTTATAAGGAGAAGAACACGCATACTAATATGTACATTAAAAAAACTACACACTCACACGCATACACTCGTACACTGGCCTACTAACACACTCACACACAGTCGTTGACATGCGCGCGCGCACACACACACACACACACACACACACACACATCTTCAATAAGCGTACTCGTACATTCCCTCTCGCAGACATACGTGACCATATACGCATACATTCAATGGAAGCGGGTGGGGTAATGGTTAAAGTCATGGGAAATGGACTCGTCGCTCCGAGTTCAAATCCTGGATGTGGTAATTGCATTTCACTTAGCGCTAATACCGTTGGGAAAGGTATGAATCCTACTCTCCCTCCATGTATGGATAAATAGTAGGGCAGACTGGGCTCTTTAATCTTGGGCAGGCAACCGGTCTAGGAGAAGGAAAACTCTGAATTCAAACCTGTTGAACTTCGCTTAAGAAATTGACCTGGTGTCACATCCTGCTCGTGCGGAGGGGTTGGTAAATATATATACGCACGCACACACGGACACAAGCGCACAGAGTATCCGATCGTGGTGTCGTGGTTAGCAAGGTTGGTTGGTTGGATTTTTACGGCACGTCATGCAGTTATTTTATCTCAAAGACATTTTGTTTTATTCATTCTTAATGGATATTCAATTAAAACAAATTTAAACTTAATTTTTTAAGCTCAATTTAAAAAAATCATTTCTTTCTATTTAACCCATAGATGTGTCTCTAACAGGTGCTACCACTCCAGGTCACAGTGGAGATGGGAGTAATGGCGATAAAGATGTACTCCATACTCCCCAGAGCTTTAGAATTGGAACATCACCCATAGATGCAGTTTAACGTCTTGCCCAGGACACTTAGACCTTCAGCCACCTCTTTCTAGCTCGTATATCTTAAAAAAGATTGAGGTTTTGCCAATAGGGTCGTAATAATAATTTGCATGTTATGGACTGCTCAACTACTAGAATTCCATCCCTAAGCATCACGAGCAGCCACCCACGGACATTGAGAGAGGGATTTTACCCTTCTGCAGAGCAAGGTAGTCTCCCATATCCATTACTACTGAATAGCGAGTTCGATCCTCGCTATATTCCCCATACTTGTGACCTTGTGTCCCATCCTATCTGAGGCCAACAGGTTGAGTAAATATATTTATTTTTGCGAAGTAGAGCGTCCCATCTTGGTGTAATGGTTCGCAAGATAGTCTCGTAGATCCATTCCAACTGAGTAGCGGGTTGATCCTCACTGGATGCCCCATACTTGTGACCTTATGTCACACCCTGCCTGTGGTGAACGGGTTGATTAGATACCTACCTCCCTACCCACATACACGTGCAGGTAGACATCCACCAATGTGCACATACGTGCACGTGCGCATACAGACATACACGCAGTTAGTCATCCATTCATGCACACACAACACTCACATGCACACACTCATATATATATATATATATATATATATGTGTGTGTGTGTGTGTGTGTGTGCGCGCACGCGCGTTTCTTGATGTCTCGCCTATTCATTCTCCTTTTCAAGAGAATATATTCATACCTAAACACACACACACACACACACACACACACACACACACACACACACACACACACACACACACACACACACACAGTTAGACACCCATTAATGCACACACCCATTTATGCATGCACACATATATACACACATTTTTCTTTCTTATGGGAACTCTCTCTCTTCCCCTCTCTGTCTGTCTGCCTCTCTCTCTCTCTCTCTCTCTCTATATATATATATATATATATATATATATATATATACATTTAAAAAAGTTTTTTTTATTTGTTTGAATATATATATATATATATATTATATATATATATATATATATATATATATGTGAGCAAAATATTCTTTTTTGTGGGAAATGTTCCAGTTTAGGTTTTCAAACCAATAATAGTTTCAATGTTTGTTTAAGTTTCATATTTTGTAAATTTTGACATTCGCCAAAATTGTTAAAGAATTCCAAGAATAAGCGACAACTTCTTCTCGAATCAGGAATTTGTTTTGGTTTTCAATTTCAAAGATACAAAAACGTTTTTTCTTTTTCTTTAACTTCGATAAATAAGACAAATTGTTTTAGCAAATACCCCCAAAAAAAAAAAAAAAACTACAAAAACAAAAAACAAACAAACCTGGAGACTTTCGAACTACGTCAAAATTCGTCGAGCACTTAGCTACAAATAAAATTATTTTTAAGATCTCTTTTCAAAAATTCCACATTCAATACAAGAACTGGATCCCGGAGGTCGTGCGTTGCCTAACGGTTATAGTTGATGGAATTGGAATCGGCGCCTCGAGTTCAATTCCTTGGATTACGCTGTTTGTGTTTCACTTCGCACAAATGTATTTGGAAAATAAAGCAACGCACCCATGTATTCTCCCCTTACTTCGACTATGGGTAAATAGTAGGGCAGACTGTCCTCTCTAGCCTTGGTTAGGCAACTAGTCAACGAGAAGAAAAACTCTGAAATCAAACCAGCTTTACTCCACTTAAAATTTGACCTTGTTGCACAATCTTCCCGTGACGAGAGCGAATGGTTTAATCCATAAAGTTCAAGACCATGAAATACACATCAGTAAGTTCGGAGTTATGTGGTGTAATATATATATATATATATATATATATATATATATATATATATATAAAGCAATCTACAGACACGCGCGTTTCGGGGTTTACCCCTCATCAGTGCAGCTATACTTATTTTTCAGCAGCTACCTCTGGTCGGGATCAAGACCCGAACGAACTTTCGCTCGTCAAGTCTCTTACCGATGGGTCCACAAGCAGCTGCCAAGAATAGAAGGCAGAATAATCGATATATTTCCTAAACAGGAAATAAACTCACCAGAGGTCTCTAACTTATATAAACAAGTGAGACTAGCTTTGCGCCGAAGCGGTGAATTTTTGCAATTAGTCCCTTCTAAACAGAGTGCTCAACCTGAAAATTGGGAGCGTATATATATTATATATATATATATCACCAGGTGTTAAGATGATTCTAAGGTGGTACATTTTTAACAACGTAATATTAAAGTTGGTCTAGTCTAAGTTGAGAGCTCAATGTCCAATAATTTTGAACAGAGCAATATATTTTGCAAAGAAAAAGGCTTAACAATCTGTCATATTGGCAGTTATACATCTATTTCTACCGACATATATATATGTATATACATATGAATTTCATCAGACCGACAATGTTATTATATATATACAAGAACGAATAAAACAAAATGTCTTCGGCAGAAAATAACCCAACTAGAGTTAACATGCCGTAAAATCTAACCAATCAATCAACCAACCAACCTTTTTACATCCTAAGTTTTGGGTAAACACCCGGTAAAATTTATAAATGGTTATTTTATTTCTAAAAATTGATGAAAAATAGACATGGAATATTAAAAGCCGGAGTGCAGTGGTAAGCATTTACACGATAATTTCATTATTATTATTAAAACTGAACCGATAGAAACACCATCAATTTGTGTATATATTTCACCATTATGGTTGTAAAAAGGAACTTCAGTTGTACAAATTAATAATAAGACTCTTGTGTTCAATACAGCGAGATAGATCCTGCAGGACTCGTGTCATATTGGACCATATGATCTTTAGGCACCACTTTTTGATCTCGATTCAAAGGACATGTTTTTCATTTACATCGTCAATATCCGGTTGTTTGTTATTGGTTAAAAAAAACTAAAAATCGTCTGTTAAAAACAACCGGATATTGACGGTGTAAATGAAAAACATGTCCTTCTGAATCGAGATCAAAAAGGGGTACCTAAAGGTCATATGGTCCGTCATATCTATATCGGAGATATGATGTAGAACAACTGAGTGACTTATTTTTGTAATATGTGTAATATCTAAAACGAACACAATAAATCCAACACAGGAACACCTCCGTCCTTGAAAATAAACGATCGTACCTGTACTTGAACTGACCAACAATTTATAAAAACTAGAAGTGTTCAATATTAGAGATATAGTAGTATATAACCATAAACCACCATTGAAAATAGGCATAATACAAACAGTAGTAGTACGTATTTAAAAAAAGCTTAAACTGAGTATGTTGTCCCAGTATAGTGTCTAATACTACGTTGAAGTCACACTGAAAGCATAGGTTCTCGTTAGATCACCGAAGTTAAGCAGCGATGAGCCTGTTCAATACCACTTAAGCAATAGCGGGTACTATAAGCAATATGAGTCCTTTGTTGATCAAATGGACACACAAAAAGGGACACATTTGAGATGTTAAAAAACTTCTTGTTCATGTTCTTTCTTTCTTTCTTTCTTTTCAGAATATTTTCCCAGCTTCTCTCTCTCTCATATCCTCCTCTTACTCCTTCTTTAGAAGTCTTTTTGTCAACAGATAATTTCTCTTCTCTTTCTATCTATATATCTAATTCCTTCTTCTCTTCTTCTTCTTCTTCTTCTTCTTCTTCTTTTTCCCAACTTCTCTCTCTCTCATATCCTCTCTTACTCCTTCTTTAGAAGTCTTTTTGTCAACAGATAATTTCTCTTCTCTTTCTATCTATATATCTAATTCCTCCCCTTCTTCTTCTTCTTCTTCTTCTTCTTCTTCTTCTTCTTCTTCTTCTTTCTTTCTTTTCACAATATTTTCCCAACTTCTCCTCTCTCATATCCTCCTCTTACTCCTTCTTTAGAAGTCTTTTTGTCAACAGATAATTTCTCTCTCTTTCTATCTATATATCTAATTCCCCTTCTTCTTCTTCTTCTTCTTCTTCTTCTTCTTCTTCTTCTTCTTCTTCTTCTTCTTCTTCTTCTTCTTCTTTCTTTCTTCACAATATTTTCCCAACTTCTCTCTCTCTCATATCCTCTCTTACTCCTTCTTTAGAAGTCTTTTTGTCAACAGATAATTTCTCTTCTCTTTCTATCTATATATCTAATTTCTTCTTCTTCTTCTTCTCTTCTCTTCTTCTTCTTCTTCTTCTTCTTCTTCTTTCTTTCTTTTCACAATATTTTCCCAACTTCTCTCTCTCTCATATCCTCCTCTTACTCCTTCTTTAGAAGTCTTTTTGTCAACAGATAATTTCTCTTCTCTTTCTATCTATATATCTAATTCCTCCCCTTCTTCTTCTTCTTCTTCTTCTTCTTCTTCTTCTTCTTCTTCTTCTTCTTCTTCTTCTTCTTCTTCTTCTTCTTCTTCTTTCTTTCTTTTTTCTTTTTTTTTCTTTCTCTTCA
>CM042150.1:33250642-33405642 GCA_023376005.1 Doryteuthis pealeii | reverse complement strand
AAGAAACCAGTTCATATATATATATATATTATATATATATATATATATATATATATATATTATATATGAACTGGTTTCTTAGTCAAAATACGGGTAGAAATTCCCAGGGGGAAACCAACTGGATTTGAGGGTTCTGTTCTCGAAGAAAACCAACACCCGTGGGAAAGAGAGAAAAAAAACTTCATCTTTTTTATTTAGGAATAGAGAAAGTATTTATTTTCTTCAGTTAACTCTGGTCATGGTTGTTTTAGCTTGAAGACTGTATAGCACGGATTTAGTAAAACGGGAACAAAGCACTTGCCATGATGCGAAATGGCATTTACAGTCGAGCCGAACTTTCATTTGGATTAAACATCCCCCCACCCTTCCCCGCCAACAGCTGTTGGTAAAGATGATTACAAATCTTTCACAGTTTATGCAACAATAACAACAACAATAAAGAAGAAGAAAAAGAAAAAGAAAAAAAGGAGATGACTTAAAGAATTGCCTGAGAATTGTTGGATTTTAGAGTCAGAAAAAAAAGGATTTCAATTGATGTCTTCTTTCTTTCTTTCTTTCTTTCTTTCTTTCTTTCTTTCTTTCTTTCTTTCCTTCTTTCTTTCTTCCGTTTTTCTTTCTTCCTTTCTAATTTGATATATCATCTTTCTTTCTTTCTTTCTTTCTTTCTTTCTTTCTTTCTTTCTCCTTTCTTTCTTCCTTTCTAATTTGACATGGCCTCTTTCTTTTTAAAAAAAATTCTTTCATTCATTCTTTATTTATTTATTTCTAAATTTGACATGTCATTTTTCATCTTTAAAACTTCTTTCTTTCTTTTTTTCTCTCTTTCTTATATAATGAAGAGAAGGACAGACTGAAATCCAATGTCTGTCTGTGTTTGTATCATTTCACATCTCTCTCTCTCTCTCTCTCTCTCTCTCTCTCTCTCTCTCTATATATTATATATATATATATATATATATATATATATATATCTTTCTCTCTCTATCCCTTTTCTCTTTCTATCTCGCTCTCTCTCTCTCTCTATCTCTGCCTTTTTCTTTTTCTCTCAGTTCAAGTGTAGAAAGAGGGAGTTCCCATTGGAAAACAAATGCCTGACTAAAATGCACGAATGTAAGCTGAAAATTTTCACATGATGGCGTCATATCTGTTGTTGATAAATATTTTACGAATGTGATAAAAGCACTGCCACACCGATGGAAGAAGTGTGTTGACCGTAAGGTGGACTATGTTGAAAAAAAACCCCAAACAAACAAACTTCATTTAGTGACATTCCATGAGAATATATTGGTCAGTCTATGAACTTTTCAGCAGACCCTTCTATGCCAACCATGTAATAGTCACGTGATTAAAAAAAGAGTTCATATTTGAATTTAGAAGAAGTCAAATGTGTTTAATAAGTAGCTCACCTGCGAATCGATAAAGTGAAACTCTGAGTCTTGAGTTTTTATCCTGTACGAAATGGAATGGGCGTGCTGAGATTAAATCCTGGGCACTGTTGTTTGTGCTTCACTTCGGGCTATTGGCATTCTTCTCCTATCTATGGGTAATTAAATGGGCGGACTGATTTATTTAGCCTTGATTAGGCAACCGATCTAGGAGAAGGAAATCCTCACAAGCTAGATGCAACGCAAGGTCAATTTTTAATCGGATTTAACTGGTTTAGATTTTAAATTTTCCTTCTCTTAGACTGATTGCCGTACCAAGCATAATGATCCCAGTTTTCCCCCGACTATTTTACACATAGCTGGAGGGAAAAAAAGAGTTGGATTTCCCAAGGGTGAAATGGTATGTGCAATACAAACAGTCTTGTCCCGGATTTTAACTCGGGTGACCGTGTCCATTTCTTGCGACAATAAACATTACAATACGAGCGCCTCGGTACACACACACACACACACACACACACACACACACACATACACACACACACACACACACACATATATATATATATATATATATATATATAGTTGGTTGATACATTATTAAAATTATTAAGATTATTAAAATTAAAAAAACGTCTTCGGCATAAAATGGCCCAATGGGTTTACATGCCGTCAAATCTAACCAGCCAAGCGACTTTGGAATGCTCAAATAGTCCCCCACTTCAAATACTGAGATTTATGGCCTCTTAACTTTTGACGGTTGAAGATTACAAATGTGAACAGCGAGGATAGAAAAGCTTATGACAAGGAGAAACAAATATTTCGCCATGTCCTTTATTGCATATAAAATACATACTTAAGATTTTTAAGGCGGATTTGAATGAGGAATTGTTACTTATTTCAAGCAGGAAATAGTTATTGTATTCAGAAAAGAACAGTTTTTTTTTATTTGTTTACATTGTCCGAAAACTGGAAGAAAAATTGGTTCAATTTGGATTTGTTAAATACTGACAAGACCGAGCAAATATGAAACAAACATGTAACGAAATAACAAAGTTTGAATTCATATTAACAATATATATATACGCTCTTCTATATAAGGAATGGAGCACTCTGTGACGGCCTTTACACACAAAGCGATCTGTGTATTAAAACAGTTAAAATCTTCTTCCCATTCTGTAAGTGAAGACAGCCTAATGGTTAAGATACTGGACTGACACCCAACCGATCGGATTTCAATTCCGGCTGTAGGTAGCTTACAAAATGTCTAGCCACACTGAAGAGAAAGTCGAAACACGTGTCTGTGGATGACCCTATATATTATATATATATAATATATAATATCTTTGAAAGGAAGGAAAAACTCAACACCGTTATTCCATAATAAATTTATTTCGACCAAAATTGGGGCCTTTATAAATCTAAGTTGATTTAATAAAGCTCCCCAAATCAAGTCTCAACAGATGGGAAGTCAAAAAAACAGACAAATTTACTCCTCAAAATGTTTTTTTTTCTTTACAAAATGTATACATTAAAAGACTGTCACCATGGCGACAGGAAGTCAAATGAGAAAAAAGAATACTTTTCAGAGCCAAGTTTTTTCAGGGGATAGTAGTCAGACAAATTAACAACTATGAGAATTAGATAAGTCTGAAAAAGTATGAAGTAAGGATAAAACAAAAAAATTTAAAATCTGAAAAAATATATATAAAAAAGATTTATATAAAAAAATATATACATAAAAAAAATATATTTATTTGCTTAAAAAAACCAAAAAAAACCAAATTACAATACATTTAATTAACCATTGAAATTAATTATTGAATCCAACGGTAGACACATTAATCTCAGTTGTTTGTGTTAGTATTGCAATGTATAATTTCAATTAAACCTGGTTTAACATTTTTTTTTCAACATTAAATGTATAGTAATTTTTTTTTTTTTTTTTTTTTTTTTTAAAGCAATACGTAATTAAAAACAACCTTAATCCGCAAATCCCTAAACCGTAACCCAATTCGCAAAAAGTTCATTCATAGACTGTCATTGGAGACCACCAAAAAACTTTCCGTCTTAATTTCCCGACTAATTTGCAAGTTTAGCCACTTAATCATTAACATTAATATATATAATAAATCGTATTTGTATCATTTAAAAAAATGTTTTCTGAGACCTCCATACACGATCCTTGGTGTAAACAATGCTGTGACGTGTGGTAAATAAACAATAACTAAATATCCTTTCAATAGGAATATTGGACCATATAACCTTTAGGCACCCCTTTTTGATCTCGATTAAGAAAGGACATCTTTTTCATTTACATCATCAATATCCGGTTGTTTTAACAGACGGTTTTTAGATTTTTTAAAATTATAAAACTAACCCTAACCCTAACCCCTAAATGAAAATATGTCCTTTCTAAAACGAGATCAAAAAGGGGTGCCTAAAGGTAATATGGTCCGGAATATTCATACTGAACTCCAATAAGAGCGACCCTACGTCCTTTATTTTAAAAATAATGAGCGTCTTACAACCCGAGTGGGTACGTAGTGCTTATTTTGATAAGTCACCCGGGAATCTCTTCCCTTAGGCGAAAGTACTTAACCCCACCCGCTTTTGTTTATTGGGTCAGATTCATAGAAAAGACCAGGGTTACACGATAACAACAAAGATAACTCCAGTAAGGAAGTGGATATATATATATATATATATATAATATATATATATATATATATATATATATGCACTCGCATTCATACATACACAACTTAATGATTTTATAGTGTACTAGCAGAGGTACCCAGCATAACCCGGGACTTAAAAAGCTTTAAAAAAACCTCTCATCTATATTCATATATAGATTAATAAATTTCTTTATATTTATTTTATTATCTTTTATTCTTTATGTATTATTGTTATTGTAAAGTTATTTATATAGTAATACGCTTGAAGGAAATAATACGAAGGAAGAGAGAGAGAGAGAGAGAGAGAGAGAGAGAGAGAGAGAGAGAGAGAGAGAGAGAGAGAGAGAGAGAGAGGAGTTAAATCAATATTGTTATACTTTTTATATATGGAACTATTTCGCAGTAGCTCTTAAGTAAACATATCAGACGTTGTAATAATTAAATTATTATACTGTAGTATATCCACAGGTCCTGCTAGTTTTTATTAATCTTCTTGTTCATATGTTTTTCTTTTAATTGCTTTTTATTTTGTCTTATCCTTTATTTGTATTTTGATAGTCCTTTCTAATTTCTCTTTAGTCTTCGTACAAATAAACAAATATACAGACAGACAGACATACAAAATCTTTATCTTATATACATAGATAATATTTTAACTATTTAATAAGTTTTAGTAAAAAGAATATGGCTAAACTTGCAAATCGGTCGGAAAATTAAAACATATTGCAGGGTGACACAGAAAAAACAGAACCCAAATTATTTATTTATTTTCCTATTAAACTAACCCTAAACCCAAACTCTAACCCCAACCCTAACCCTAACCCTAAACCCTCCTAGTTAAAATTAACAGTTTTATTACAAAAATTGTGGGTTCTGTTTTTTCTGGGTCACCTTAATTTTCCGACCGATTTGCAAGTTTAGCCAAGAATATTTCCAAATAGTTTGCCACCAGGAGCCTCAGTCCAAAAAAATAGTCCATAGAGTGGAAATATGACTTTCTGTTAAAGAAAAGGTTCAAGGAAAAGGAAGAAAATCGCCTCATTCGGGTGGAAAACTTTACCGCATCCTCCATACTCACCAGATTTAGCGCCTTCAGACTATCATCTCTTCGGTCCCATGAAAGAGGGTTTGAGAGGCAAACATTATCCCAGTGACGAGGAAAGAACATCTAGCATAATTTTACGGAGCAGGGATACATGCTCTAATTCGAAGGTGGAACATTGCTATTGGGAGAAACAGTGACTATGTGGAAAAGTTGGGATGTGATCTACAGAGGACCACCTTCCCTTTGAAGTAAGATACGTGTTCCTGTGTTGGTAATTATACCTGTCCTAAACAAAATGGCGTTACTTTTTGACTGACCATCGTATCATCAACATCAATGATGGTGTATATAAAGATGCCAAAGAAAGACAGATCAGGCATTCTATTCGTTCTGAAGAAGGAGAATAACATCCCCGAAATATTACGAAATAAAACGAAACTTAACATTCAAAAACTGAGTTTCTTATATTTCACACATAATGCTTCATATTAAATCCCAAATACTATATATATATATATATATATATATATATATATATATATATTATATGCTTCCAGCTCCTGCATGGTTGAGCTCTCTGGGACAAAAATTTGATTGTCGTTCGTAAATTAAGCTTAAACGGCAAGTCTCTCCAATAAACTGGATGTGCGATCACTAACGGCTGTAAGATACATACCTATATATATATTTTACAGTTAAAATCTACCCCTTCCCTGCAGGTGATGGCGAAGTGGCTAAGACGCCGGACTGACGGAAAATCAGTCTAGCCACACTGAGGAGATGTGATACGTCGACACACGGTGTTTGTGGATGACTATATATATATATATATATATATATATATATTATATATATATATATATAATGTGTTCACACACACACGCGCGCTCACTTACACACACGGTCACACAGACACCCAACGAAAACGATTAATCTACTCACATTTCCATACACACTCTCTCCCTCTCCCTCTCCCCTCTCCCCTCTCTTTCTCTTTCTCTGTCTCTCTCGCCTCCACACACGCCCCCACACATACACACACACACACACACACAACGTAAGAGAATGTTCGAAGTCATACTACAAAACCGTTTATCCCAGCGTTCATAAATTTCGAATAATTCTAAGAGCGCTAATTTTTTATTCAAAACATTTTTAAACAAACTGATCAACAAAAGACTCTCACAGTCTCCTTATTATTCTGTGATAAATGTTCCTTTTCCTTAAATCAACAAAAGCCCTGAAGAAGATCTACTAAACAGATTGAAACAACGCAGTGTTGGCTGAATAAATATGACTCATTTTATTTGAACCTGTGTTTTTTTCAAATTTTAACTATATTACACACACACACACACACACACACACACACACACACACACACACACACACAATATATATATATATATATATATATATATATATATATATAATTTAATATACCAAACTTGTTGGTAAATCCTCGCGGTGAGAAAAAACCCAGCAAACAGTTTGATTGTAAAAATATACTACCAAACATCAACCGGGAAGAAATTTTTGGAAAAAAGAAAAGACCAAGATGATCGTACCAACAAAAAATATTTATTAGCACAATATCTTTGCCAAAAGAAAAAACAATTTATATGCATATATATATATAAGATATATATATACATACAAACCCGCCAGGAGACTAAAGCTAATAAGTAAAAAGTGCTCAATACCTAAGTAGAGCAAATAATAAAGATAAATCTAATGAGTCAGACGAACCTACTAAAAGTTTCGCTTAATGCTCTTAGATCTTAGCCCTGAAGAACATTAAGCGAAACTTTTAGTAGGTTCGTCTGACTCATTATATATATATATATATATATATATATATATGTATATATACCTTTATCCTAGCACTAAATGCGGAAACGTTTCTAGATTTTATTCTTTTTTTTATTCTAATTGCTTACGGCAAAAAGGCGGTTGTTTGCCTTACGCGCGTTAAACGTAGCGAGAGAAAATAAAGTGTTTGTAAGTACACAACCATTCTGACCAATCGCTTTTCCTGCCTGATATGTCAAAAAGTCGTTGTGTTTTCTTGTTTATTTGTTTGTTAGTTTCTTTCTTTCCAACCTGCGACGTTTGCCTTTGGTTGTCGCTGAGCAACGCAGAAGAAAGAGAAAGAAAGAAGAGAAAGAAAAGAAAATGCCGCCGACCTGCAGACGATAATGTCGAAAATGTGACGCGATGCCAGGGCGTTTCCCGCCAAGCAGTCTGCGGCCATTTTTATTCCAGTCGTTTCTTTCTGACAAGAGTTCTCGACAAGTGAAATTCCACATTACTAATAAATACATATCACCATCTGAACAAACCAGTCTTGTAAAAGATTGTGCCAATTGATAAGACTTTGTTAGACGTCTTGAAAAAAACAAAAAACAAAGTGCTACTATTGAAAAACAAGACCAGTGGCATTATTTGAATTATTCGGACTATTGTTCTCATCTTTATTGCTATCTGTACAACGTTCCGGCCGATATGCCCTCAGGCCTTCTTCGGGTATTTCTTCTCGGACTCCGGAACCTTCTTTTCGAACTCGGGAACCTTCTTGTCGTAATCAGAAACCTTCTTGCCGTAATCGGGAGCTTTGGACCCAACCCTTTATTCAGTACACAGGGGTATCTTGTTCTCATTCCGCTTAACCATAGCTGTAAAGGGTGATAACCCTTTTGGACACAAGTCCCTCCCAACAGAGGCAGCCAATCGCTACAATAGTATCTATTTTCTGACTTCCCACCATGCCAGAGGACCATAAAGTTCGATTATTGTGAGGAGCAACGCACAAACCAAAGATCATTAAATGACCAGTGTAAAAATTGCGTGCATATCGTCGGTATTTCTCTTTTGAGGCGCCTCAGCCACCGGGCAATAACCCCAGCCCCCCCTTTTATCCGAGGGGTAGGTGTTGGTCAATGGGATGGGCTCCTAGGGGCATGCTTATATCATATTTCTTACCGGTCCAGAGGCCGAGGCCACTGGACACAGGGTTCCGAAGAAAGCAGGTAATTTTTTTTATAATAGTAAATGATTAGTTTTATACTTTGTCGACAGTAGAAGCGTAATGGACATATGGTAATATGTTTCAATGTTCGTTCATCGTGCGTGTGATTGGTATGCATTTTAAGGGCCGGGTTAGCTCAGTCGCTAGAGCGTTCGGCTAGAAACCACATGGTTTCTAGTTCGATTCCGGCCCTCACCAACAGCGTATGAGTAGCACAGGGTTCTGTGCGGTAAAGTAAGGCGTTGATGGTAGGTGTGGCGCTCCACCTCAGATGCCAAAAAACAATCTCCTTGGTCTAGCGCTAGTGAAAAAGGGATAGACTCCCTCGCTGATTGGCTGATACCGACTTTAGGCCGCCCCGACGACTTTACTTTTTTACTTTACATAAATTATGCTTCTCTTACTGTCGTTACATAATCTATAGGCTAACCTATTTATTTTGTAATTTTAGTATAGAATACAAAATGTTATTGTTAAAACCATAGAAAAGTAGTCGTCGGGGCGGCCTAAAGTCGGTATCAGCCAGTCAGCGAGGGAGTCTATCCACTTTTCAATAGCGCTAGACCAAGGAGATGTTTTTTTGGCGTCTGAGGTGGAGCGCCACACCTACCATCAGCTACTTACTTTACCGCACAGATCCCTGTGCTACTCATACGCTGAGTTGGCGAGGACCGGTATCGAACTAGGAACCTTGCGGTTTCTAGCCGAACAGTAGGGTAATTCCATCTCAAATCATCCAGGCCATCTCACCCTTCAATTTAAAGTTAACCAATTTTAAGTTATTAATGATTTCTAATTTGCAAAATCTTAACTGAAGTTGTAGCTTCAGTTCTGAGCACAAAAAAATAAATATCTGGTCAAGCACTAGCAAAAAGGGGAAAGACTCCCTCGCTCTCCAGCTGATACTGACACTACACCTACTTTACATGAATTATGCTTCTCTTAGTGTTGTTACATAATCAATAAGTTAACCAATTCATTTTGTAATTTTAGCGTAGAATACAAAATGTAATGGTTATTGTTAAAACTGTAGGATTTAAAGTTGTATAATAATAAGTTGGGAGGCTAGAGTGACCTTCCAATGTGCATACATATAAGTACAAGAAATATTCCGACAAAGAAGTTATAATATAATAATATACTTTATTCCGTGAGTAACGGATATACATTCAGGACAGGGATACATATATTAATTACGAATGGTACAGCAATGCATAGTTAACAAATATACAAACGTGTATAAAGAAGGTAGGACTTCGCCCTAAAAAAGTGATAAAGTGTTCTTGAAGGAATGTCACTTACTGATAGCAGGCTGGGGAACAAAGCCCCCTACTTAAGGGTAGAGGCACAAGCGTCTAACCCATGTGAAGTGTTTGACTGCCTCGGAGAAAGATAATTCAAAATACGTGGCTTGCAGCCTAAATACTCTGGGCCCCCTATGGACAGAAACCTGTAGCAAGAGAAGATAACTCTTCTGGACCCCACATCAATCCAAACTGGCACAGACAATCGTTACAAAACCATAGAAAAGTACAGTAATTGTCATTGGCTGTTTGAAAATATTAGGAGAAAAAAGTTGATAAATTTATTAATCTTATTATAATAGAGATTGTGTGTTTTGTCTGTAACTGAAACTATATCACTACTCAAGTCCCAATTTCCTTTGTTATTTATGTCACATTTTCCATGATTTTATTTAAATCTCAATTATTAATATTTTTTTTAGATTACTATTGGCTTTACCGACATACTTATAGCATGCAATTGTACTTATATATACAACAAAATAACAGTTTACAGTGTGAAGGGGAAGGCTAATTTGCATATTGATTTTAAAAATTTGATTTTAATAAATATGTGCTTAGTATTATTGATTTCTAATTGTTTGGTTTTATCTTAATGAATATGAGAAAAAATCTCGGGGATAAATCTTTAAAAAATCCATTAACAAGAATAAAAAAAACTGTATCCTTCCTATTCTAACTAAATAGTTAAATCAGGAAAATCTAGCTCTGAAAGACGGGAGTGATGGAAGAGTAAGTTTCAGTTTTTCTATTTTTCGATTATACCCTCCTTTGTTTCAAATCTTTTTATCTGCATTCTTATTTATTTTCATTAGTCTTTCTAATTTAATATAATTTTTACATTAAAACTTACTTACTTTCACCCGGAGAGTGCATATATCAGCTAGTTACATATAAATTCTTCTATTGTCTTTTCAATAAATGATACAAAATATATACTAACAATTGATATAATACTTAATACACATATAATTTGTAAGTATTTAATTTAGTATTATCTGCGTTATTCGGACAATTGTCCCCATCTTCATTGTTATTTGTACAACGTTTCGGCCGATATACCATCCGGCCTTCTTCAGGTATTTATTGTCGGGGACTCGGGAACCTTCTCGGACTCGGGAACCTTCTTTTCAAACTCGGGAACTTTCTTGTATTCGGGAGCCATCACGGAACTTTGAACCTAACCCTTTATTTATTCCACGGGGGTATCCTGTTCTCATTCCGCTAACCATAGCTTGGGTAGGAGTTGTGTTAATTATTTTTCTAACTGCTTTCACTCAGGATTGAACTCGGGTTCCACAGATAACTGTCACTTAGAACATCACCAAAATATATTCCGTAATTCACAATTCCAACATTACAAATAAAATAAACGTAATTTAAAAAAAAATATAAAGATTTTTATTTTTTATTTTTATAGTGTGTTTGAAGCATTAATCAAAAATGTAATAAGATATTTTTTTGAAGGCAAAATAATGCAAATCTATGTTGAAAAACATATTTATTTAATTTTTTTTTTCTTTTTTTTTCATTTTTTTTTACTCTTAATATTTTCGGGCAAGGCCCATCTTCAGATAGTTGAAAAGTTTCCATCTGTGTTTGTTAAACTCAACTGTGGTATTAATCCGTTGAATCTTCTAATGGAAATTTAAAAGTTCGGCAAAGATCGTAAAAATTCCGTTAAATCCCGTGTTGTGTTGTGTTTTGCGGGAAGTTTTGAAAATCATTTCAGATATGTTCTTTTAATACTATAAAAATAATAAGGTTACATATATATATTTTAATTTTAGGTTGGGAATTTAAGCGATGCAAGACCATTTGGATACGTTTTCTTTTTTTAAAATTGGGTGAAATAAAATGGGACAAATAAGTAATCTTCGATTAAGCGACACCAGATAATCTGGATTTATACGTTTCCGTTGCGTCTTTGAGGATTTGGACGGTTTCATTTTTAATCAGAGGATGCTGCAAGATGATAACCGTCGGTAGATTAAAGAACAAGAGTATAGTTGAGTGTCATTAACCCGGCACTCGATTAGAACTAAGAACAAGGTATTCGGTAACCCTACTTTATACTGCTGAACTGTATGCACAATTGAACCCACTAAAATGGAATTAAAGTAACCCCTGTGGCTTTTAAGATAAGAGGGTTGGGGTCTGTTTTAGATAAGTTTTTTGAAAAAAAAAATGAATAAATAAAAGAGAAGGACTCATCACTCGAACTGGGTTTCTTGTTCACGAAAGTGAGCTTTCATGATGATAAGAGTGACCTGAGTTTGACAGAGGTCAGATAGCTATCAAGAAGAGCAAACAAACTTCCTAAGTGACGGTTGTGTGTTCTTCCGTTCCTGCCCTATCACTCACCCCCAGAACTTTGACCCTGCCATGCTGGCTGTCTCTTTCAAAAACTTTCGGTTTCGTGTGGTTTCTTTGTTTAACGGCATATCAACCTTCATGGTTTATTTAATACAAAAGCTATATTTGTAAAACAATAGTAGTAGTACTATTTAACCTGGTTTCGACTGGAGAGTCTAGTGGCTTCGTCCCTGGACCGCATGTTAACGTCATTGATCCCAGGGGGCCACCCCCAGGCAAAACCTGCCCCTCGATTTAAAGGGACAGGGCTGGTGTTATTGCTCGGTGCATGAGGCGCCTCTCTTGAGGATGAATACCGACGGGATCAACGCATTTTTTGCAGTTGCCTCCCATGAGCTTCGGTTCGTGGGTGGTCCCACATTAATAGGGCCTTGTGCCTAACCTGTACAACGTGGAGTACGTGGTAAATATAACTGGACAGATGAGGAGGTTCATACCTTTCCCAAATGTATATATATATATATATATATATATATATATATATTTACCAACCACTTCGCACGAGTAGGATGTGACACAAGGCCAATTTCTCAAAGATACCAAAGATGAGCAGAAGAATAATAGAAGTAAAGAAAGAGAGTATACAACAAATGGTGAAGCTTGGGTCCAAATAGTTTCCTTCTGCTACAATTATAGGTGTTTCTTCTTCCTTTTCAGGAGAAGATAACTGGTATACATGCGTGTTGGTAAGTTAGATCATTTTGGTATATATATTTATCAATCCCTCCGCACGGGCAAGATGTGACACAAGATCAATTTTTAAGCGGAGTTCAACAGATTTGAATTTAGAGTTTTCCTTCTAGACTGGTTGCCTAACCAAGGTTAAAAAGCCCAGTCCGCCCTACTATTTATCGATAAGTGGAGGGAGAATAGTTGGATTCATACATTTCCCAAGGGTATTATCTCTATATGAAATGCAAACAGCCTCGTCCAGTATTTGAACTCGTCACGTCGTGTTCATTTCCTACAACGGTAACCATTATACTACGCGCCTTCATATATATATATATATATATAATATATATATATATATATATATATTCACACGCACAACCCCTCCGCACGAGCTTTTTCAGCGAAATTAAACAGTATTTCCTTCTTCTAGACTGGTTGCTTAACCAAGGTTAAAGAACCCAGTCTGCGCCACTATTTACCTATAGTTGGATTCACACCTTTATTAAGAGTAATTGTAAGGACCAGTTTAGCTCAGTCGGTAGAGCGTAGGACTAGGAACCTGAAGGTTCCGGGTTCGATACCGGCCCTCGCCAACTCAGCGTATGAGTAGCACAGGGATATGTGCAGTAAAGTGAGGAGCTTATGGTAGGTGTGGCGCTCCACCACAGACGCCAAAAATAATCTCCTTGGTCTAGCGCTATTGAAAAGGGGATAGACTTCTTCGCTGTCTGGCTAATACCGACTTTAGGCCACCCTGACGACTTTTATCAAGTGTAATGGTTAGCTTTATCGAAATGAAATAATGGTTAGCAAGCTAGTCTCGCTTATCCATTATAACTGAAGTTTATTAGGTACTTATTTAAAGAACTTAACTACAATTGGTATCAATAACACCATCATGTTACATACAGCTCTCTGGCAAGGTCCGGGTATTTTTCCATCTTTTCGCCTTCTTTCACTTTCACTCTGTTGTTTGTTAGTACGACAGAAACCACTATATGAGAAGTAATTTTCTTCTTGCTAATTTTTGTTGAAAAAAAAAACAAAACAAGTTCTTTGTTGAGGAGGGCGTCAGCAATCAAGTCCGACGTTAACTGGTAAAGTGATTCGTCACCTGTCTGTCTGTCTGTCTTTCTTTCCTTCCTTTCCTTTTCTTTTCTTTCCCTCCTTCGCTTCATAGGTCAGTCAGGTGCGCGTGCCGCTCTGCCTGTCTTCTTTGGACTCCCGCTATTTATGGACATAGCTTTCAACATCCGGGGTACCCGAGTTAGAAACAATTCGGTTAATATGGTCAGGACAATCATCCAGGTAACTGAGTCGAACCTCGCGTCTGCGTAACGCCTAAGTCTCATGTTTTGCATTCGGGGTGGGGACGCGGGTTCGATTCTGGCAGGCAAGACAATGTCTTGCTCTCTTTCTCAGAGAATACGGTAGTTGCCGTGCATTGCCCCCGTTCTCTATCACATAATTAAAACTAGGTCTGGTTTTCTGGTCTAAATTGGTTGATCCGTTTCGATATCAATGTCTCAGAGAATTGAGCACTCTTGAACTTTCTCGACCATAGGTGCAGTGTTCAGTAAATTTCTATACCTTGACTGCTTGATTTGAATGACATTGTGGAGTCTTATATATACTGTCATTTTGCAGTGGACTTTGTAGCTTTCGGGATTGTATTGAGTTACAACCGTTTGCTGCCTTGTCTTCCCAGTTTGACGGTAATTGGACTTTAATTATTCTTCACAGATGTAATGGCATATTAACTTCTTTCGGGTTATGTAATGCTGAAATTTTATTAATTCCTAAATGTTTGATTGTATGGTTTCATTACATTAAATCTCTTTATAATAATCATAATAATTTGTTTGTAAACATGGTAAAACATGGTGAATGAAAACTGATTGTAGTAATCACTTTCCTAACTTCTAAAGTCTAACAACAAAGTCTGTTGCTTGCAAGAACAACTTCGAAGTCTTCAACGTATCCTCAATACCATGTTCCAAAGCATGTCGTCTTTTTCATTAAGCGTTAGATGGGCTTGAACAATGCTTTATTGGGAATCAACTATATCATTAAAATTTGATTGAAAGTGTTACTTTCTTTGTTCTTTTGCTATAAGAATTCATAAACATATGATAGTATGTCTTCTTGAATAAATTAACCCTAACTCTAACCAGTGTACGACAGAGTATTCGGAAATTTTCCAACTTACGTTGGCAAAATAAAAAAAGAATTCTGAATGATATAATAATGATATATTCTTCACAATAAAATATCGACCTCAATGTGAACTCCGTGTTTCAAAAAGAAAGGAGAAATCTCCACATTCAACGGTAAGTCTCTAAAGCCAGTAGAACAATTCTCATACTTAGGTAGTAATATCTCATCCACAGAAAGCAATGTTAATACACGAATAGGAAAGTCATGGTAGGCTATAAACAGATTATTAGTCATATGGAAATCCGATTTCACTGACAAGTTAAAGCGATAATTCTTCCAATCTGTGGTTGTACCAGTGCTGCTGTATGGCAGCACCACTTGGGCCCTAACGAGGCGCCTTGAGAATAAGCTTGATGGGAGCTGCACAAGAATTCTGCGTGCGGTCTTGAACAAGTCGTGGAAGCAGCACCCCACAAGGAAGCAGCTGTATGGCCATCTGCACCCTATCTCACAAACTATCTGAGGGAGACGGAGAAGTCATGCTGGACACTGCTGGAGGAGCAAGGACGAACTGATAAGCGACGCTCTCCTGTGGAAGCCAACACATGGACATGCTAATGTGGGCCGCCCACCAGGGACTTACATAGACCAACTATGCGAGGATGCTGGTTGCTGTGCAGAGGACCTCCCAGGTGCACTGAGTGATAGAGAGGGATGGCAAGAGATTATCTTGGATATCCGTGTGGCGTCCCATATCAGACGCCAAAAAGAATCTCTTTGGTCTAGCGCTTGTGAAAAGGAGATAGACTCCCTCGATGTCTGGCTGATACTAACTTTAGGCCATTCCGACCACTTTACTTATTTTACTTACTCCTCTGTAGTGGTGCAGTCGGTGTATTCTAAACCTACAGGGCTACTGGTTATTGAAAAAAGTTCAGGTAGCGGCCACAGCAGTTATAACAATTAAAATTACAACAATAAAAGTTATGCAACGTATTTAGGTCAGATGAGAGAGAGACGCCATTTTTTTAAACAAATGAAACAAAAAATGCAGATGGTTTAATTATTATTTTTTTTATTTGTCATTTTTTTTTATTCATTTGAAACTTTCTCTCCTCAAAAACACCGTGAACCTCACAGTCTCCTCTCAGATCTTTCTTTGTTGTCCTACGTTCTCCACCATCTTGGAAGACAGAAAATTAAATTTCTTAACGTAAGAAATACATTTATAGCTGCTATAAAAATATAATATATATATATTATTACAGTATTTTATAACTGCTAACATGACCGGTGTTAAAAACTTTTTCTTTACTAATTATATTACTCTGTATATAATTCCAGAATTATTGTGCATTGAGCTCTCAACTTTGAACTATAACAATTTTAACATTTCGTTGTTATAAAGGCTCTGCTTAGAATAATTCCAAGTAACCTGGGGATTATATATATATATATATATATATATATATATATATATATATATTATTATTATTATTATTATTATTATTATTATTACTAAAGCTGAGTTTATCAACCTTCTCCAGCTAAAGGATTTTTTTCTATTTATGTTATGGACACAATATTTATACTTAGATATTCCTTGGTGTTAGCACTACAAAGTGTATGAAAAAAATTCAGTTTAATTGGCTTTAATTAGGCGTAATTAGCAATTAAGTCAACGACCGACCAATCCCTGTTTCACAGACTAACTGTCTCTCTTCCCATCTCTGTTTGTCAGTTAAGTTAACTCTCCTCCCACTCTCTATTTGTCAGTTAAGCAGAGTTAAAAAAAAAGAGTAAAAAATCCAGCAGCCAGGGATCACCCCCCCCTAACCCCCCGTAGATTCGCCCACTTCCCTTTCTCCAGGCGAATCTTATTCAAATGAGCAAACGTTTTGGTTTGTTTTAATATAAATCAAAAGTATCTTTTTACGGCATGATTTCAATTTTAGTTGAGCGTAAATTTTACGAAATTGAAATCATGCTTTAAAAAAGATTTTTTTAAATTACTTATTAATTCATAGAGTATTAAACTTACTTTAAAAAATATTTCATGTTGGGTAAAAAAATAGTTATATATTTAAATATTATGGAATTCAAATGAGCAAACATTGACTACTCCCACTGTTTAAGTTTTCTTCGGGCTTAAAAAATTGTTTTAGTTAAAACTAAAACAAACTAGACTGACTTCTTATTTAGGTCGGTAAAATTAAAACGGAAAGTTTTTTGCTGGTACCAAATGACAGTTTAACTGCAGTCTATGAATTAACATTTTGCGAATTTGGTTACGGTATTAGGGGATTAAGGTTGTTTTTAATTACGTATGGCTTTTAAAAATAAACAACAAAAAACACAAATTACTATACATTTAATGTTGAAAAATATTTTCTAAACTAAGTTTAATTGAAATTATACATTGCTATATTAACACAAACAACTGTCTCAATAATAGATTCAATAATTAATTTCAATGGTTAATTAAATGTATAGTAATTTGGTTTTTTTTGTTGTTTATTTTTTAAAGCAATACGTAATTAAAAACAACCTTAACCCCCTAAAACCGTAACCCAATTCGCAAAATGCTAATTCATAGAATGTAGGACTGACTTCTGACTTAGGTTGGAAAATTAAAACGGAAAATTTTTTGCTGGTACCCAATGACAGTTTAACTACAGTCTATGGATTAACATTTTGCGAATTGGGTTACGGTTTTAGGGGATTAAGGTTGTTTTTAATTACGTATGGCTTTAAAAAAATAAACTCTGTCTTTAGTCTTTTTATTTATGCAGAAAATAGTATCAATCAAATATATACCACTCCGATATTACAGTCTGAATAATACAAATAATTTTAATCTTTGCGGAGTTCCGTCAAGGTCTCTTGACTCAAAACATGCTTGCCGGTGACTGCGGAAAAAACAAAAAAAAAAACAAAAGAAAAACACCAGCTACGATTGAAGTACGTAGCGGAAGCGGCGTGAAAAACAAAAACAACTAGGGTTTAGGGTTTAGGATTTGGGGTTGGGGTTTAGGTTTAGTTTAATGGAAAATAAATAAATAAATTGGCTTAATGGGTGACCCAACGGGTCACGTTTTGTCTAGTATATATATATATATATTAGAAATTTGAAAAAACAAATGTTCCGAAATAGGATGAATTTATTTATCGATGTTTAAACATTTCGGTTTCTTTAAACCTTCATCAGGATGTATCTTGGGGTGAAGAAAATGATGGATGTTTTATAGATGACAGGAGATGAAAATGTTTATAAAATCTTTTTTGTTGTGTAACTGTATTTGTTCAGCGTTATAATTTTTGAAAGACAAGTCGCGATCCATATATATATATATATATATATATATATATATATATACTAAACAAAGCGTGACACGTTGGGCCACCCATTGAGCTCTAGATAGATAATTGGAATTAGGGAAAAGTGAGTTTGCAAAGCGAAAATAATAACTAGATAAATAAATACGACCGGATAATTAAAAAATGCATAAGAATCATTTTGTAAGATTTTTAAGAGAGGGAACCTTTGACCTAATTTAGATTTATATGGACCCGCTTATAATGTTGTGAAGCTACGGGCTAGCTGCTTTTGAAACTTAACATGCAAATATATTTCTTAATCTCTAATCACTATCTTTAGACTCAAAGAGAAACTAACTCATATAACGAGGAGGTAATAGAGAGTGAGAAAGTGACAAACAGGATGTGAAGTAAGCAACGGGTCAGTTTTTGACTTAATTGCAAATTACGACAAATTAGAACCAATTAAAATGAATTTTCTCAAACATTCCTTAATCCTAGAACTAAGGAATATTTTGATATGGATTTTGTGTGTGTGTGCATGTGTGTGTGTTTAACCTGTTTACTAAGAACAAGTAGACCTTTTAGCTTTCAGTGCAACGTTCTAACCATTAGGTGACCTCCTGCCAATGGGCGGAGATCGGTATGTTGCACTGAGAGAAAATACCGTTTTTTTTAAGTGTAAGCCAAGTGAACTGTTGGAATGTTAAGGATGTAGAATGTTTTAAAGCTGATTCGTTTCGTAGGAGATGAAGAAGTTTATTTATTTATTTTTAAATTTTTCATTTTTTTTAAGTTGATAGCAAAAAAAAAAAATTACAGAGGCGAATAAATGTGACGTGAATAAGGGAAAAGGTAAAAGCAAAACAAAAAAACAAACAAACAAACAAAATGGCTGAGAAATTTATTATTTAATCGGTTAAACCGGGTGGTCAGCGTCATGACTTTTCCCATGACCCCAAATAAAATGGCAAATAAAATATGAAATCTTATAAAATCATTCCGCTTAACTTCCTTTGATGTTTTGTTCACATCGATTGGTAAGAAAAAAAATCCAAGAAAAAACAATAATAAAACAAATTCTTTTTCTAAAACATTCAAAAACAAAAACAAAACAAAACAAAACCAAAACAAAGAAAATTAAGAGACTTCACTTAAAGGACAAACTGCCCTGACTGAACTGGAGTTGTAATACTTGTTAAGGTCTCATCTATGGATCAAATAGATCTGTTTTTAAATATAATATATAACTGTGTTTAAAAACAAACTCTTAAGACATAATTACACATAGAATAAAATTAGCCCGATACCTTAGCCTCTACGCATGAAATAACCCTAAACAAGGTTGAGATGCCGTAAAAATCAATCATAAGATTATTTATCTATAATTCTATGCCATCCTCGTATTTCATTATGATCATATTTATCTAAGGAAAAACAAAAACTTAATGAATGCAGAAAGATAGGAATATATATATCTATATCTATCTATCTATCTAATCTATATATAATATATATATATATATATATATATATATATATATATATAATATATTATATATCATGAACTCCTCATTCTAATAAGATTCCTATCTTTTCTACATTCATTAAGTCCCAATAACATTTCTGTTGCCTAATAATGAAACATTTGGTTCCTGTGTACAGAAATTATTTTCATACACATTTTATGGTGGGTGTGTCTTGTTTAAGTGGAAGTTGATATTTTCTATAACCTAAGGTTAATTCGTCTCTCTTGGCTTTTCTTTTTCCAATGATGTCCGCTTGGCTCAAAACACTCTCTTAATTTGCATAACATATTCAAAATGTGTTCGCCGTACTTTTTCCTCATAAAAAAAACTTGCCCTGTTCATGGTAATTTCTTTGACGAGGCAAGCCTTTTTTATTTCTTCTAAAAAAACACATACGTTGATTTAGCTTAGTCATTGCCGTTGAGAATTATGTCAGACGTGATTTTATAAAGTCTAATAAGGAGTCCTGAAAGATTGGAGTCTTTTCTGGGAGTGGACCGGATGCTCATTAGAATAAAGACTTTTGCATGTAATTAGTATTATCTGCGTTATTCGGACTATTGTCCTCATCTTTATTGTTATCTGTACAACGTTTCGGCCGATATACACTACGGCCTTCTTCAGGTATTTCTTGTCGGACTCGGGAACCTTCCAATTGGACACATGGCCTAGTGGATAAGGTAGTTAGGTTAAGACAGTTCTAAGTGACAGTTATCTCTGGGTTCCGGGTTCAATCCTGAGTAGCGGCAGTAACATAGAAAAATAATTAACACAACTCCTACCGCCAGCCATGGTTAGCGGAACGAGAACAGGATACCCCGTGGATTGAATAAAGGGTTACGTTCAAAGTTCCGTGATGGCTCCCGATTACGACAAGAAAGTTCCCGAGTTAGAAAAGAAGGTTCCCGAGTTCGAGAAGAAGGTTCCCGAGTCCGACAAGAAATACCTGAAGAAGTCGGAGGGTATATCGACCGAAACGTTGTACAAATAACAATAATGATGAGGACAATAGTCCGAATAACGCAGATAATACTAATCATCAAGCCTCATCTCAAACATTCAGAGAAATTGCATATCATTATTTTGCTGATTTCCTAACTGGTCGTATTTACACAAGGAATTTTTAATGTGGGTAGCCACGCAAAAACCAACATTGCCCTTTTCGGATGTAAAAGTAAAAAGTAAAGTCATAGGGTGTATTCCTTAATACGTAACAACATTTTAAATGATCTTTCTATTAATTTTGTGAATAAGAATATCGAATTCACTTCTATTTTACGTTTGTTATTAAATACCTTAACGCAGTGGTTCTCAAACTTACAGTCTGGCCGCATTTACAGTACTACAGATACTTGATAGCGCACTGTATACAAAATAGGACTAATATGTTATTAAGTTAACTCAGTGGTTCTCAAACTTTATACAGTCTGGCCGCATTTACAGTACTACAGATACTTGATAGCGCACTGTATACAAAATAGGACTAATATGTTATTAAGTTAACTCAGTGGTTCTCAAACTTTATACAGTCTGGCGCACTTACAATACTACAGATACTTGATAGCGCACAGTATACAAAATAGGACTAATATGTTATTAAGTTAACTGTTAAATATATATAAAAAAATAACACATTTAACAAATGAAAACTTAACATACCTCTATGAAGTTTATTCATTCCTGTGTTAATGAGAAACATGAGCTTGATGAGACCTTGCGATTTCTTCAATGTTTGGTCATGTTTGAGAGACAAATTCTCATTTCCTCATCAACGCATTGAAGAGTTCCTCTCTTTTTACACTTAATTGATGCGAGGGTTGGAAAATCCCTGTTCACATAAATATGAGGTGGAAAATTGCAATAAAATAATTTTTCTCAATAAAATTGTTTAAAACCTGTGTTTTTATTTAGTTGCAAGAAAAGTAACTTATAACTATCATAATAATGTCACAACGAAACAAGCAGAGTGTTCGTAAAGAAATGGTATAATATAGTAATTTTACAAATTACATTTGCTTTTCATATCTGGATAGATTTTTCAGGAATACTACGGAGCGCACCTGAAAAAGCTCTGGAGCGCACCAGTGTGCCCGGGTCCTCTGTTTGAGAACCACTTCCTTAAAGAAAAATAGAAAACACAATTACATATAAAAAATAAATGTTATAATATATTTGTTTTTATAAATCATCATCATAATCATGTCGCGCTATTAGCACGGATATCCATGACAATCTCTCGCCAACCTTTCCTATCATTCATTTTCCCAGGGAGGTCCTCTGCGCAGCAACCTGCATCTTTGCTTAGTTGGTCAATGTAGGTCCTTGCTGGGCGGCCCACACTAGCATGTCCGTGTGTTGGCTTCCACAGGAGAACGTCACTTATGAGCTCGTCCTTGCTTCTCCAGCAGTGCCCGGCATGTCTTATCCGTCTCACTCGAATGGTTTGTGAGATGACAGGTGGCCATATAGCTGTTTCGTCGTGGGGTGCTGCTTCCACGATTTTATTCAGGACTGCACGCAGCATTCTTGTGCAGCTCCCATCCAGCTTATTCTCAAGGGCCTCGTTAGGGTCCATGTGGTGCATCCGTACAGCAACACTGATACAACCACCGCCTGGAATTGTCGCTTTAGCTTGTCAGTGAGATCGGATTTCCATATTACTGATTAATTTGTTTGTGGCCGACCACGCTTTTCCTATTCGTGTATTTACATCGCTTTCTGTGGACAGGATATACCACCTAGGTATGTGAATTGTTCTACTGGTTTAAGGGGCTTACCGTTGAATGTGGTTATGTCTCCTTTTCTTTTGAAAATATGTACTCTGTTTTATCGGAGTTTACATGAAGGCCAATATTATTTGCTGCCTTCTCTAGGCTATGCAGTAGTGACTCGGCCTGTGGTGGTGTATCTGCAAAGAAGTGCAAGGTCATCAGCGTAGTCCGCATCTGTGATTTTCTGTGCGGGATATCGCCTGCTTCTTGCCTTTTTTTAGTGTGAAGCCTTCTTCTTTTATGGTATCTAATGATTTTCGGAGTACATAGTCTAAGCATAGAGCTCCCGAGAGAATATCTCGGCCATTCGAGTTTAGGCCTTAACAAGGTCTGGTCGATCCCACACACACACACACAGAGAGAGAGAGAGAGAGAGAGAGAGAGAGAGAGAGAGAGAGAGAGAGAGAGAGAGAGAGAGAGAATTGATAGATAGAGATCATTTATAAGCCGATCGAAAAAAAACTCTTATTGTTATTAAGTTGATACAGAAAGATGTACTTCTATTCAGAACATTGTCTAAAAAAAAAAAAAAAAGAAAAACAAATTAATTAACAATTAATTTTTTTTCTCAGAATATAAGGTATGTAAAACAATGCCAAGCTTTACGCTGTATTTACCAAGAGAGAAATGAAGAAGGAATGAAACTTTTGTGTGTGTGTGTGTGTGTGTGCGTATGCGTCGTTTTTATTTCATGAGCTTTAAGGGGCCGGGTTTACTCAGTCGGTAGAGCGTTCGGCTAGAAACCACATGGTTCCTAGTTCGATACCGGCCCTCGTCAACTCAGCGTATGAGTAGCACAGGGATCTGTGCGGTAAAGTAAGGAGCTGATGGTAGGTGTGGCGTTCCACTTCAGACGCAAAATAGGTCTCCTTGGTCTAGCGCTAATGAAAAGGGTATAGACTCCCTCGCTGATAGGCTGATACTGACTTTACGCCACCCCGACGACTTTACTTACTTACATAATCGGGAACATAAGGTTCCTTACAACTAAGCTATTATTGAAAGAAAATTATTATTTCTACTATTCTAGTTAATTAAATTTGTAAAACTCTGCTCCTTAGCGGGGACGTATTGTGGTTATTAATTAAATTACTTTTAATAGCTCATCCCAGTAATCACTTGATAGGCAAATGCAACAAACAAACTGCCACAAAAGAAAATACAAGAGTAGTTATGACTGTGTAGGAAAGGTGATCTATTGGGAATCGCTTAATAGATTAAAGTTTTGATCATGCTGACAAATGGTATATGCACAAACCAGAATCTGTCTTAAAAATGAGATCCATGAAATTCTCTGTATGTAGCAAAAATATTATATCTTATCGAGATTTTTAAAATGATCTGAGATAATACAGTAATTTTCTGTATGATTTTTTGATGTCTAAATTCCCGCAGAACATGTTTTTTTAGTGAGCGAAATGCTGGAGATAGTTTTGAAATGCTAATTAGAATGCTTTACTGCTTGCTGAATAGAAGAATTAATATCATCATGGACAGTTGTTAATTTTGTATTGCTAATTTGAATCTTTGTAAAGAATGTTTGGATGGCTCCTCATTGCACCTTAATATATATATATATATATATATATATATATATATTAATATATATATATCTTATTATAATGGAGATTGTGTGTTTGTCTGTTTGTAACCGAAACTATATCACTACTCAAGTCACAATTCCCTTTAGTTTTTTACGTCATATTCCCCATGAATTTTATTCAAAGTTTAATTATTAATAAAATTGTTTTACATTCTTAATACTGTTGTCCTTATCTACATACTATTAACATGCAATTGTATTTATATATATACTAGAAAATAGCAGTTTACAGTGTGTACGGGAAGGCTAATTTGCATATTGATATTAAAAAAATTGATTTTAATAAATATGTGCTTAGTATTAATGATTTCTAATTGTTTGGTTTTATCTTAATGAATAAGAACAACAATCTCGGAGATAAATCTTAAAAGAAATCGATTAACAAGAAAAAATAACTGTCATTTTAATCTTTAATTTAACTAAGGAGTTGAACAAGGAAAATTTAACAATGAAAGACGAGAATGATAAAAGAGTAAGTTTCAGTTGTTCTGTTTTTCGATAAGCTGTTTCAAATCTTTTCATCTGTATTCTTATTTAGTTTTATTAGCGTTTCTAATTCAATATCATATTTTATTACATTAAAACTTAAATACTTGCACCCAGAGGGTGCATATATTTGCTAGTATATATTAATATATATATATATATATATATTGATATATATATATATATAAATATATATATATATATATATATATATATATATATATATATATATATATATATATATTAATGCCCCATTAAAATCCCTATGTAAAAAAAGACCTTGCGTTGATTCAGCCTCTCTGAAAAGTAAAATATTGTCTACTGTTTAAAATCTTAAATGCAAAAGAAATTCTATGCTATTATCATTCAAATTTTATTTTTTAATTATCTTCACGAATATAAATCAAATCTCTATTATTTTTGCTCAAAAACCAAGCCCTGGTGATATCTAATGTGTATATATATTTACTTTTTAATTGTTTTATTTTCGAAGTTTCCTCCGGACATACAGATACACACAACTGCCATACAGATACACACAACTGCTAGTAATATATCTATGCATATATAAAATATATGCATAGATATATTACTAGCAGCGTCTACCCAGCGTCGCTGGGTATATGGGGATTTTTTAAAGTTAGTCCCGCAGATCCATTATTACTGAATCGTGAGTTGAATCCTCGTGGGATACCCCATTTAAATCCCCATGTAAAAAATAGACCTTGCATTGATCCAGCTACTCCGAAAAGAAATGTTAATGTCTACTATCTAAAATATTAAATGAAAAAAGAAATCCATGCTGTTATCATTTAAATTTTATTTTTTAATTATCTTCACGAATATAAATCAAATCTCTATTATTTTTGCTCAAAAACCAAGCCCTGGTGATATTTAATGTGTATATATATATATATATTTACTTTGTCGTCAATTGTTTATTTTTCGAAGTTTCCTCCGGACATGCACATACACACAACTGCCCTTTATATATGTATAGATAGATAGATTATGGATAGCGTTTCTAGAGTTCGCTCACCTATATATGATACCAGGTCGTTTTTTTTTTTAGCAAATCTCCTACAGACTGACGACTAAATAAATGCTTAGATCATTGTCGATAAATTCACCGACAAGATTTCTTCACTGGTAAGTTGGCGGCAAAAATGAACAAAGCAGACGACAGTACACAAATAAAAAAAATGTGGGAGTTTCCCGGCATCGAGCGCTGATGTGACATAAAAGTGTGAGACTTCTTTGGAGCCAGACTCAACTCAGTTCGTTCGATTGGGATTTTTTTCTCTTGAAAGCTGGGAATGTGCCTCGCCCAGTCGTCGCTTTGGCTTGGAAAGGTCAATTAGACTATATATATATATATATATATATATATATATATATATATATATATATATATATATATATATATATATATATATATGTCATTCATATATATATATGTATATAGACAAAAGTCATTCATATATATATATATATATATATATATATATATAAACAGACAAAAAGTCATTCTTTTCGTTTAATACGAGCCATTTCCGGCGAAGGTGAATCTGGTGTGTGTGTGTGGGGGGGGGAAGAGCTAAAATGATGTCGGAAGACGAAATGAAAAAAAAAATGTAAATTTTAGTATATACTAGACGACCTGAACATCTGCGGTGAAACCGCTAAATGATTCTAATTACTGTTTCAAAAGTTTAGCAGCTGTCCATGATGATATGAATGCTTCTATTCAGGGTGGGTTGAAGGATTCTAATTAGCATTTCATAATTACCAGCGGTCCATGATGATATTGACGCTTCTATTCTGGAAGTAGTAAAAAAAAAAGTAAAGTCGACATCAGCCAGTCAGCGAATCCCCTTTTCACTAGCGCTAGACCGAGGAGATTGTTTTTAGCATCTGAGGTGCAGCACCACACCTACCATCAGCTCCTTACTTTACCGCACAGATCCCTGTGCTACTCATACGCTAAGTTGGCGAGGACCGGTATCGAACTAGGATCCTTGTGGTTTCTAGCTGAATGCTCAACCGACTTAGCTAACCCGGCCACTTAAGTAGTAAATACTTCTAATTAAGGGATTCAAAGCTAACAGCTGTCCATGATGATATGAATGCTTCTATTCAGGGTGGTTAAAGGATTCTAATTAGCATTTCATAATTAACAGCGGTCGATGATGATATTGACACTTCTATTCTGGAAGTAGTAAAGGCTTCTAATTAGGGTTTCAAAGCTAACTGCTGTCCATGATGATATGGTTGCTTTATTCAGGGTGGGTTGAAGGATTCTAATTAGCATTTCATAATTAACAGCGGTCCATGATGATATTGACACTTCTATTCTGGAAGTAGTAAAGGCTTCTAATTAGGGTTTCAAAGCTAACTGCTGTCCATGATGATATGGTTGCTTTTATTCAGGGTGGGTGAAGGATTCTAATTAGCATTTAATAATTAACAGCGGTCCATGATGATATTGACGCTTCTATTCTGGAAGTAGTAAAGGCTTCTAATTAGGGTTTCAAAGCTAACAGCTGTCCATGATGATATGGTTGATTCTATTCAGGGTGGGTGAAGGATTCTAATTAGCATTTCATAATTAACAGCGGTCCATGATGATATTGACGCTTCTATTCACAGAGAAGTAAAGGATTCTAATTAACGTTGCATAATAGTTATCATTTCTTGCTCAACAGCTGTCCATAATGATACTGATGCTTCTATTTATAAAGATTGATGGTTTCTCATTAGCAGTTTATAGTTAGCAGCGGTCCATGATGATATTGATGCATCTGTTGCGGGTGGATTGAAGGATACTAATTAGTATTTCATGGTTAACAGCGGTTCATAATGATATTGATTCTTCTGTTCAAGGTGGATTAAAGGATTCTAATTACTGTTTCATAGATAACAGCTATCCATGATGATATTGATGCTTCTTTTCAGGGAGGATTGAAGGATTCAAATTAGCATTTCATAGTTAACCGTGATCCATGATGATACTGACGCTTCTATTCTGGAAGAAGTGAAGGATTCGAATTAGCATTTCATACTTAGCAGCTGTCCATGATGATACTGATGCTTCTATTCTGGAAGAAGTGAAGGATTGTAATTAACATTTCATAGTTAACGGTGGTCCATAGTGATATTGATGCTTCTTTTAAGGGAGGATTGAAGGATTCTAATTAGCATTTCATATTCAACAGTCGTCCCTGATGATATTGATGCTTCTCTTCAGACTGGAGGGAAGTATTCTAATTAGCATTACATAGTTAACACATGTCTATGAAGACCTTGATGCTCCTATTTATGAAGATTTATGGATTCTAATTAGAATTTTTATAGTTAATAGCGGTCCATGATCATAGTGATGCCTCTATTAAGGATAAAGTTAATCATTCTAACTAGTACAAAATAAATTTTTGAAAGATATTGCTTGAGGAGGTGGAAGTTAGAAATTAAATGTCGGAGAGTTTGAACCATAAATCATGAAATCATCAAATTTATTAAAGGAGTAAAAAAAACAAAAAACAATTTGAAATCGAAACTAAGTTCTATTAACTTTGAATATCTATTAAAATAAAACAAACTATATATAAATATATGATACTGGGGATGTATCTATTCAAACTTTAAAAAAAACAATGAGGACTGTCTAATGTTGCATGTTCAAATTTTGAGTGTATTTATTCTATGTTATGACGATTTCGAGTATAGTGACGTAAACAGTGACGTAGTTTTTGTTACAGACAAAAACCGGAAGCGAATCTCCATTATTAATAGAATTAGCATACCAGAGTGGCATGAATATATACTTATATTCCTTTTTACTTAACTGTCAATATCAATTGTTTAATCAGAGTCTTTTTGGGCAAAAAAAAAAGATACTAATATTTATCTGTGATTACTTAATTTTTGACACTAATGCAGAATAGCGCGCAAGATAAAATATCATTAGATTACGTATAAAAAGCATTACATTTACCACCACCACCATATTTCATTACATTTCCCGGAAATGCTCGAAACATTTGAGACGGTAGGGTTAGGATTAGCGTAATGGTTAGTGTCAGGGTTAATGTTAGGGTTAGTATTAGAGTTGTGTTAGGGTTAGGAGTTTCCGTAATCTAATGCTATTTATACGTAAAATGCGATTCTAATGATATTATCTCTTGCGCGCTATTCTGCATTTGTACCTAATTTTTAATTATAGTTAACATGTTTTGACTTTAATCGGTAACGAGATTAGGGTTAAAAGATCCCAGTCTGGCGATAGCCCCAGGCAATACCTGCCCCTTGGTTTAAAGGGGCAGGACTGGGTTTATTGCCCAGTGCCTGAGGCGCCCCCTTGAGGGCGAATGCCGATGGGATTTACGCAGTTTTTGTACCTACCATCCCATGTGCTTCGGTTCATGGGTGGTCCCACATTAAAAAGACCTTGTGTCACCCCCGCAAATGTTGGATTTGAGGTAAATAATTACTCCCGGGTCCACTCTGAGCCGGAGTGGTAGTACCTCTTTATATATATATATATATATATATATATATATATATATATATATATATATATTAATTAACCAGATGAAAATAAGCATTTCGGACTATATGACCTTTATGCACCCCTTTTTGATTTCGATTCAGAAGGACATGTTTTTCATTTACACCGTCAATATCCGGTTGTTTGTTAACAGACGATTTTTAGATTTAAAAAAAATTATAAAACTAACCCCTGACGGTGTAAATGAAAACAAATGTACTCAGCAAAGCAAAAGGGGTGCCTGAAGGTCATATGGTCCAGCATTTCTTTAAAAAGCGTTTTATAGGTAAAAAAAAAGAGCTCAAATGCTGGCTAGCAGAGCAACATACAAATATACTACCCATAGCTGGAGGGAGAATATGGTATTAACGCTATGTAGAAATGCAAACAGGCTCGCCAGGATCTGAACTCGGCTCACCGTGTATATTTCTAACGACTATCACCGTCAATGTTACTGATCTACGTGTAAAATCCGCGATACCTGACTGTCATGAATATATATATTTACCAACCTTTCCGCACGAGCAGGATGTGACACAAGGTCAATTTCTTAAGCGGAGTTCAACAGGTTTGTATTCAGAGTTTTCCTTCTCCTAGACCGGTTGCCTAACCAAGGTTAAAGAGTCCAGTCTGTCCTACAATTTATCCATAGCTGAAGGAAGAGTAGAATTCATACCTTTCCCAAGGGTATTAGCGCTAAGGAAAATGCAATTACCACATAAAGGATTTGAACTCGGGGCGACGAGTCCATTTCCCATGATTATAACCATTACACTACGCGCTACCATCTGTCATGAATATATATTTACATTTCCTTTTATTCGTCTGTCAATATCAATCGTTTAATTTTGACTGAGTGTTTATTGCCAAAAAGAAATATATATATATATATATATATATATATATATATATGATAAATAAAAATAAGAATAAATAAAAGGCCGCGTCGAATCATTAGTCATGGTACGCGTGTAAATAATGCCGCCGGCCCTGGTCTAGAGTGTCGGCTTCTTTCTCGCCCGATTGTGGCATTTGTTCGAAGGGTGTGGCGTTTTTTTTTTGTTTTTTTTTTTTGTTGTGCTTTTTTTTTTTTTTCGACATCGATCTGTAAACAAGCGGGCCAGGTAATTCTCGCATTTAATGTTAACGACAAGAGAAAATATTTCCTAGCGGTTTCTCTCTCTCTCTCTCTCGTCGTAATTCTGTACGAAATCACCTCACTTTTTTTGGCACGCCTTCACGACCATTGAATTAGTTATCGCACACACACACACACACACACCACACACACACACACACACACACACAAAAAAAAACAAAAAAAAAAAAACAAAAAAAAAAACAAACAAAAACAAAAAAAAAACATATACACACGCGTGTACGCTCGCAGGCACGTACGCATATTACAAATGAAATATAATATAATATAATATAATTATATATATATATATATATATAATATATATATATATATATATATATATATATATGTATGTATATATATGTATGTATTATGAGATTTCATTTGTAATATGCGCATGAAATATAATATAATATATAATATAGTATAATATATATATATATATATATATGTGTGTGTGTGTGTGTGTGTGTGTGTGTATTATATAATCATGTATGTATATATATTTCATTTTAATATACGCACGTGTTTGCCAACATGTGTGTGTGTATGTTAGTGCGTGTGATAACCATATATATATATATATATATATATATATATATATGTGTGTGTGTGTGTGTATAAGGCGTGTCAAAAAAGTTTCGAGATTTTTTGTACTTTTTGACACACCTTGTATTCCGAAAACAAAAGTTCCATTCATTCTTCATTTCTATCTTGGTAAATACAGCTTTAAACTTGGTACTTTTTTGACACACCTTGTATTCTGAAAAAAATAATGAATGGAACGTAATTTTTTTCAGAATACAAGGTGTGTGAAAAAGTATAAAGAAAATCTCAATACTTTTTTGACACACCTATATAAATATATATATATATATATATATATATATATATATATATATAAAAGTAAAGAAATAACAAAAGACTTAGAGATTTAGCTTATAGTCTATTTAAGGGAGCTTAGACAAAGTGTCTTACTCTCCCGACTCATCAGATGCGAATATATAACACTATATATATATATATATATATATATATATATATATATATATATATAATATAAGATTTATGATTAAATAAATTACTATTAAATCAAACCAAACCAAACCAATCAGCTATTAAATTATAGCGTCTTATCTGATATTAGTTTATCAACAGAAAGCGACGTCAATGCACGCATAGGAAAGGCATGGGCTGCTTTAAAGAAATTGTCAGTTATATGTAAATCCAATCTTGCTGACAAATTAAAGCGAACATTCTTCCAATCTGTAGTTGTATCAGTGTTACTGTACGGCTGCACTACGTGGACTCTAACGAAGCGCCTAGAGAATACGCTTGATGGGACTTGCACGAAAGTGTTGCGTGCAATATTAAACAAGACGTGGAAATAACACCCCACGAGAAAACAGCTGTACGACCACCTGTCCCATATCACACAAACCAACCGTGTGAAGCGAACAAGGCACGCTGGGCACTGCTGGAGAAGCAAAGATGAACTCATAAGTGGCGTTCTTCTGTGGAAGCCAACACATTTGCGTAGGTCGCCCAGCAAAGATGTACATAGATCAGCTCTGCGCGGATACCGGATACTGTACAGAGGACCACCCAGGGGCAATGAGTGATAAGGAAGGATGGCAAGAGATTGTCATGGATATCCGGCTGCCAGCGCAATAGGATGTTGATGACTGCTAAATAAAAGAAATGACCGTGTGTTACATCCTGCTACCCGGTTGATTAAATACATTCTTTGATGACTGAATAACAATGCTATGAAAAAATACACTGGAAATGTTTGCATATATATATATATATATATATATATATATATATATATATATATTATAATACAAAAGAGAAACTTAGATTTTAAGTTTGGGTTAAATTAATAAAATGTGGAAGGGGTTAAGATTTTCTTTCAATTTTCTTTCAGTCAAGAGACCACACCTTGTTTTGTGTCCGGTGAAGGTGCGACTTGAAAGAAGGAAAGAAAGAAGTGATATATATATATATATATATATATATATATATATATATATATATATATATATATATATATATGGTGTGTGTGTGTGTGTGTGTGTATGTTTGTGATATCTTAAATTCAAAACAGATATTATGTAATAAAATAAATTATTTAAAATTATAGAAAGTAATAAGTTATTTTCCTTTGTCAATGATATTAAATTAACCGTAATTTTTTGAGCGCATGAAATTTTAAGAATCAATTGTATATACTAATAGATATTTATCATAGATGTATTACATAATTTATCTCCATATCTCAAGCGTCCACCTTGGACTTATTTCTTGAGGAAACAAAGTAAAAATATGCAAATAGTTAATTGTTAATAAGTTAAATTTGTGATTGGGAAATTCTACAAGAAACGTAAAAATTCTTATATTATTTTTCCAAATTGTATCAGCAATATTCACCGGAAGTCGGAAGTTAACCAGACAAGATTATATATATATATATATATATATATATATATATATATATATATATATATATATAAAGGGAAAAAGGGAAGTGAATCCGACAATTATGTTGAAAGATAAATAGACAGAAAATGTTGTATGGATAAAAATTATTTATTGTAATGCCGACACGATCACCCAAGAGTTTGCCCTTGTATACATTGTATTCTATTTATCATTATTTTAAATACGAAATAAAATAAATAGAATAATAATAATAATAATAGAACAAATATAAAAAACATCTAAGTTTACAAAAAAAGCGCTAAACATCAGGGCAAGATATTTTGATATTTAAAAATAAAACGGTTCGAATACAGAAAATTTGGATGTGTTCGAAAAAACAATCTTTTTTGAAAAAATTGAGAGACGCTTACGGTTTGACGGTTTATGGAAATATTCTGTGACACACACACACACACACACACACACACACACATATATAATATATATATATATATATATATATATATATATTATGTATATTGAATTAAACCTGTTCGACTTCGCTTAAGAAATTGACCTTGTGTCACATCCTGCTCGTGTGGAGGGTTGATATATATATTATATATGAGAAGTAAATACACACGCGGTGTGTTTGTGATATGGCTTTTTTTAGCCGACAATTTTTGGGAGAATATGTGCTTAATTGAAGTCGTACCTAATTTTGAAAGTTAATTAATTAATAATTAATTAATTAGGCGGGCATACCTATTTTAAATGTAAATTTCTCGATTTGTCTAGCCTTACATTTAAATAGGTATGCCAGCCTAATTAATTAATTATTAATTAACTTTCAAAATTAGGTACGACTTCAATTAAGCACATATTCTCCCATATATATATATATATATATAATATATATATATATATATATATATATGAAAAATAGATGGAAATTAATCCGACAGTATGAAAAATTTTTGAAAAATGCATGTTCTGTTTTTAAAATAAAAATGCATGTTCTGTTTTAAAATAAAATAAATTTTATTTTAATTTTTAAAAAATCAGAAGCATTTTCTATAAACTATAATGCTTCTGATTTTTTAAAAATTAAAATAAAATTTATTTTATTTTTTAAAACAGAACATGCATTTTTCAAAAATTTCAGCGGTTGAACCCAGCGTTCGTTTCTGTAAACAGTCTTTTTTAACGGATATCTTCTCTTCCCATCTATGTCGCTCTTTGATGAAGACCAACTTATCGATTTGGTCGAAACAGTACTGTCAGCAATTACATAACAAACATCATATGTTTTTTCATAATGTTAAATTTCATATATATATATATATAATATATATATATATATATATATATATATCAACCTTCACCGGATACAAACAAAACAAGTTGTGGTCTCTTGACTGAAAGAAAATTGAAAGAAAATCTTAACTCTTTCCACTTTTTATTAATTTAATCCAAACTTAAAATCTAAGTTTATCTTTCGTAGTTTATATGCAAACATTTCCAGTGTATTTTTCATAGCATTGTTATTCAGTCATCAAATAATGTATTTACATCCTGCTCGTGTGGAGGGTTATATATATATATATATATATATATATATATATATATATATATATATATGCAAAAAATGAAAACTTGTAGATTGCCTCCACTTTCACGGATACAAAGTTGTACCTTAATTCGAGCACTTTGTAGATTTTGGAATCAATTCTCTTAACTTTGTATGAATTTCATATGACTAACAATTACACCACGGGCCTCTACAGAACAAAGTGATATAAGGTGGGGATTTTTGTTGACTATAATTGAATAACGAAAATAAATGGCTAATAAGGCCAATGCAAGATAGACAGGTACACTCGCTGGGCTGCAGTTGAAGGTCTGGTCAAGCTTTGATGTTATAACGTTGTGGTTCTTTTTCTTGCACCTTTTGTCCTTTTGGGTGGGTCTGCAGGTGTTTTTTTTTAAGGAGAAGACATCATGGTTGGTTGTGAAACTGTTGATAGAATAAATATCTATCTATCTATCTATCTATCTAGTAGCATTAGAAATAAGTACACAAATGTATTTTTCTGTATTTTCTGAGTTATAGAACATTATCGATTATTTGAAAATCTGATCTCTGATTTCTTTCTTTTTCTACCATTTTGCTACCATTTTCACCTCTTAAGCCAGTAGAACAATTCACATACCTAGGTAGTAATATCTCATCCACAGAAAGCGACGTTAATACACGAATAGGAAAGGCATGGTCGGCCACAAACAAACTATCAGTCATATGGAAATCCGATCTCACTGACTAAGCTAAAGCGACAATTCTTCCAGGCTGTGGCCATATCAGTGCTGCTGTATGGCTGCACCACTTGCACCCTAAGGAAGCGCCTTTAGAATAAGCTAGATGGGAGCTGCACAAGAATGCTGCGTGCAGTACCCCACAAGGAAGCGGCTGTACGGCCACCTGCCCCCCATCTCACAAACCATCCGAGTGAGACGGAATAGACACGCAGGACTGCTGGAGAAGCAAGGACGAGCTAATAAATGACGTTCTCCTCTGGAAGCTGGCACATGGACATGCTAATATGTGCCGCCCACCAAGCGCCTACATAGACCAACTATGCGAGGATGCCGGTTGCTGCGCAGAGGACCTCCCTGGTTCAATGAGTGATAGATAGGGATGGCAAGAGATTATCATGGATATCCGTGCTACACGCGCGATATGATGATGATGATGATGATGATGATGATGATCTATCTATCTATCTATCTATCTATCTATCTATCTATTTCCTTGTCAATATCTCCTCCTGTCTATCGAGGTCAGTACATATTACTTTATGGAGAAATGTAGAATAAACACGGGTTATTACAATGGATAGAAATTTATTAGTCGTAGTGCCGATGTTCGTACATTCAAGTATGAACGCTAATCAACGAATGGTTACGATAATCTATAGAGTGTACATTTTCATAATCTATGCATAGATTTGTCAACCCCCTGTTTTTCTGAAGGGAAGGCCCCTTTTCATATCACGGGTGGGACTTTCCATGGAATATTACAGAAAGCCCGCGAAATACGTGAAGTCACGTGGGACCTGGTTGGCTCTCAGTTTCAGCTTGGACGTCAGGCAGATAAGATGTTACTGCTTTAGCTGAGACTCACTGCACACACGCGCTGTGATTAGTTGGAGAAATATGTTTAGTTAAGAAATAAAAGTTTAAATAAATAATATGGTTTTGTGGTTGATGAATGTCTTGGCGACAAGACTGACCTAGAAGACCAGACACGAAATCCCCAAGACTAAGTCCAGACGCTGGAAGAAGAACGTAAGATACCAAAATGAACAGAAGAATAATAGAAGTAAGAAAGTAAAGATAGTATACAACACTAATCAACGAATGGTTACGAACTTTTTGTACACATTTTCCAAACTCAGTGCATTCAAACATCATCATCTTCTTAACTACATAAATCTTTTTTCTCCTTGACTAGTTTCAAATTGTCCTGAAGAAGATTTCTTTATAAACCGAAATGTTTAAACATCGACACTACGAGTAATACATTTCTATCTTTTGTAGCATCCCCTGTTTGTCCTACATATCTCCGTATGTTACATAATCTATGCATAGATTATTGTCAACCCTCTGTATTTCTGAAGGGATGGACCCTTTTCATATCACGGGCGGGACTTTCCATGGAATATTACAGAAAACCCGCGAAATACGTGAAGTCACGTGGGACCTGGTGGGCTCTTCAGTTTCAGCTTGGACGTCAGGCAGATAAGATATATCTGCCTTAGCTGAGGCTCACTGCACACGCGCGCTGTGTTAGTTAGATGAAGATGTTAGTTAAGTAAATAAAAGCTTACATAAATAATATGGTTTTGTGGTTGATGAATGTCTTGGCAACAAGACTGACCTAGAAGAAGAATTGAATCAAGGACGACCAACCAGCGAGAACAGAGAAATAGAAGTCCAGACGCTAGAAGAAGAATGCAAGATACCAAAGATGAGCAGAAGAATAATAGAAGTAAAGAAAGGGTATACAACACATATACTGTCGGATTAATTTCCTCATTTTACTCCCATAAACAGTTATATTAAAACTAAGAGAATTGTGACTTGAGTAGTAATATAGTTTTGATTACAGACAGAAAACCACACAATCTCTATTATAACAAGATTTACCAATCCCTTCAGACAATACTAAGTCAATCTTTTATGTGAGGTTTAAAAGATTTGAGTTTTCCTTCTCCTGAACTAAGGACAAAAGGTACAGGAGGAAGAACCAATACACAATGCCATTAAACCCTACCCTGACCAGACCTTCAGCTGCAGCTGCTGTGATCATACCTGCCTGTCCTGCATTGGACTTATCAGCCAGGAACTGCCTGCAGTCAACATGGACTACCCCCTTATTCTTCTTTCTTTCAAATCCTGGATATGGCTATTTGTATTTCACATAGCACTAATACCCTTGAGAAAGGTATGAATCCATCTAGTCTCAAATCCAGCTACCAGTAAACACCATACTAAGATTAAAGAATCAAGTCTTACCTACTATTTACCCATAGCTGGAGAGAGAATAGTTGGATTCATACCTTTCCCAAAAGTATTAGCGCTATGTGGGAAAAAACAGCCTCGTGTCCATTTACTACAATGGTAACCATTACACCATGTATCTCCATTGTTACATTATGATCTTAAAGTTAATACATTCAAACTCGGGTGATTTCTGGTAGTATAATGGTTAACAAGCCTGTCCCAAAAGAAGGTTCCCGAGTCCGACAAGAAATACCTGAAGAAACATCCACAATAAACTCTTCCTAATCAAACCCATTTTGGGAGACTGGAGACCAACTTTAAGGAATTCTAGAAAGGAACATTCTGTCATTGTGTCCCGATTATGCATTGGTCATACAAGACTATCGCACTCCTATATACTCAAACAAGAACAACAACCACAAGGTGAAACATGTCAAACACCTTTGACAGTTAAACACTTATGTTCGAATATCGACACTACGACTAATAAATGTCCGATTAATTTCCTCATTTTACTCCCATATCACTCTAGGTAGGCGCCCGTTGTTTAATGGCTATCGTTGTAGGAAATGGACACAGTTACACGAGTTCAAATCCTGTACTAGGCTTGTTGCATTTCACATATATTTCCAGATATGGATAAATAGTAGGGCAGACTAGGCTCTTTAACCTTGACATGGCAACCGGTCTAGGAGAAGGAAAACTCCGAATTCAAAACTCCGCTTTAAAAGTTGATGTTTATTGTACTTTTATACTTACATTTGTGTAATTGTTTCTTAACCCATTACCTACCAAATTTTCCCCACAACTGTGCCAAATTTTCTTGGTAGTTTTTTCAACTAGTTCTCTATAGAAAAAAAAAGATTAAGTACCAGTCTCAGGGTTGGTTCACAGAGAAAATAAAAGATGGCAGAAGTGTTCATGTAGTAATTTTTCAGTATATCTTTGAGCGTAAAGAGAGAGATTGTAAAGTGTGAGCAGTAGATTGAAATTATTCGTATGTTAATTTTCAGCAGCTGTATATTATATATAAGACGGGGTCATTTTTTATTTAATTGCAAATTTTAGCAAAATGATTTTTATGTTTTTATTATTATTCTCCGGTCGTATATATATATATATATATATATATATATATATATATATATACTACATATAATCCTATATAATATATTAACAATGTTTCTTTTTTAAAGTTGGGCTTATACGAACATAAAAAAATATAAATGAATAACTCAAATTTATGGCTTAGTATTGATTCACTTATTTTTATTGTTACTTTTTCATATAATTTCAACGAACCTGAAAATATATGACAAAAAATAATTAAAAAAATAAGTAATCAAACTTCATGAGTAATTCGAGTTCATTCAGCTATATTTAATGCTCGTAATAACGCCCAACTTTAAAAAACAACATTAAAAAATAACATAACCAGAAAAGATACGAGACCACCTAAAAACAACATAGATTATAGTCATATATAAATTCCACAATCCCGTGATATTGTCTACCTTCTCCACCACACACACTCACCACACACACAAATATACTATAAAAAATATATAAAAATCTATATATATATATAATATATATATATAATATTATTGATGATTTGACTGATTGATTAAATACTTTTGTAAACTTAAATTTCTTCCTAATCACAGTTATTACCCCAGATTTCAATAAGGCTGACCAACGGGTCTTAGTGGCTTCATAATGAATGGTTATCGTCAAGCAACAGCAACATATGCATTTCTACCACGCTCAACCTTTGGGACTATGCCCCTCTTGCCCAGATTACAATTATAAATTTTAAAAAGCAACTGTAATTACGTAGAAAAACCTCTCCCACTGTAACCTGTGTAGAACTTTTCTCCATTAGCTATCAAACTTATATATTACAGGACACCTCTTACAGATCAACCCCTTCCTCCATCACGTTACACACGTGTACATTCTATATCAAACTACACTTTATGAGAATATTAACTCTTTGCCATCAATTTTCTTGTATCTCATCAATGTTCTCTATGCAAAAATGATAACACTAGGTTGGTCACAGAGAAATACAAAAGATTCAAAGTATGTTCAACTATCTGATTTTCTCCGTGAGCAATGTGCACACGTGCGAAAGTCAGCACCAGCGGCTACATTAATGCAGTTGGTAGAAACCATAGTGAGCAAGCTTAAAGCAAGCAAAGAGTTAATAATTTTTGGGGAGGGGAGAGTATATGAACCCTATAAAACCGAAATATTTTTGAAAGCAGGCTTAATTTGGGCCGGTTAGCTCAGTCGGTAGAGCGTTCGGCTAGAAACCACATGTTCCTAGTGATCCGTCCTCCAAACTCTACGTATGAGTAGCCACAGGGATCATGTGCGTAAATAAGGAGCTGATAGGTAGGTGTGGCTTCCACCTCAGATGCAAAATAAATCTCCTTGGTCTATAGCGTAATTGAAAAGGGGATAGACTCCCTCTGCTGAATTGGCTATATACCGACTAGGCCGCCCCGAGACGACGCTTACTTTACTTTTTATATTGGCCCTAATAGGTACTATCAGTTTGGGTCAGAGTGATCTATGGAGTATGGCAATGAAAGTTTACTCACGTTCTAAAGAAATTTCAAAATTGGGCCTCACCATCAATGCATTTTAGTGTCATTCCATTAAGAATTAAATGTGTGGTTCATATATAATACTTGTTAGAAGCCAGGGTAAACCATTACAACGTAGGTGTAACACAATGTATTAAACCGACTGCAAAGAAGTGTAGCAATGACATAACGACGAAAAGATGCACTTGTCTCGCCTTTTATTTGCAACAACAAGATCGGCAAACAACGGTAATTCCGTTGCCAATGATAACTGCTTGTTCTCGACCACAGCCTCTCAATATTTAATGCTCATAATAATAGTGTGTCATATTAGGCGGAATAATACGTAGTAAAATTTAATCGATCAAGTACTACCAGCTTGTTAGACTAAAAGAATCATCAGATCACAGATGACAAACTTGTACGAAATTAAGATGAGTCCTACTATGGCCCCCACTTAATGGACCAGAGACACCACGGTCTTAGTCCATCTTTTGGATTGTTAACAATGAGAAGAAGAGATAGAGAGAAAGGAGAGAAGAGAGAGAGAGAAGAGCAGAGATGAAGAGAGAGAGAGAAGAGACGAGAGAGAGATTCCCCGGATCGTTGTTTTAATAGCTCAGCTAGTAGTTCACCTATGCGAACCCTTGGCGGCGAAGTAAGATAACCCTTTGGAACCCCAACAACGGGGCAGACAATCTCTACAAACCAGGAACCCCCCGTTTTTGGAGAGGTGGGTCGTACCCCTCCTAGCGAGAGACACTCATATTTATCGAAACCTCACCAACAGGACAAAAAGGTAAACACAAGGATGCGGATGAAAGTATCGAATTGTGAAAATTGGCGACTTATATCTTGATAAATAAAATAAGTGTTTAGATCGACTGGTGGGAATTCAGCTTCACCCAAATATCTGTTTGACAGGACTTAAATATTCTATTACGTACCATTAACAAATTTGAAAAAAAATCGTACATGGTTAAATAAAATATCTAAAACCCAGAAGCAGATCTCATCAGCACTAAATATTTTCTGTAAGACGTAACTACCAATCAAACCACACACACACACACACACAACACTATATAAATATATATAATATATTACTATATAATAGGTGCGGCATAAGTAACGGGTGTATGAGACGTGAAACGTCGAAACAGGTGCTGTGGTCATGACTATAATATATATATATATACTCGATATATAGTATATATTTTACTATACTAATAAACACCAGACATATTATTATCACACACACGAGTACAATTAGCCTATATATAACAGGTGCGGCATAATAAAGAGCGTTACTTAGCCGCAGCATCTGCATATCATATATACCTATACTACTATAAATATTATAATATATATACTATGTAGTTCTGTTGTTCGCGTTGTGTACTTTAGTTGCGCAACAGAGGACTAGTAATATTCGGAACCGAGACTGCACAGGTCGGATGCGACAGTAAGTCAATATATATTTTAGTCGTACTGTACTACAGAGACATATATACCTACTCCATAGGGATGGCAAAGTCAATTAAGCGATTATAGTTAATTCAGAATTTTCCTTCTCCTAGACCGTTTGCCCTACCATGATTAACAAAGGCCCAGTCTCGCCTACTATTTACCCATAGCTGAGGGAGAGGAGATTCATACACTCCCAAGGGTATTGCCGCTATTAGAAAGCAATTACCACGTCCAGATTAACTCGGGCACGAGTCCATTTCCCAGACTTTAACAGAGAATAGTGCTCGATGAGAACTATATATAATAATGCGTGTGTATCATATATGTAGTTGTATATGTATATGCGTATAGAATAATATTAATATATGTATGTATATGTGTATGCGTATAACGTATATAATATAAATATATGTATATATATAAATATATATATATGTACGATATTATACATATATATCAATGCTGAATCAGACTGGATTTTACTTCCTTCCTAGAATCAAAATCAGTTTGTGGATGAAATTCCTTTTCTAGGATATGTTGAGTATGCTCACAAGTATTAGTTATCCAGATCCTTATAAGCATTTGGGCAGTTTCCACTTGTTGCAATATTCAATGGAGGAGTATTTCCCCAGTCCCCTGTTCTGAAAATAATTCCTGAAAATTATGGCTTATAGAGTGACTCGAACACCACCACTAGCACTAGATAAGAAAAAAAACAAACAAAAAAAAAAACACCCAAAAAAACAAACAAGAAAAAATGCCTCTGTCTAAATTGATAGTCTGTCCTATAGTTAGTCCATGCCTTTCCTATGCATATATTTGCATTGCTTTCTATGAAGAATACTAACTACTTAGGTATAGAACTGTCTACTAATTCGTGAGTCGTATAACAATGTTCAACTTGCAAACATATTCTGGAGCGCTAAATACCATATTTAATAGTTAGACCATGTTTTTTGTTTTTAAAAGCACGATTCGAATAGTATAAAAGAAAGCCCTTTCAAACCCCCGATTGAATTTTTACCCCAAACTATCCAACGGACCCAAACATTCAGTAAGTTTAAGGACCTCCTAAACTAAAACAATGGAATGTAATTCATATTTAAGTTTACACGTTTTTAATTGTTTTTTTACATGCGTCCAAAACAAACATGAAAATTGCCAGTTCTGACGTCTTTTTCAAGTGTTTTAAACCTGAATTAACATGAATTTTATGCAAAATTTTGAAGTTAACCAAAATTTTTCCAAAAGTTGCAAACTATCAGGCATATTAGACTCGTTCGGAGCTTGCTAAAAATACCAAATTCAATGCTATTTTTTAATTTCAATAGTGCTAGCGCTGGGGCTGGGCCCCTCTCAAAGAAAACCAAGTACATTTATTTTTCTATATCCTCTCATTAAACCTGAAGCATACGCGAATCCCACAGCTTGCTGAATTTCTCATCAGTAGTGGGAATTTTTACGTGTGTCTGCTCCATCTTCTTCGTAGCCAGTCCGGCAACTCTTATACTTCTCTATCCACTCATACATACTTCCACACAGTAGTGCACTATCCCCATAATGTGTAGAAGCTTCTAATGATTTTAGCCAATGACACTCCTTCCAGCCAGAGAGAACGACCACTTTATTGGTGCATACACATGTGTATAGCAAGTAAAATGGTACGATCATCTTTAAACTCTCGACACGTGTCCTCAAATGCAACTGTTGCAGCCAAGCGCAGAATGCAGTGGACAAACGGAGTAGAGCTGTCTCAGTCAAAGTTTTCCTATCCATCTCTCTCATATCTTCTGTTCTGTGTGTCTGTCTCTCTTCTCTCTCTCCTCTCTCGCTCGCCTCTCTCTCTCTCTCTCTCTCTCTCCTTATTAATATTATATATATATATATTAAAATATAATATATTATATATATATATGACTGTATGAGGGTAACCCAAACGCGCGTCTGCAGATACTTTAATTATAAATATATATTATATAATAATATATATATATATATATATATATATATGTGTGTGTGTTGTGAAAAAATCGACATTATGTAGAAAACAGAAAAAGAAGTACTCCAAAAACCGAAACGTTTTAACGCCTACTTCACCATCAAGAATACATTCATTCCATTAAGATACAAATAATATAATATATATATAATATATATATATATATAATATATATGCACATACGCCATACGAAGGAAAATATTTAAAGAAAAAAGAAAATATTCGTTGAAGGAATTCTGAAAATTCCAAATACAAACGTTGTCAATAGGAATTCTATTTTTTAGGACAAGACAGCAGTATGGAATTGAATATTTATGACAAGCAACAATTGAATGAAACCCTTTTTCATGTGACGTCTTTGTAGTAACCTCTGCGTTCTTCACTGGGGAATGTGTTGAAAGAGGTGAATCGGTATTTTCTTTAGGCAAAATTAATCTGGCATTAGATTAGCTTATTTTTAGAAGATTTGCTACGCCTTAGATTATAGGGAAGATGGATTTGCCTCATTGAAATTTAGAAAGAAGTGATTGGCGCTGTGGATTCTTAGAATAATCTGTTGCAATCTGGATTCTTCTTTCTTCTTCTTCTTCTTCTTCTTCTTCTTCTTCTTCTTCTCTTTGTGAAATAGATCACTAATTAGGACTGAGTCTATTCTATTAGTGACCACCGCAAGCGGAGTTTAACATGTTTGAATTTTCAAAGTTTTTTTTTTTATAAAACTAAGGACTACATTGAGACCTTAACGAGGCTCAAAGCAAGAATCTGACGAGTAAGATCCAACTTGCTAATCCACAATGTCCTCCTTCTGCATGACAATACTTAACCACACAAAAGCACCAGGACAAGGGAGAAAATCGCCTCATTGGGTGAACAGATTCACCTCATCCTCCATACTCACCAGAGTTAGCGCCTTCAGACTATAATATCTCGGCTCCATGAAGCGGGTTTAAAAAGCAAACATTATTCCAGTGACGAGGAAGTGAAATATGTCGTAAAGAAGTGGCTCAAAGAACAGTCAATAGAATTTTACGGGGTAGGGATACATGCTCTCATTTGAAAGTGGAGCATTGCTTTTGAGAGAAACCGTGACCGTGTGGAGAAGTAGGGATGTGATCCACAGACATGTTCCTTTGTTGGTAATTATACCTGTCATAAACAAAATGGCATTACTTTTTTTGAATCACCTATGTGGAGAAGTAGGGATGTGATCAACGGAGCACCAGCTTCATTTTGATGTATGATACATGTTCCTGTGTTGGTATATTATACACGTGTTCAACAAAATGGCATTACATTTCGGTCTAGATTTTTAAGAGGACACTATTGCATTCTGGATTCTTAAGAATAATGTGTCTCACTATGAATTCTTATACAGAATGTATTATATTCTAGATTCTTAAGAATAATCTGATGCGTACTGAATTCTTAAGGAGATTGTATTTATATTGTGGATTCTCAAGAATAATCTATCGCACAATGGATTCTTTGGAAACTTTAATATTTCTGGATTCTTAAGAATATTGTTTCGTTTGGATTCTTAAGAAAACCACATTATATTCGGGATTCTTACGAATAATCTGTTGCGCTATGATTTCTTTGGAAGAATTATTATATTCTGAATTCTTAAGAATTATTATATTCTGAATTCTTAAGAATTATTATATATTCTGAATTCTTAAGAATTATTATATTCTGAATTCTTAAAAATAATATTCTGAATTCTTAAGAAAAATTATTATATTTTGAATTCTTAAGAATAATGTGTTTTGTAATGGATTCTAATGAAGGCGGTTCCATTTTTATTCGTAAGAAGACTGGGACCATATGACCTTTAGGCACCCCTTTTTGATCTCGATTAAGAAAGGACATGTTTTTCATTTACACCCTCAATATCCGGTTGTTTGTTAGGGTTAGGGTAAGGGGTTAGGGTTTGGGTTAGGGGTTAGGGTTAGGGGTTAATTTTATAATTAAAAAAATCTAAAAATTGTCTGTTAAAGCAACCGGATATTGACGGTGTAAATGTAAAACATGTCCTTTCTTAATCAAAAAGGGGTGCTTAAAGGTCATATGGTGCGAAGATTGTATTACTCCATAGATTCTTGAAAATAATGAGTTGCATTTTGCGTTTTTAAGAAATCTATATAACATCCCCGGGTTCATCCATCTAAAAACAAAAAGCAATATATATATATATATATATATATATATATATATATATATATATATGAATGAAAGGTAAAATGGATATGAATCCGACAATATGTGTAGAAAGTTTTGTAGAAAATGCTTATAATTTTTGAAAATAAAATTTATTTTATTTTAATATAAAATACGCATTTTTAAAAATTATTTGAAAATTCCGGTACTGATCGAGAGCGTTCTGTACCTCGTGATTAATGATATATTTATTTCGTTTTTCCGTTTACAATGTTGCTTTGATAAAGACCGCATATGGTTGAAACAGATTTCTGTCAGCAAAACTTTTAACATCTTGTTGTTTTTTCTACAAAACTTTATATATATATATATATATATATATATATATATATATATATATATATAAATGAAAAAAAAAAACAACAAAAAAAAAAAAACAACCATTACAAAAATTTGGTATTTTCTCAAAATTATGAATGCCAATAATACAAGTGATTAAATCATTTATAAAAAAAAAGAATTATTAGCCTACATGTAAAATGTATTGTAAAATGATCAGCAATTTTATGACTGAAGTGCTTAAAATACTTGGGAAATCAAAAACAGATCCGCACACGTGATCACGTTGGAATTGAGAGACGCACAGATACACACTAGAGTGGACATGCGCAGATGTGAAATTCTTTTCTTGCGTTTGTTGCCCGACAGAAACAGTTCAAGTAAAAGGATCGCGTGAGGCCTTTCTGTTTTATGGCAATCATTAAAGAAACGTGAAACGGAACATTAAAGTCGGAAAACCGATGGTAAACTTATTTTTACGGCCATAAAATACAGACATTTTGACATGGGTCGACGTCCGGATCTGTTTTTCTCTCTTGTTATCATTTCTCGGTAATCTAACCCCCACCCCAATCCACACCACGCCCCACAAAAAGAAAAAAAAACAACAAAAAACAAGCAAAACAAACAAATACAAAACAGTACTTTAGTTCTTGTGGTTTCCATTTTATAAGGTTATCAGTAGACAATTACTTAATCAAATCATTTAACAGGTAAGTCTACTTACTAAGAGGAAGCGCTCGTCGGGTAACGGTTAGCATCGTAGGAAGTGGACTTGGCTGCCCGAGTTCAATTCCTATACAAGGCTATCAAATTCTGAAGGAATTCCCATAGAAATGTAACATTCTTTTGAAACACGTTCTATTTTGTAATTATGTTGGACAATATGACTTTAGGCACCCCTTTTCAGATCTCGATTCATGAGGACATGTTTTTCATTTGCACCGTCAAAATCCGTTTTTTTGTTAACAAACGATATTAGAGGGTTTTTTTTTAAATTATAAAACTAACCCTAACTCTAACCCCTAACAAACAGCCGGATTTTGACGGTGTAAATGAAAAACATGTCCTCATGAATCGGGATCTGAAAAGGGGTGCCTAAAGGTCATATGGTCCATTATGTTGGTAATTAAAAAAAGAAAGTTTCATTACATAATAACATATATTAACTTTATAATTGCATATGGTGTTTGTGACGTAATGGTTAGTGCTGTAGGATGTGGACATGGCTACTTAAGTTCAAATCATATAAAGTTCTTTGTCACAAACGAAGCGTGAAACTGTAAATAAAACAAGCCTTTGTGGGGACTTTTAAGGAGTATTATAGAAGCAACAGTGTCCGGAAGTACGCAATAAAGTCTTCAGAAAAAGATCGGAACATCAGTGAGTTCTGTTCACGGATAAAACTCGTGCAACACTTGGTGGCCAAAATGGTTGGAACAAAAGTTAAGTCATAAATGGATGAGATCGTCATCAACGCTTGAGAAACCAGCATGGAGAGGTATCATGATTTATATATTTACCCCCCACCCTCCTGCACGAACAGGATGTGAAACAAGATCAGTTTTTCAAGCGGAATTTAACAGGTTTGAATTCAGAGTTTTCCTTCCCTAGACCGGTTGCCTAACCAAGGTTAAAAAGTAATTATGAACTTTTGTTTAGTAAATTATGGTGTCCCAGAAAAAACAGAACCAAAAATTTTGTAATAAAACTGTTAATTTTCCCATTAAACAAATAAATTAGGGTTTATGGTTAGGGTTGGAGTTTAGGGTTAGGGTTAGTTTAATGGGAAAATAATGGGAAAATAAATAAATAATTTGGGTTTCTGTTTTTTTCTGGGTCTTCCTTACAGGGTGACCCAGAAAAAACAGAACCCAAATTATTTATTTGTTTTTCCATTAAACTAACCCTAAACCCTAAACCTAACCCTAACCTAAAACCTAAAACCATAATTTACTTAATTTGTTAAATGGGTTCCTTTTTAAGATTCAAAAGAGAGGGCCCAGAATTTCTGGATTGGATTAGGCAACGCGTAAAGTGAAATGTGAGTGTCTAGCAACATGATTTTTTGTCTTAAAACTTTTAAGGACATTAGACAAAAATTTAAATTTCGTTTTTATTGCCTGGTGAGTTAAGAAGATAAAAATGTATTCGTTTAATTCATTTTCTTTTTTTACCCCTAAAGATGTAACAAAATTAGACTAAGAATTTGTTGCAATGGAATATTCCACACACTCTCACTCTCACTCATGTGTTCTGATTATATATATAGTAAGCACGGTATTATTCTGGGCTGGCTTCGAGGTTGAGTAGCGTACCTCCTATTCCTTGTCTGTCTTATTGTATCTCTCTGCAATAAAATCCTCTATCTTAAATCTACGAACGTGTTGACTGGCCCTTCCACTCCACTACAACCTTGTCTGATTGTATTCCTTTTAAGGACACAACAAAATCAGTCCTTATTTGTAGTTGGAAAATTTCGCGTATTAATTCATATGAAAGTTATTCGTTTATTCTATGAATAGTTTTTTAAAAAAAAAGTTTTGTTACATTAATTAAAAATTATTGTATTTCGTTCTAAGAAATACGAAAAGTATTCACTTAAAAATCAGTTAATGAATAATCTATAAACCATACTTTCATTTGATTTGTATAATTTTTCGAATTACAATTTTTTTGTTTACATTTAAACAGTATTTTAAAAATGGTACCTCTTGGTTTGAAACATTTTCATATTTTTTTTTTTTAGTTCTCCAAAAAGTGAATGTTTTTAACAATTTGTAATAAATTGCAATACAATAATTTTCGAAAAAAGCATTCAATTCAAATTTCACCCATGGAATGTGCGTGATATTTAAACATGCATGTACATTTTGTACTTACATATGAAGAACTGTGAAGAGCTCCATACATCCATTGATTTTTAATTGATAAATTATATCAATTAATCAGAAAAATCAAAATGTTGTACTTTTCCTTATTATAAACATATTAAAGTAAATGCGCGATTTTATTGCTCAATGACATGTCTTTTTTCTGAATTATAAGTCGACACGAGTGTATCAAAACAGACACAACTCCTACACACACACACACACACACACATACACACACACACACACACACACACATATATATATATATATATATATATATAAATTATTGGTACAAGAAAATGTATATAATATTGTAAGTAAAGGAATCATATGTAATTATTTTCTATTTAATACCAAGAGATGATATAGGAGAAAGGGAAATTCATAGAACAAAGAGTATTTTATTACGAATGGTAAACAAGGGCCCTTTCACCCGGTGCTTTGTCAAGTATTACAACCGGAGAAGGACTAAAAGTCAAATTGTAAGATAATTAAGTAAAATGAACTGAAATATGTTGGTGTGACTAAGGGGAGAAACATTATATATATATATATATATATATATATATATATATATATATAATTTTCATACAATGACTGCTATTTACACAGTAGCATTGCAACCAATAAAGCCTTCATCAGATGATGACTCTGAGTGCAGGCATGATTTCGGGGCCGAAGCATCATTACTACTAAATCCACAGCGCCCCAGCAGTATCCATTATATCAGCAGACTTTGTCGGTTTGATGTCACATTGTAGGATTGCCATATCCACGCTGATACGGTTAGAGCTTTATCCTGATTTTTTTTTGTATTTCCTCTTGTCTGGTGGATATATATATATATATATATATATATATATATATATGGAAAAACGGTGAGGAAATTAATCCGACAATATGAGAAGAAAATATTTTAAAGATATAACAAACACAGAATGTTATGTTTAATAACATCATATTCACACATTCATATACACTTAACATCTTTCATTTTGTCCCTCACACAAACATTACTTAACAGTGTCCTGAAGATGGTATAATATACCGAAATGCTTAAGTATTGACACATAAAATTGTTTCCCCTGATCATAACATCCTGTGTTTGTTATATTTTTTAAATATTTTCTTCTCATATATTATATATATATATATATATATATATATATATATATCAAGTGTATGAAAAGACTTTCAAAATTTATTTTTGTGACCAAGAAGCGTATAACGAAAACATGATGGGAGACTATATTTGGGGGTGGGTGATACGTGAAAGGGATTTACATTACGGTCGCAAATCTTGGAAAGCTTCTCACTTCAAAACATTTAAAAAAAATTTTTTTGTATCATTTTAGTAAAAATACGTATGAATTTTGATTTATGTGACATTTTATTCAGACCTTATGTAAATGAAAATGTCAATGGATTTTAGTTTCATGAGGAAAACTTTCAAACTGGGAAATCTATAGGGGAGATTTTTGAAGGAATGTTTCTCGCTCTGTGGTCGGTCCAAACAAATTTCAACGCTCTGTATATATATATATATATGACGGTAAGTAAACAAACAAATGTGTTTATTTTTATATGGCTTTAAGCCGACAATTTTTGGAGGATATGTGCTTAATTGAAGTCATACCTAATTTTTGAAAATTAATTAGTTAATAATTAATGAATTTAGGCGGGCATATATGTTCAAATGTAAGGCTAAACAAATCGAGAAAATGTCAATCCCTGAATGTACATTTCGACCTATTAGGTCTCATCAGCAAGGTTATAGACATGCAAGGTCACACACGGCGCAGTCTCCCATGTCTATAACCTTGCTGAGGTCTTTTTCAAAGCAAATGGAAAAACGAAATAAAAATATCATAGATCCCGAGGCACAGAACGCTCTCGCTCATTACCGGAAATTTTAAAAAAATGCGTATTCGTTTTTCCATTTGCTTTAAAAAAGACCTCTTCATAGGGTCGAAACAAACGTTTGTCAGCAAAAACATATAACATTTTGTTGTTTCTTTTCTATAAACTTTTCTTCACATATTGTCGGATTAATATCCATTTTACCTTTTCATATATATATATATATATATATATATATATATATATATATATATATATATATATATATATATATATTCACTATCACCAGATTTTGCTTTTTGAACAAAAATAATGAAGATTTTATTTAAATTCGAGAAGTAAAAAACAAAATTTAAATGATAACAGCATGGAATATTTTTGTATTTATATTTTAAATAGGAAACATTAATTTTTCTGTTCAGAGTGGTTGGATCAACCTAAGGTCTTTTTTTACGTAGGGATTTTAATGGGACATCCTGCGAGGATCCAACTCACGATTTAACAATAATGGGTTGCGATACTACTTGTTTTACATCCCCCATTACCTAGGCAACGCCGGGTAGCCCCTTCTAGTAGATAATATGGGTGGTATATCTGTAAGTAAACAGAGCTCAATATCGTGAATAGAGCATTTATATCTAAGTTAAGGAAGCGTGTACCTTCAACATTAAGAGGGTTCTAACAGGTGCTACCATTGTAGTTTAGTATCATAACCGGGGTACCCTATTTTGGGGTGGGTTTTTACCCCGCTCCAAGGAATACATATTCTAGGCCACGCAGACAGGGCGCTTCTGTTCAGAGTTCATTAGGGGTTTCTCCTTTGTCCCTCGTTAGTGTCACATATTTTCTCAATAAGACATAAATAAGGGTTTCGCACTGACACGCATGTCCATTGTCACTGCCATTCCTCTTATTCGAAATGACTTTTCCTGACTTTACCACTCATCCTTAATTCTTTTCAAAGACCCTGACCGAAAAAACCCTGATATATTTTGTTTCGCTTGAGTCACATTACAACAGAGCAGAAACAGATTTGGCCTTTTTCTCTTCCTTTTCGAAAGAAACGGTTTAAAAAAATAAAAGAAAAAGAAAGAAAACTGTAAAGGAATATAAGGTGGATAAAGATGTTATTTTAATTGGGTTTTTTCGAAAAGAGTACAGTGGTACCTTGACTTACGAGTTTTCCGAGTTACGAGCTGTCACATTACAACAGAGCGGAAACAGATATAGCCATTTTCTCTTCCTTTTCGGAAGAAACCGTTAAAAAAAAAGAAGAAAAGAAAGAAAAGTGTAAAGAAATATATATATTTACCAACCCCTCGAGTAGGATGCGACACAATTTAAGCGGTGTTTAACAGGTTTGAATTCAGAATTTTCCTTTTCCTAGACAGGTTGCCTAACCAAGGCTGAAGAGCCCAGTACGCCCTACTATTTACCCATAGCTGGAGGGAGAGTAGGATTCATACCTTTCCCAAGGGGAATAAAGATGTTCTTTTAATTGCGTCTTTTTCGAAAAGAGTACAGTGGTTACCTTGACTTACGAGTGCCCCGATTTACGAGTCTTCCGAGTTACGAGCTGTCACTCAGTCGATTCTTTGCTTTGTGTTGAGAGCAAAATTTTGAGGTACGAGTAAGCTTCAGATATGGTTATGTTAATATAACATAAGCGTATCTGAAGCTCGTTCGTACCTGAAATTGTAGTCATCACCACAAAGGAATAAATAGACGGAGTTACAGCTCGTAACTCGGAAAACTCGTAAGTTCACTAAAAACATTTACGATTCCAAATTTATTATAACAAAAATACTACTAACAAAAATAAACATTAAAACATATTACAGCACAGAATTCGTTACATTCTATTTTATTATGTTTTTATACAATACAGTTATTTTTCTTTTAAAACGTAACAAAAAATTAGGATGTTTTAGTAGGGGCTGTGACAAATTGATATCATTTCAGTTTATTTCAATGGGATAAATTGATTTGATATACGAGGAAATTGAGTTACGAGCGGAATGAATTAAACTCGTAAATCAAGTTACTGCTGTAATTATTTTTTAAAAAGATTAATTCACTCTTTATTCCAATACCTAATTCATTCTTTCTCTATTCTCATTTTTAATTCTTTTTCTGTTTTCCTTCGTAATTCCTTTTCTCTCTTTTTTCTTTCGTAATTCTTTTTCTCTCTGTTCTTCCTTCGTAATTCTTTTCTCTCTGTTTTTCTCTTCTTCAATTCTTTTTCTCTCTTTTTTCTTCTCTTTTCTCTCTCTCTTTTCCTTCGTAATTCCTTTTCTCTCTGTTTTTCTTTCGTAATTCTTTTTCTCTCTGTTCTTCCTTCGTAATTTTTTTCTCTCTGCTTTTCCTTCTTAATTCTTTTTCTCTCTATTTTTCTTCGTTATTCTTTTTCTCTCTCCTTTTCCTTCGTAATTCCTTTTCTCTCTGTTTTTCTTTCGTAATTTTTTCTCTCTCTTTTTTTTCCTTCGTAATTCTTTTTTCTCTCTCTATTTTTACTCTGTTATTCTATTTCTCTCACTTTTTCCTTCATAATTCTTTTCTCTCTGTTTTTCCTTCGTAATTTTTTCTCTCTCTCTTTTTCCTTCGTAATTTTTTCTCTCTCTCTTTCCTTCGTAATTCTTTTTCTCTCTGTTTTTCCTTCGTAATTTTCTTCATTTTTCCTTCATAATTTATTCTTTCCACGTTTTTCTTCCTAACTCATTCTCTTTTCTTCATGCATAATTCCTAATCTCTTCGTTTTTCATTCCTTATTCATTCTTTCTACATTTTTATTCTTAATCCTTTCTCTTTCCTTTTCTTTTTTTCAGCACGATTCTTTCTCTCTTCATTTTTCATTGATAATTCTTTCTTGTTTTTCAGACTTACTCCATTTTTACTTTTCATTCTTAATCCTTCCACCCCCGCCTCCATTTTTCTTGTGACAATTTCTTTGTATGGAAGCATTTACTACTGTTGCTTAAAAAAAATCACCCTAGACCAAGTGTCATGTTAATTAGACACGCTTTGTAACCTTTAAGAAACAGCCGTTCAACACTGTTTCTCTCAAGATGTGTGTGCATGTGCACCCACACAATTTCGGTCGTTCACACAACTCCCACTAAGATGTCGGATAACTTTAGTAACCAAAAATGAATGTGTATACTACATAAATGGCAATTTCTGTCTGTGTATAACCAATTGTCGCCTACACTAGTGATCCGATCATAATGAAACTTTACACACATGTTAAGCTCATATTCCGGAACAGGATTGGTAATTGGATTTCAGTAAAAATCAATAATGGAACCCCTGGCACCTACACTAATGATCTGATCATAGTGAAACTTTACACACATGTTAAGCTAATATTCCGAAACAGGACTGGCTAATTGGATTTCAATAAAGATTAACAATGGAACCTCTGGCGCCTACACTAATGATCCGATTATAATGAACCTTTACACACATGTTTAGCTCATATTCTGGAACAGGACTGGCTAATTGGATTTCAATAAAATCATTAATGGAACCCCTGGGGGACATCTTTACACGTGAGGAGGAAAGAGAAGTCGTTTCAATGAGAGGGGGGAAGAGAGTAGTAGTAACGTTGAAATTAAGTAATACGTTCGATGCCTTTCGAGGTCAAATTTTCCCGGATTATTCACTTTGAATGAAGAAAGCTGGAAGAGAGAAAAACTTATGACTTAAATAGCTATTGATAATTCCACAGAAAAAAATGGATCTGCAATAAACACTGCTAGTAAACGTTACTGTTGAAAATCCTATATGGGCACCCAGGTTGGCTAGCATTTTTCCAATTTTTAATGGTAATTATTACGTCTCCTTTTTTTGAATGGCCAAAATTTAATGTAAACATCAATTAAAAACACGAATTTGGAATTTTCTGTAATCTATTTTCTTTCAAATGATACACAAATTAAAAAAAAAAAAAAACTTTTAAAAACGTTATGTAACTTTCCCGGGTATTACCGGGTACTGCTTGTTAAAATCCTTGACGCCATTGAAGGGGTTTAGTTGTTCTGTTGTTCACAGAATCCAGATGGTAATCCTAATCTGTCATTAGTTGGTAATCTTTTTTAGTATATATACGTCCAAATCTGTACTGAATTGGTAATCGTCTGTAATATATATGAGTCGAAGTCTGTGGTGAGTTGGTAATCTTAATCTGTAGAATTCCTCTGGTGTTAATCCAAAAGACGGGTCTTGCTGCAATTGGTTTGTGGACAGTTGTAAACGATCTTAAATACTTTCTGTCCTCGTTTCTCATTGGCCAATTTTTACCGGTAGTGCTTGCTAGTGTTGGGAAAGTTCATAAATAGGAGTAACGATTTTGCGTAAAATAAATTTATTTCGGCTGGTAACTCCATAAATGAGCCCTGTCTCGCCAGATGATTTATTTTTTTAGCTTACATTGAGCTCTCTTATGGATTTGAAATAATATTTGTGTAAATCTATAGGTGTGCATCTGCATGTGCATGCATTGTAGATATACGGAGAACATAGATTTGCCTGTCTATTGGATACTTTTATCTTATATATATATATATATATATATATATATAAGTGTTTTTTATAGATTTCTAGAAGCATTGTATGTATGTGTAAAATATAAATTTGAAGGCAATTTACAATGCAATGTAATAGGTGTTAAATGATGTTTATTTACCTAAATATTTTCGAGAACATTTCTCATCATCAGAGGCAGAAGTATCCGTGATTTTTTAAGCACTCATCACACGGTACCGGCGTAATCTTTTGTTGTTATTAAGTTGGAGGAATATATATATATCATTTAGATTATTCGGACTATTGTCCTCATCTTTATTGTTATCTGTACAACATTTCGGTCGATGTGCCCTCCGGCCTTCTTCATGTATTTCTCGTCGGACTCGTGAGCCTTCTCGAACTCTGGAACCTTCTTGTCATAATCGGGAACCTTCTTGTCGTAACCGGGAGCCTTCATGGAACTTTGAACCTAACCCTTTATTCAACTCACGGGTGTATCCTTTTCTCATTCCGCTAACCATAGCTGGGGTACTGGTTTTAAGCTCTGTTAATTATCATTCTATATTACTGTCACCCTTGATCAGGATTGAACCTGCAGCCTAGAGATAACTGTTATTTAGAACTGTTTTAACCCAACACCTTCATCCACTATGTTATGTGTAAAGAATTCAGAGAAATAATATATATATATACTATTATTTGTTTGTTTGTCCGTCCCATTACTTCCTCTTACAGTGAAGTTCCCGCTAGATCATCGGAGTTAAGCAGCGATATGCTAGTTCAATATTTAGATGGGTGACGACTTTAAACAACAGCAGGTACTGTACACAACCTGATATGAAAATGACTCGATTCGGCATTAAATAACCCTAAAAGTTTTGATATGTCGTAAAACAAAATCAAGCAGCCCATTTCTTTGTGAACAAGTCTCAAAATTCTCAGCAAATCACCAGGAGTGACATTAATGTTCTGTTTGACATTTCTTACCAAATAAAAACACACAAGTTCATCTCAGTCATTCGTTACAAAACCGACTTTAATTTCGAAAAAATATGTAATAGGATATTGAGCCCATGCAGTATCGCCCATAACTTTAGAAAAAAACAAACAATCAAAATAAAGTTATTTTTTTCTACATCTCATCATAATATAGATGGCTGACTTCTGAAGACGGTCAGAAAATTAAAACGGAAAGTTTTTTGGTGGTCCCCAATGACAGTTTAACTACAGTCTATGAATTAACATTTTGCGAATTGGGTTATGGTTTTAGGGGATTAAGGTTGTTTTTAATTACGTATTGCTTAAAAAAAACAACAACAAAAAACCCAAATTACTATACATTTAATTAACCATTGAAATTAATTATTGAATCCATTATTCAGACAGTTGTTTGTGTTAGTATTGCAATGTATAATTTCAATTAAACTTAGTTTAAAAAATATTTTTCAACATGAAATGTATAGTAATTTGGGTTTTTTGTTGTTTATTTTTTTAAAGCAATACGTAATTAAAAACAACCTTAATCCCCTAAAACCGGAACCCAATTTGCAAAATATTAATTCATAGACTGTAGTTAAACTGTCATTGGGTACCACCAAAAAACTTTCCGTTTTAATTTTCCGACCGTCTTCAGAAGTCAGACATGTAGATTATGTAACTATTTGTCTGTAACCGAAACTACGTTCCCATTGACGTCACAGTTTCCTTAGTTATTTAAGTTGTTACATACCCACATGGTCATGTTGCGGGCATATACGCACTGTTCTCTTACTAGAGAGGGGAGAGATAGACAGGTAGACAGAGAGATGCATAATTGCATTACATACTTTCTCTGTTCTTCGTTCTTTTGGCCATTCGATTGTCTAGTTTTGACTTCTATTTTGTTGGTTGTTCGACTTTGATTCATTTTCTTCTTCTTGGTCGGTCTTCTAACTAAAGCATCAACCAGCGACGACATCTGTTCTTTTTTACATCTTTTTATTCTTAACTTAAACTAACTAAACTCAGCGCGCGTGCGGTGGAGTCCAACTAAAGCAAGAAACCCGCATCCACCGTCACAACCCCACTTTATCACACAGTTCAGTTACCCAAGCTGTGCTACTCATACGCTGAGTTGGCGCGGACCGGTATCGAACCTGGAACCTTACGATTAGCCTAGGCGGATGCTCTACCGACTGAGCTAAACCGGCCCTCAAATACGTAGCAGTCCCAAAATAAATACACACTATATATAAATGTAGAACAAACACAGGATGTTACAATGGATGGAAATTTATTAGTCGTAGTGTCGATGTTCGAACATTTCGGTTTATAAAGAAACCTTCTTTAGGACAATATGAAAGTAGTCAAGGTGTTAAAAAAAGGAGATTTATGTTGTTAGAATGCTGATGGAAGACCCCACCATCTTTCTAACTATATAATTCCCTTTTTTCCCCTTGACTAGTTTCATTGCCCTGAAGAAGGTTTCCTTTATAAACCGAAATGTTCAAACATCGGCACTACGACTAATAAATTTCCATCCATTGAAACATCCCATATTTTGTTCTACATTTTCTCCACATACTGTCGGATTAATTTCCTCATTTTACTAGGGCAAGGGAACTCTGAATTCAAACCTGTTAAACTTTGCTTGACTCTTTAAATACTTTAAACCACTCACAGTGGCTCTTACCACTTCCCAAGAAAAGTACAAAAACTGATGGTTAGTTCATTATAAAAAAGTAAAGTCGTCGGGGCGGCCTAGCGCTAGACTAAGGAGATTATTTTAGCATCTGAGGTGGAACGCCACACCTACCATCAGCTCCTTACTTTACCGCACAGATCCCTGTGCTACTCATACGCTGAGTTGGTGAGGGCCTGTATCGAACTAGGAACCTGGTGGTTTATGGCCGAACGCTCTACCGACTGAGCTAACCCGGCCCCTTAATTAACCAGAAAGACTCAGATTACAATAATAACTGGATTTTATTTGAATAGAATGGGTTGTGAGGTGAACTGCTAGAAAACTTTGAAATATTCCGTCATACAGGTAAAAAAAAAAATACCAGAAAATTTAGTATAGCCGTGGAGGTAAATTTGGTAGGCAAAGAGTTAAATCAGTTTTTTTTTTTTTGGGGGGGGGCTTTTTTTCTGGATCGACAAGAAGACGGATGGTTGCTAGTGGATTAGTTGCAGGTCGTAGTTAGTTGCTGGGTAGGCGCATTCCATTAAAAGTGACACAGCCCGAGATCCGACTGTTGTTCAAACAAAAGTGTTAGTGCCCCGGGGGAGAATCACATGCGATCGACGGAATTTGTCAAATTTCAGGAACGCTACCCACTCTCCCTTCCACTACGCTCGCCCGTCACATGATAAGCGAAAAACATTGAAGTAGCGTCACTAGAAACCCCTCCCCCACACACACACCAGCCCCTCACCTCGACCCTTATCCAGACAGCATTCGGCTAAGCATCCACCGTTCAGAATCTCACATACACCCTTGTCAACGGGCTTTACAGTACGTAACCCCCCCCCCCCGTTTTAATGATTGCCTAGGGCCCCTCATATCACCTTAGACAGTTAATCCTCTGAGAAGAATGTGGGTTCTGATAGGTGGTCTTCGAGAGGAAGATATGAATAGGTGGGGGTAAAAGGGTGAGGAAGAGAACAGATGAATGCGTGAAGAAGAAGAAGAAGAAGAAGAAGAAGAAGAAGAAGAATTGAGAAGAGGGGTAAGAAGAAGAAGAAAAACAAGAAGAAGAAGAAGAAGAGAAGAAGAGCAGAATTTAGAAGAGGGGTAAGAAGAAGAGGAAGAAGAAGAAGAAGAAGAAGAAGAAGAAGAAGAAGAAGAAGAAGAGGGAGAATTGGGAAGAGGAGTAAAAAGTAGAAGAAGAAGAAAAAGAACAGGGATAATTGGGAAGAAGAAGAAGAAAAGAAGAAGAGGGAGAATTGGGAAGAGGAGTAAGAAGAAGAAGAAGAAGAAGAAGAAGAAGAAGAAGAAGAAGAAGAAGAAGAAGAAAATGTGTGAAATTAGAGAAAAAAAGGAGGATGAGAAGGACTAAATGTGTGAAGAACAACAACAACAATTAATAATAATAATAATAATAATAATAATAATAATAATAATAATAATAATAATGATAATAATAATAATAATGTGGAATATGAGGGCTAAAGTGATACAATAGTAATTGGGTCACTTGGAACGGTCTCCAAAAGCGTAGGAAAAAGACTACAGGAACTGGAAATCAGAGGAAGGACTGAGACCACACAGACAACAGTATTGTTGAAATCAGCTATAATACTTGGGAGAGTCCTGGAGACCTGCAGAGAATTGTCGTCACTCAAACTCCAGTGATAAACCATCAGCTAACGATGGTGTGAAAAACTCATAATAATCCCGAACAAGAGACCGGACCTAGTATTGATTGACAAGAAGAAAAGAACATGTCATCTCGTGGATTTTGCCGTCCCGGTCGACCACCGAGTGAAAATGAAAGAAAGCGGAAAGATAGACAAATACTTGGACCTTGCCAGATAACTGTGTAAACTATAGAATATGAAGGTGAAGGTCGTACTAATTGTAATTGGTGCCCTTGGAACGGTCCCCAAAGGCCTGGAAAATAATTTTTGGTTGAATTGGAAATCAGAGGAAGAATCGAGACCATCCAAACTACAGCACTGTTAATATCGGCTAGAATACTCAGAAGAGTCCCGGAGACTAGAGGAGACTTGCTGTCACTCAGCCTCCAGTGAACCATCGGCTACAGCAGTTGTTAAAAACTCATAATAATAATAATAATAATAATAATAATAATAGAGATGAGACTGTAAACCATGTATTAAGTGAATGTAGCAAACTAGCACAACGGGAGTACAAAGCTAGGCACGACTGGGTTGGGAAGGTGATCCACTGGGAATTATACAAAAAATTAAACTTTGACCATACAACAAAATGGCATATGCATAAACCAGAATCTGTTTTTGAGAATGAAACACATAACATTATCTGTGACTTCGAGATAAAGACGGATCCCCCTATCCCAACCAGGAGACCAGACCTAGTATTGATTAACAAAAAAAAAAAAAAAAAAAAAAGAAAAAAGAGAACGTGTCAATTGGTTGTCTGTGATCCCAGCAAATCACAGGATGAAGCTGTAGGAAAATGAAAAGATTGATAAATACCTGGACCTTGCCAGAGAATTGAAAAAGCTGTGGAATATGAGAGTGAAAGTGATACCAATTGTAGTTGGTGCACTTGGAACGGTACCAATAAAATTGGAAAAACACTGGAGGATCTGGAAATCACAGGAAGAATTGAATCATCCGGACTACTGCACTGCTGCAATCGGCTAGAATACTCAGAAGAGTCCTGGAGACCTGAGGAGACTTGTCACTCAGACTCCAGTGAAATACCATCAGCTAACGCTGATGTGAAAAACTCAAAAGGAGTGATAACATTAATAATAATAATAATAATAATAATAATAATAATTAGAAGAAGAAGAAGAAGAAGAAGAAGAAGAAGAAGAAGAAGAAGAAGAAGAAGAATTGGAAAAGGAAGAGAAAAACAAAGACGAAATGGAAGAGGAAAAAAAAGAAAGAATACAAAAAGAAAAATTTGAAGAATGAAAGATGGAAAAAGAACGAAAATGAGTTTAGATCAAAAAGAGAAACGGAAGACAAAAAAAAAAAAAAAGAAAGAAAGAAAAAAAAAAAATTAAAAAAAGAAAGAAAAAGAAAAAAAGAAAAAAAACAGAAGTCAATCGGGAGGAGGAAAGAAGATAACAATGACGAAGTTATGATAAAAGAAAAGAGAGGAGGGGGAAAAAAAGAAGAAAAAAGAAGAAAAATGAGAATCCGTGGTGGTGATAGAGAATGAGAAAACAATTAGAGGAGAAGTAGGAGGAGAGAGACTTTCAAATATGCAAATAATTAGTCGTTCTTAACACATTCAAGGCCGTCTCTTTTTTTTCTGTGACTATATCCGCTTTCTCTGTTCTTATCAGTCAATTTTCTATACAAACAATATGCCGGTTTAGCTCAGTCGGTAGAGCGTCAGCCTATAAACCACAAGGTTCCTGGTTCGATACAGGCCCTCGCCAACTCATCAGATGAGTAGCACAGGGATCTGTGTTATAAAGTAAGGAGCTGATGGTAGGTGTGGTGATCCACCTCAGATGCCAAAACAATCTCCTTGGTCTAGTGAAAAGAAGATAGACTCCCTCGCTGTCTGGCTGATACCAATTTAGGCCACCCCGACGACTTTACTTATTTGTATTATTTGGATTTTCCGGACTGTTGTCCTCATCTTTATTGTTATATACACAATGCTTCGGTCGATATGTCCATATGGCTTGTCGGTGGGGCTGTAGAATATGCCGACTACACCTCCACGGAGGGGTAAAATCCCCAATTGGGCCACCTGTTGACGTGGATAGCAACCCGGGATGCTTAAGCATGGACCCTGGAGGCTGAGAAGTCCATGACATGCAACACACCGATCAACAGGCCCCCTCCGCCCAATCGAGTGGTCACGTCAAGCCCTTATGGAAAAGCCCATCATATATGTGATAGAAGACAGTGGCTGAGGGTTTTTATGTCCTGGGTTATAACATTAAACTTTATCCGATGGTGAAATTCCAATTTTGGAGCTCTGGGGAATGTGTAGTACCTCTTATCATCATTACTCCAAGGTCCACTCTGACCCGGATTGGTAGTACCTGTTAGGGTCCCATCTATAGGCTAAATAGAAAAAGATGAGTTTTTTTAAAAGTTGAGTTTAATCAAGAAAATTGAGAACCCATCGAGAATGAATAAAACAAAAACACTGTCGGCATAAAATGAACCAGTAAGTTGACATGCCTTAAAATCCAACCAACCAACCAATCAACCAACCAACCAACCAACCAACCAACTAACTCACCCTAAGAACTTATTGACTCCCTGGATACACCCCCCCACTAACAAAAAAAATGAAGAAATTCTGAGGATCAGTATCGACCCCTTTGGCGACCACTGGTCTAAAACATGATTTTGGGTCCATTTATATATATATATATATATATATATATATATATATATATATATATATACCTGAATAAAGTGTTATGGTCGAGAAACGAAATTTCATACTTGATTGATTTCTATCAAACGCCCCGCGGGGCCTACGCCTTCATGTCAAAGGCGTTGATTCGTGTTAAGTAGTGTTATATAAATCGGAGATTTAAAAAAAAAAAAATAACCCCTTCAAATAAAAAACAAAAAAACAAAAACAGAAGAATAAAAAAAATGTACAAGCAAGTTTCGTCGAGTCATAAGTTCGTAGTTGATTTGATTGAATTAGGGAGTACAACCATGCTTTATTAACTCTCGGATATGCGCCCAACCGGTGCTTGGGGCGGTAAGGGATGTGTGAGAGAATCTCTCTATGTCAAGCAGGACTTATGTGTTTGGGATTAAAGAGACGGTGAATGGCGGACACTTTTAATACTCCAGTGATCAGAGGAGAAGTAAATATCAATATGTCTTCTGGAAAAAATTCAAAACTAACAATGTTTACATCAAAGCGACAAGGTGACGTCGATCAATGTCGAATGAATTTCAGTTACAATTGTATTTAGCTCTTTTTCGCAATATATATATATATATATATATATATATATATATATATATATACGGTTTACAAAATTTATAAAGAGTATACAATATTAGTGATAGAGCATAGGTAGATCTAAGGTTAACGTACATACGCAGACATAGACAAGCAGACAGACAGACAGACAGACAGACAGGCAAACATACACACACACACACACACACACATATATATACAAACACACACACACACACACACACACACATGTATATATACAAACACACACACACACACACACATATATATATATATATAATGATTAGTGACCACCCCTCCATATATATTTATCAGTCCAATTGATCATTCAGCAGGGAGACCTAAAAGCGATCATATTCACACACACACACACACACACACACACACATATACATATATATATATATGTTTATATATAATGATTAGTGCCCCCCCCCCATATATATGTATCAGTCCAGTTGATCATTCAGCAGAGAGAACTAAATTGAGAATTCAACTGGGGCACCTTGATCGATATTTCTACAGAGATCCTGGTCGATAATTCGATAAGGACATCCAAATCACTAATTCTACATACACCTCGGTTGACAATCCGATAGACATACCGATAGATAGATGATTTAACAGGGACATCTAAATCGATAATCAAACAGACATCCCGATCGATCATCAGTGATAAACCTTCATCGATAATTCGAAAGATATCCCGATTCATATTCCGACAATAATCCCGATCGATAATTTTACTTGGACATTCAAATTAATAATCTCACAAACACTTCGATTGAACAATCCGATCAATAATTTGACAAGACACCCTGATCAATAATTTTACAGAAACATCCAAATCTTTAATGACACAGAGACATCCTGATCGATAACACGGGCCTGTGATGTTTTCTAGGTCGATTATATAATAACTGATTTTAAGGTATTTTTACGCTGAATCCAAAAATCATACTCATCTTTTCTAATAAGATCAATTGTTTAAGATACAAGCTCTTACTTAAAATGTATAGAACAGTATTATAACCCTATTTATTTGTGACAAATAGAGTCCCCATGCTTTTGAATAAGTGTTATTATTGTGTATAATTTATTGTGATGTATAAAATCACATTATAAAAACCAAACCTGACAAAGCATAATGAATGTTATTGTTGGATTTTGTGTAAAGTATTCAACTCTGTTACAAGATGAATGCAAAACTAAAACTAGAGTTTGGTAGGTGGCTTATATGGAGCTTTGGATTGTTCCATTATGAACTCAGGCAAGTTCATTTCCTGAGTTCTGATTGGCTGTTGGATTTCAGGGTGAGTAAGAACATGGATAAGTACCCACTCTTCAGCCATCACTTTGCATTATGCCAACAGCATGCAAGGACTGTATTTACGTTACAGCTTGTCTGTTGTTCTCGTCTGCTAACTCGACGGTAGTTAGAACCCCACTGCGACGGTGAGTATCATATTGCTTCTATATCTGGGGGTTAACTTCTACAGTTATTTTTTTTTTTTAATTCAGCATAAAATGGTGATCATATATCACTTGATAAACCTTTGACATTTGAAAAAAAAACAAAAACTTTTTAACGCAGGGATATCCAAATCAACTCAAAGTTTTGCTCAACATAAATCTTTCAATCGGTTTGCACGTCCTTGTCATAACCCCAAAAGCAAAGAAATAAAAACTAAATAAAAACATATAAACATACATGGCAAATAAGTGATGAAGTAGTCAAATCTCCCATGATAAAATGGAATATCGTGAAAAACATATGTGTATAAGTGAGGTTATAAGAGCTGTAGATGAGCGGTCCCCAACCACCGGGTCAAGACCCGGTACCGGGTCGCGGGCCATTAGGTACCGGGCCGCACAGAACGTTTGAATTTTTTTATTTTTATTTTTTATTTATTGATAATCAGTCTAAATGGTGATGTTTTATTTTGAAAAGTGACTTCTGTGCCTCTTGGCGATTTTTTTTTATTATAATTATTTCTTATTAAAAAGTATTTTCGTTCTAAAATAAATATTTTCGTTTACAGAGATGTTGTTGATTATTAATTTATGAACAAAAAGTTGTTTATTTTCTGTTGATGTTTGCATTTGATATAAGACCACTGCGGATGATTTATTATTAGATTACGTCATTAACGATTATCGAGCAAATGTAGGCCGGAGCATATGAAGGCCGGTCCGTGGAAATATTGTCTTAGATGAAACCGGTTCGTGGCGCGAAAAGGTTTGTAACTGCTGCTGTAGATTATATCTGAAAGAAAAATAATGTATCCTGCATTATCCTGCAATTAATAAATTTGTTACATAATCTATGCGGTTGCATAAGATTATTGTCAATCCCCTGTATTTCTAGAGGGATGGCCCTTTTCATATCACGGGCGGGACTTTCCATGGAATAGTACAGAAAGCCCGCGAAATATGTGAAGTCACGTGGGACCGGGTTAGGTCCTCAGTTTTCAGTTGGACGTCAGGCAGTGAATATGTCCTGTCTTAACTGTAACTCACTCTGCATACGCGCGCTATGTTTGTCAAATATTTAGTTACATGAAATGTATAGTTTAGGAAATAAAAGCTTAAGAAAAATAACACGGTCTTGTGATTAATGGGTGTCTTGGTAACAGGACTGATTGGAAGAAGAAATGAGCCAAGTGCGACCGATTACCAAGACGCTAGAAGAGATGCTAGAAGAGACCTAGAAGAAGACGTAAGATGTCAAAGACAACAGAAGAAGAATAGAAGAAAGTAAGAAGTAATGAGAAGGGTATACAACAAATTGCTGAACCAAGAATAACAATTTGATCTCAAATTGATAAATTTCTCCTGCGTTATTTATCTCCTGACTAATACCATTATTCATTTTTTTGTCTTACACAGATTTTACATTATTTTTTTAGTAGTGTCATCTATTAATAATGGAGATTCGCTTCCGTTTTTGTCTGTAACAAAAACTACGTCACTGCTTACGTCACATTAACCAAAATCGTCCATAACATAGAATAAATACACTCAAAATTTGAACATGCAACATTAGACAGTCCTCATTGTTTTTTTAAAACAAGTTTTAATAAATACATGACTGGTATTATATATCTATATATAGTTTGTTTTATTTTAATACATATTTAAAGTTTACATTTCAAATTGTTTTATTTTTTAATCCTTTAATGAATTTGATGATTTTACTTAGGGTACAAACTCGCTGACATTGAATTTTAACTCCCACCCCTCAGGCAATATGTTTCAAAAATCTATTTTTACATCGCGCAGAGGGTGTTTTTTTTATTTTGCTAGTATGAATAAACATCTTTCCACATAACAAATCACTCACACCATCATCATCATCATCATCATCATCATCAAGTAGCACAGATATCCATGACAATCTCTCGCCAACCTTTCCTATCATTCATTGCCCCTGGGAGCTCCTCCGCGCAGCAACCAGCATCCCGCTTAGTTGGTCAATGTAGGTCCTTAGTGGGCGCCCTACGTTAGCATGTTCATGTGTTGGCTTCCACAGGAGAACGTCGTTTATGAGCTCATATTTGCTTCTCCAGCATGCCTAGTCCGTCTCACCAGGATGGTTTGGGAGATGGGGGGCAGGTGGCCATAGAGTTGCTTACTTGTGGGGTACTTTTTCCACGACTTGTTCAAGACTACACGCAGCATTCTTGTGCAGCTTCTCTCCAGCTTATTCTCAAGGCACTTCGTTAGGGTCCAAGTGGTGCAGCCATACAGCAGTACAGATATAACCACGGCCTTGAAGAATTGTCGCTTTAACTTGTCAGAGAGATCGGACCTCCATATGACTGATAATTTGTTTGTGGCTGACCTATTAACATCGCTTTCTGTGGATGAGATATTACTACCTAGGTATGTGGATTTGTTCTAATGGCTTAAGAGGCTTACCATCGAGATGTCTCTTTTCTTTTCGAAACTCATAACCTCAGTTTTATCGGAGTTCACATAGAAGCCAATATTCTTTGCTGCCTCCTCCAAGCTATGTAGTAGTGATTCAGCCTGTGCCGGTGTATCTGCAAGATTTGCTACTTTTTCATATATTCCGTCTGATGAGAATAATAGCTCCTCAAGAGTATAGGTTTAATCCGATTCAAATGGATTTAAACCTTAAACCACATAATAAGTGATTGCAGCAAACTTACATAGACGAATTGATTGATAGATTAATTGATTTTAACTGAATGTCAACACTTATAATCTTATGGGTAATCTTCTAGGCCTTAAGCAAGAGCGCTTGTCCAGTGGAATTGGATCCTTGGTAAATAGTCCTCTGATAATGAATCCTTTGGTTCTTCTGGTAAAGAGTTCTCAGTTCCTTCGTCAATATTCGTAAGTTCTTCCTCAATGATCGCAAGTGAACTGTGGCAAGTATCAGTGTTTAAGTAATGAATCAGCCACGCATTATGGTTGTTGATTGGCCGAAGGAATAAACCACGTGACCTTGGCTAGTCTATAAATCTAGGTGGGAAATTGGAGCACACCTTATATACCAAATATATTACAAGAAACACGCCTGGATTTATTTTATGCATAGATTTTATTAAATTGCACAGATTCTACAAGTGTACCTTTTATTATTGACAGATATAAAAGTAAAAATATTGCTGTTATTTTTATGCATTTTTGCTGCATTCCGTTTATCTTAATGCTGTCTCTAAGGATAATTGCATTTTCCAAACGACCAAGCGTTAATTTGCAGACATACCAACCTCCCAGGTACTTTTACTTACCTGTTTGATTTTTATTAGCAAACTAAATTGACAGTCAGGATTTGTACATGTTACCGTGACACCCGACACCAAGAGAAAGCGAACTCACAGACAACAACAACAAAACGGCAACATGGCGTCTTGCAAACTTAAAATAACGTCTACAAGTAATATTACACTAATACCTACATACTTCTCATCACTCAACATTAAAAAAAAACATAAATTCAAATCCATTAATTTCTATTTTTTAAAATCAAGTTAGAATTAGCTACCATACTTTCTAAACCAGAAACCGACTACTAATAGTTACTGTATAAATCTCCTTAAAACTAGTATTAGTTACAGAATTATTCCGAACGACACAGATAAGTCTGCCGTATTTTTTAAATATTTCAAGTTTGATCGAAATTAAAATTTACGATTTAAAAAGATTACTTAAAAATTAAATTGATTAAGATAAAGATTAAATAATGTATGGTGTTAAGTATGGGCTGTTTGATGTCAATATTTAATAAAAGTGTTCAAACATTTAAAAGACCATAAAACAATCAAGCACATGGCATAGAAGACAAAACTCTTGATTAAACAAACAAAATTGTATTAATAGAATGTATACAAAAGGCAGCATTGAATACTGGGCGAGGTTCAGCCAAAAGTTCTTTAAAGTTCAATGTAAAATGTAAGCTGATATTTCACAATTCACAAAGTGAGAAAAAAATGTAAAGTTTTTAAGTTAGTTTGATATTTAGTTTGTCTCTGAAAGCGATAATTATTTAGATAGATAGATAGATAGATAGATAGTTCGTACCTTCTGCATTAAAATTGACAAGGATTCTCATAGGCAGGCAAAATCTTCTGGTTGAAAATGAAAAAGTTTGGGTTTAAATAGAATTAGGTAATTTGATAATTTTTCTTTTTAAGCGGAACGCCTCTGATTGGTTGAATTTACGAATTTTATTTTTTTAATTCTCTTCTTTCTAACATGCACAATCCCATGTGCAAAACAATCATTTTTGTCATTCGATCTCTTTCTGTCGAAGTATGAACTTCCGGCTCGCCACAAATGTAGTCCTTTTTTAAAATTTCGTCTCTTTGTTAAGAAAATCCTGCGCTTAATATTTTTTAAAAAGATATACACATATGAAGATAGGAGGGCTGGAGTAAATCCGACAGTATGAGGTAAGGTAAATGGAAAAGTGGACAAAAAATAATGACTCAAACAAGTAGAAGTAGGAGAGAAATATTTCGTTCCGCTTTAAGCGAGGAACTTCATCACCAAACTCACTTTCTCTTCTATAAATTCAAATGTATGTACATTGTTTTGAATAAACAGACTGATGAAGTTCCTCGCTTAAAGCGGAACGAAATATTTCTCTCCTACTTGTACTTGTTTGAGTCATTATTTTTTGTCCACTTTTCCATTTACCTTACCTCATATACACATATGTGTTATTTTTTTGTTTCCTAGTTATGAAATTTCTCGTTTAATATTTTCATTGTATAATTCGTAATTATGAATTTAAAAAGAAAATATTTTTTTAAATAAATAAAAACATCGTTAAATTATGTCTCCTTTTTATGAAGGTTGGAATATTCTAAAACCTTAGTTTATAAAATAATTTGAATTCTTATTTTATAAGATAACGTCAACATAAAAAAAAACAACATAAATTCAATTACTAACGACTCTTTCCAATTTCAGAACCATCCAATTCGTTACAAAGGTTTTACAGCGATGTCTTTAGATACCATTAAACCTCGTTTAGTTAAGTATTACAAGACTACTCATAAAATAATTTTCTAAATCACTTTATAATAAAAATCCATTAATTAAATTTTTTTTTTACATCAAGTCAAAATTAGCTACCATACTTTATAAACCAGAAGTCGACTACCGACAGTATAATCTATAATTTATAAATCTCCTTAAAACTAGTATTAGTTACACGATTAATCCGGACGACACAGGTAAGTCAGCTGTATTTCTTGAATATTAAGCTCATTTGAATTCTTAGTTTCATTATTATTTCATGTTAAAAAAAACGGTTCATTCTTTTTTATAACCTTGTCATCAAATACGTAAAGCATAACCGAAAAACCTTATATAATATATATATATATATATATATATATATATATATATATATATATATATTATATATATATAAAAGTCTGCGAGCTTCTGTTTTAATTTCAGCAATAATTTATATTTCCTTAAACAAGCAAGAGCCCTGATGAAGGTCTATCGAAACCGACCGAAACACAGCAGCGTAGGCGAAATAAATATTATTCGTTTATAAACTTGTGTTTTTTCAATTTTTTATAATATCACATACTGTCGGATTCACTTGTATTTATTCTTCATATATATATATATATATATATATATATATATATATATATATATATAACGAGGCAAATGGCAGGAGAAAGGAAAAGTAAAAAAACAAACAAACAAAAAAAACATGATGATCTTGTTTTCGTCTCTTGACTCACAAAGCAAAAACTGTTGGAATTTGATCTCGTGAAGCGTATCTGTTTTATAGGCACAACAGTTAAAACCACCAAAAGGTTGGGGTATTTGTTTGTTTTTGTTTTGTTTTTGACGTCATTTTTATCTGTGCACCTGTGACGGAGGCTGAGACAGGTACCACAGAGAGAAGGAACATGTTATATCTGTGAAAGAAATGCTTGTATCACTCCCCACTTCTTTGTCGAAAGAAAAACCCTCAGATCCTTTTTCGACGTGGCTATCAGAAGATAAAGACTAGCAGGTGCGAGTTTGAGAGAATTAATAAAGCTACACTTAAGACTCTTTGATAAGAGAAATAAAAGAGAAGAAAATAGAAATATAAGACGAAACTGAATCGCCGTTTAAGTGAAACCTTAAAGGTTATAAATCCAACAGATAAAAACGTATTAAGAGTATTTCTCTGAATGTTTGAGATGAGGCTTGATGATTAGTATTATCTGCATTATTCAGAGTATTGTCCCCATTTTCATTGTTATTTGTACAACGTTTCGGCCGATATGCCAATTGGACACATGGCCTAGTGGATAAGGTAGTTAGGTTAAGACAGTTCTAAGTGACAGTTATCTCTGGATTCCGGGTTCAATCCTGAGTAGAGGCAGTGACATAGAAAAATAATTAACATAACTCCTAACCCAGCTATGGTTAGCGGAATCAGAACAGGATACCCCCGTGGACTAAATAAAGGGTTAGGTTCAAAGTTCTGTGATGGCTCCCGATTACGACAAGAAAGTTCCCGAGTCCGAAAAGAAGGTTCCGGAGTCCGAGAAGGTTCCGAGTCTAACAAGAAATACCTGAAGAAGGCCGGAGGGCATATCGGCCGAAACGTTGTACAAATGACAAGAAATACCTGAAGAAGGCCGGAGGGCATATCGGCCGAAATGTTGTACAAATCGGACAATAGTCCGAATAACGCAGATAAAAACGTATTAAGAGGTTGCTATATATTTTATACCGCCTTTTGTTTCCTGTATTGTAACTGTGTCTCTTTTGGGAATGGTCTCTACTTTTGCCCAGACGCTTTATTGGGGTTTCTTGCATTGTCTTGGGATACATTTCCCTGACAATTTGAAACGCTGTTTACCCGTCTTGTCAATGGAAGCGCGTTGTGTAATGGTTAGAGTCATGGGAAATGGACCCGTCGCCTCGAGTTCAAATCCCTTCTCTTTCCAATAATTTACAGATTCTCAGTCTCTCGCCTTGTGCATTGTCATTAATTTTCTTGTCCTTTGGTCTATCTGTCGGGTTTCCCTGTTGTCTATTTTAAGAACTGGTCCAGAGTATCTTATAAAGGGGACGGCAGGAAGCGCGTTGTGTAATGGTTAGAGTCATGGTAAATGGACTCGTCGCCTCGAGTTCAAATCCTGGACGTGGTAATTGCATTTCACTCAGCGCTAATACCCTTGGGAAAGGTATGAATCCTACTCTCCCTCCAGCTATGGATAGATAGTAGGGTAGACTGGGTTCTTTAACCTTGCTTAGGCAACCGGTCTAGGAGAAGGAAAACTGAATTCGAACCTATTGAACTCCGCTTAAGAAATTGACTTGTGTCAACTCCTGCACGTGCGAATAGGTTGGTAAATATATATTTATCCGTGTTGACCTACCAAATTTACTTTTTTTCTATTCTTTTTGTACAAGTCATAGAGCATCGTTTGGGCTTAAAATGGCTACATCTGATGTCCAGCAACAAATAAAACCCATTGAGCTTTTCTATTCCAGTGAAAATCAATTATTCAAACTCTGAGAAAATACTGGCAACAATTTAAAGTCAGATTAAAATGGCTACATCTGTATAAGAGTAGTAATATGAGTCGACCGTCTCATGCGACGTGCGTGGTCTAGAATGCAAATGGCGGCGCCCACCCGTCTTTACTTAGTGCCCTATCGACGGCCTGCCACTTACATCTGCATAATACTACGGACAGTCACTCCAAGCTACTTATAATAAAGGGAGGTTACTCTAACCTACCCACACAATCTGGAACAAATTTTCTTGGTATTTTGTTTTTACCAGTATGATGGAATATGTCAAAGTTCACAATCTATTCACCTCAGAACTCATTCTTTACAAATAAAGTCCTATTTTTATTGTACTTAGAGTCATTCTGTTAAATTATAATGGACTAACCATCGGTTTTTGTACTTTGTTTGAATGGGAGAGTGACTGAGATTGTGGTGGATTGAAGCTAATTCTGGCACATGAAATGTACTTTTCTATCCCTTTTAATATCATCAGTGAATGTGGTTTTTATTGTCATATAATCCATGTAAGCTCTTATCAGCGGTTATCTCAGTTCGGATCTAGTGACGGAACCTCTGCATTAAAACTCTGCAGTTCTTATTATCAAGTTCATCGCTAACGTAAATAAAGAAGCTGATATATTTCAGCCTGTTATGATGCTCATCTGTAAATTATGGCAATATTAGATTGACTCCTTCGATACCGTTTTCTTTTATTAATATTAGGGTAATTCCATGTCAAATAATCCAGAAAAAAGTAAAATTGTCACCCACCCACATAAATTTTCTGAAATTCTGTACAGCTATGAACTATGTTAAAGTCAGACAATCCCCAAAATTTGAGCTTCCAATTCAAAAAATTGGCGGAGTTATGTCGATTTTTAGCTCTCCAAATTTGGTGGGGATTCGCAACGAAACTATATTTTTGCTACAAATTATGTTCAATATATATAAAACGGATAGCAAAGGCATGGTCGGCCACAAATAGATTATCAGTCATATGGAGGTCCGATCTCCCTGACAAGCTAAAGCGACAGTTCTTCCAGGCTGTGGTTGTGTCGGTGCTGCTATATGTGGGGCGCCCAGCAAGGACCTACATTGACCAGCTATGTGAGGATGCTGGCTGCTACGCAGAGGAGCTCCCAGGTGTAATGAATGATAGGGAAGGTTGGCGAAAGATTGTCATGGATACCCGTGCTGTATGCGCGACATGATGATGATGATGATATATAAAATAATAATAGAAAAAGTTTTATATATATCTATAGATGCAGTGCCTCATCGGGATATTGATCTTGCTATGAAAAAATAAGACATCATCAATAACTTAAAATTGGTTAACTTTAAGACTTTTTTGATAGCATTTTTGGATTACTTGGGCAAAAATACTTTTATAACCCAATTTTTATATTTATTTATTTTTTTCATATAGGTCCAATAAAAAACTGAAGAGTTTGAAAAATCATATCTTGTTCGTATTCCATTTTTTTCTATTCTTTTTGTGCAGGTCATAAATCATCCTTTGGCTTCATATGATGTCCAGCAACGAATAAAACACATTGAGCTTTTCTATTCTAGTGAAAGATCAATTATTCAAACTCCGAGTGTTACATAATTATTAGATACCTAATATTTATGGCAATAGTGTAGAAATCAAAATGGCCGTAATAAGCTACAGCCCACGGCCTTGAAGGATGAGTGACAACGCTTGACCTCACTCTCACCTTGCCTTCCGGGGATAAATCGTGAGAACCGGAAGGCATAGAAGACCTTGTCTTCCAGTTTATGGATAGTAAGTAAGACTCAGTTAGCAAGTAGGAGCCGAGCTCGTAGGATGTGCGCAGATGTCTGGTTTGGGGATTTACGAATAAAGTAACATCAAAGTAAATCGAAGTCTTGTGTTTATTACCTAAAAACTAACAATGACACAGGGCTTCTGATAAGGAGAAATCCCTAACAGAAACCAGACCCAAAGTCCCCAAGAAAGTCCAGACCTTAGAAGATAGAACCAAAGCCGGTCAGAAGAATAGATGTCCAAGATATACAAGCAAGTAAGAAGTAAAGAAGTAAGAAAGGGTATACAACACGAGAAAATATCGGCAACACTTTAATGACAGATTATCTCCCAGCGATAACATGATTCGGGACCATAATCGGCCGCTTTGAAAGTTCTGTCCAGTCAGCAATATTCCGGAAAGAGGTCCTTAGTGAGACGTGCTCACTGGTGGGGAATTAGAGCACAACTTATATCTAAATATTCCAACATACGTAGTGGTGAAAGCTGTATCGCACTATCTTTGAATATCTATCAGCTCTACTCAACTTGGCATTACCAATAAATCCCTTCAGAAGATTCTAAAAATGGATTTATAAGTTACTGGGAGGATCTGTGGATATACCGCAGTATGATAATTTAATCATTACAGCGTTTATATGTTCATTTAAGAACAATTGTCAAATAGGTCAATATGTAAAAAGAATGATGATCTTGATTTAACTCTTTTTTCTTTTTTTCCTTCTTTTCATCTTTTCATTATATTCGATTGAAATATATTAGCGTTATCGCTTCCGAACGCTCAACCCCTCTCTCTATCTTTTCCCCACATTCTCTCCTTCTTTTTCTTTGTTTGTTTGTTTGTTTGTTTGTTTCTTTCTTTCTTTCTCATTATACATTTCTGTGCCGCATGTCCTTTTTCTTTCCTTTCTTTCTTTATGATAAAGAAACGGAATAGTCCATCCGTTGCATTCTGGGGAAAATAAATCTTCTAATTACTAAAAAATATCTGACCAATGTCGACCATTCAGTTTGAAGATTTTCGTGCAATTTTTCCTCCATCTTGTAACTCAGACTGCAAATGCTGAAAACTCGATATTGATTCGGAACATTGACAAACTATTTGTGAGTTTACAAAGTTTATTCTCTGTTTTTTTTTATCGTTTAATATGTGAAACTTATTTACAGCTTATAAGTAAGTAAACTCGTCGGTATCAGCCGGACAGCGAGGGAGTCTATCCCCTTTTCACTAGCGCTAGACCAAGGAGATTATTTTAGCATCTACGCCACACTTACAATCAGCTCCTTACTTTACCGCACAGATCACTGTGCTACTCATACGCTGAGTTGGTGAGGACAGGTATCGAACACGGAACCTTGTGGTTCCTAGCCGAACACTCTACCGACTGAACAATACCCACCCTATAGTGTCTAGAAAAAAAGGGACCGGATTAGTTTATGGTCACAGTCGGCCGAGTTAGCTCAGTCGGTAGAGCGTTCGGCTAGAAACCACAAGGTTCCTAGTTCGATTCCGGCCCTCGCCAACTCAGCGTTATGAGTAGCACAGGGATCTGTGCGGTAAAGTAAGGAGCTGATGGTAGGTGTGGCGCTCCACCTCAGATGCCAAAACAATCTCCTTGGTCTAGCGCTATTGAAAAGGGGATAGACTCCTCGCTGACTGGCTGATACCGACTTTAGGCCGCCCCGTCGACTTTACTTTTTTCTTTATGTCAAACTTATTTTGAAAAATTAAAAACAGCTTTACTCCTCTTAAAATCTGATTTTGCGTCACATCCTGGCAGTGGCAGACCAAGTTGAGTAAATATATACTTCAAAATTAAATAACCTAAAACCAACCAACCAACCAACCAACCCAAAAGAAGGCGTGTTGTAAATACCAGCAAACTCTTAGAAATGTTAGGATTTGCATTTTATGAAGACCAAATAAATCATAAAAAAAGACAGATGTGCCAGTTGTGACATAGACGATGGGTAAGTTATTAAGTATTCAATTCCGTCAAAACTTGATGGGTAACTATTAGTATTATTTTTTTTAAAGAAAAAACAAACGTATTTTTATTATATGGGCGTCTCCGGGTCAAGTGATTGATAAATTACCCTCTTTCTTTCTTCCTGTCTAGCTTCTGCTAATATAAGAACAATTGCCGATAAGTTCTCGTCCTAACCATTTGATAGATTTAACTGGATTTAACTAAATAGCGAGTTCGGTCCTCGTGGGATGTCCAATACTTGTGACTTTGTGTCACATCATACGCGTGGCGAACGGGTCGGGTAAATACTTATTAGAGCGTCCCATCGTGGCGTAATGGTTAATTACAACAAGATGGGACGGTCTAATAAGTATGGGACTCACTAATAATAGTGAAAATGGGATAGACTCCCTCGCTGTATGGCTGATGCCGACTTTAGACCACCCCGACGACTTATAGTCTATATTGTGGTATGTCAAACATATAGGGCCGATTTAGCTCAGTCGGTAGAGCGTTCGGCTAGAAACCACAAGGTTCCTAGTTCGATACCGGTCCTCGCCAACTCAGCGTATGAGTAGCACTGGGATCTGTGCGGTAAAGTAAGGAGCTGATGGTAGGTGTGGCATTCCACCTCAGATGCCAAAACAATCTCCTTGGTCTTAACCTCTTTCTTTCTTCCTGTCTAGCTTCTGCTAATATAAGAACAATTGCCGATAAGTTCTCGTCCTAACTATTTGATAGATTTAACTGGATTTAACTAAATAGCGAGTTCGGTCCTCGTGGGATGTCCAATACTTGTGACTTTGTGTCACATCATACACGTGGCGAACGGGTCGGGTAAATACTTATTAGAGCGTCCCATCGTGCGTAATGGTTAATTACAACAAGATGGACGGTCGAATAAGTATGACTCACTAATAATAGTGAAAAATGGATAGACTCCCTCGCCGTATGGCTGAGCCGACTTTTAGACCATCCCGACGACTTATAGTCTATATTGTGGTATGTCAAACTTATAGGGCCGAGTTAGCTCAGTCGGTAAGCGTTCGGCTAGAAACCACAAGGTTCCTAGTTCAATACCGGTCCTCGCCAACCCAGCGTATGAGTAGCACTGGGATCGGTGCGGTAAAGTAAGGAGCTGATGGTAGGTGTGGCGTTCCACCTCAGATGCCAAAACAATCTCCTTGGTCTTACCCTCTTTCTTTCTTCCTGTCTAGCTTCTTCTAATATAAGAACAATTGCCGATAAGTTCTCGTCCTAACCATTTGATAGATTTAACTGGATTTAACTAAATAGCGAGTTCGGTCCTCGTGGGATGTCCCGTACTTGTGACTTTGTGTCACATCATACACGTGGCGAACGGGTCGGGTAAATACTTATTAGAGCGTCCCATCGTGGCGTAATGGTTAATTACAACAAGATGGGACGGTCTAATAAGTATGGGACTCACTAATAATAGTGAAAATGGGATAGACTCCCTCGCTGTATGGCTGATGCCGACTTTAGATCACCCTGACGACTTATAGTCTATATTGTGGTATGTCAAACATATAGGGCCGATTAGCTCAGTCGGTAGAGCGTTCGGCTAGAAACCACAAGGTTCCTAGTTCGATACCGGTCCTCGCCAACTCAGCGTATGAGTAGCACTGGGATCTGTGCGGTAAAGTAAGGAGCTGATGGTAGGTGTGGCGTTCCACCTCAGATGCCAAAACAATCTCCTTGGTCTTAACCTCTTTCTTTCTTCCTGTCTAGCTTCTGCTAATATAAGAACAATTGCCGATAAGTTCTCGTCCTAACCATTTGATAGATTTAACTGGATTTTACTAAATAGCGAGTTCGGTCCTCGTGGGATGTCCAATACTTGTGACTTTGTGTCACATCATACGCGTGGCGAACGGGTCGGGTAAATACTTATTAGAGCGTCCCATCGTGGCGTAATGGTTAATTACAACACGATGGGACGTCTAATAAGTATTTACCCGACTTGTTCGCCACGTGCTGATCAATTCCTGTTGCATACCCACTTCATTACTTCTTTACTTACTTCTTTCTTACTCTATTCTTCTGGCCGTCTTTGGAATCTTATAACATCTTGTCTTGGTCTGGAATCTTCTAAGGTCTGGACTTCTCTTTTGCTATGTTCTTGCTGGCTGGTCGTCCTGGATTCATTTCTTAGTCTTGTTACCAAGACATTCATCAACCACAAGAACATATTAATTATACAACTTTTATTTCCTGAACTATACATTTCATGTAACTAAATATCTGACTAACATAGCGCGCGCGAGTTCCAGTTTAGGCAGGACCTAAAATGGCCGATTCTCTGCCTGACGTCTAACTGAAAACTGGGGACTCAAAAAGGTCCCACGTGACTTCACATATTTGGCAGGCTTCCGTAATTTTCCATGGAAGGACCCGGGCATGATATGAAAAATGGCCATCCCCTCAGAATTACAGGGGATTGACAATAATCTTATGCAACCGCATAGATTATGTAACATTCCTACCAAATAGCGATTTCGATCCTCGTGAGATGTCCCATACCTGTGACTTTGTGTCACATCCTAAACGTGGTGATCGGGTTGGGTAAATACCTAGACGTCTATGGTGATGTGCTGGTTTGAAAGTTAGTCTCGCATATCTAATAATAGATAATAGCGAGTTCGATCCTCACTACATGCTCCATACTTGCGACCTTGTGTCTCATCCTATCCGTGGCGAATGGGTTAGGTTGGTGGGTTGGTTTGGTTTTTTCGGCATGTCTACCCTTGTGTTATTTTCATCCTGACCATGAGGCTAATAACCGAGAGTTTACTCAATCCGTTTCCCACGGGTAGGATGTGACAAGGTCACAAGTATGCAACATCATAGCTTGTTAGCCATTACACAACGATGTGACGTCCATCCTGTTTGCCACGGGTAGAATGTGACAAAAGGTTGCATGCATGGGCATCCAGCAGCTCGCTATTCAGTAGTAATAGATCTGCGAGAATATATTATTAACATTTACACCACAATGGGACGACTCTTCTACAATGATCGTATATGGAGGCGTGTGGTGCAATGGTTAGGTAGCGTTAACACCATTTGGAAAGATATGCAACCAGCTACTCTCCTTCCGGATATGGGTAAATTATAAATTGTAATCTTATGGATTTTGCTGTTCCAACAGACTATAGAGTGAGAATAAAATAAATCGAAATTACAGATAAATGATTTCTTCTTGATACAGAACTCAAAATTCTGTGGCACATGAAAGTGATGGTGATAAAATTGAAGTTAGTGGAACGATCCTAAAAACTTTTGGGAAAAAGCCAGTCTGCCCTACTATTTACTCATAGCTGGAGGGAGAGTAGGATTCATACTTTTCCCAACGGTATAACCGCTGAAAGACTAAAAACAACTTTTACAAACACGTGTTTTTTTTTGTTTTTTTTTAATTTAGTATTATTTTATTTGGAAATATCTATATATTAATACTTGTGTTCATTGTACGACCATTATCATCTTGCAGCACCCTCTGGTTAAATATAAGACCGTCCAAATCGTCCAAGATCAAATGCAAAAAATATGAATCATGATTATTTGGTGTTGCTTATCCACCAAATTCTAATTTCTTATGAGTGTCATCACCTCAGCTAAATAATGGACAATTACGTTTTTTATTATAAAGAAAGAAAGGAAGAAAAAGGACATGGTACACAGAAAAATATAATAAGAAAGAAAGAAAGGAAGAAAAAGATTAGGAAAGATAGAGAGAGAGGGGTAAGCACGCAGAAGCGATAACGCTAATCTGTTTCAATCGAAACATAATGAAAAGATGAAAAGAAAGAAAGTAAAAAAAAAGAATGAGTGAAAGAGAGTTAAATCAAGATTATTATCCTTTTTACATATTGAACTATTTGCAATAGCTCTGAAGTAATCATATCAAACGTTGTAATAATTAAATTATAATTGGTATATTCACAGGTCCTGCTAGTAACTAATAATTTACGAACCTTGTGTTTTGAACAAGATGGAGGCAACTCCACAATGGGTGGTAAGCCTCTCAAATTAGTAGACCAGTTCATATACCTACTTGGTTGGTTAGTTGGTTAGTTCGTTGGTTGGATTTTACGGTATATCAACTCTTGTTGGGTTATTTTATGCCGAAGACGTTTTGTTTATTCATTCTTGATGGGCATTCAATTTTTTTTAAAACTCATTTTTTTCTATTCAACCCGTTGATGGACCCTAAAAATAGATTGGACCTAGAAGTAATGGCAATAAAGGGGTGCTCCCCATTCTCCAGAGCTATAGAATTGAAAATTTATTTGTTTGTTTATTGATTTTAACGGCATATCAACCCGTCTGGGGTTATGTCATGCCTAACGGTTAGGAAGTTATACATATCGTGTATTTATATTTATACTTTTTAGTAATTGGTTTTAACAATGTGTTAGCATTATTGGGGATTATGTTGTATGGTATTGATTTGTTTCATGTCTATATTCTATGGTATAATTTTATTTCTCTCAAAAAAGAGAGAATATCCTCCATGTTGACATTTTCAAACAGATCCTTTATATTGTTTGCTTTAAAATAACGGTTTCTGATGTGAGCAAAAAACCTGCATTCCATGAATAAGTGTTTAACTGTCAAAGGTTTTGACATGTTTCACATTGTGGTTGAGTATATAGGAGTGCGTTAGTCTTGTATGACTAATGCGTAATCGGGATACAATGACTTGTTCCTTTTAGATTTCCTTAAAGTTGGTCTCCAGCCTCCCAAAGTGGGTTTGATTAGGAAGAGTTTATTGTGGATGTTATTTTTCCAGTCTTGTTGCCATTTTGTATGAGGGAATCTATTAATTTTAGGTTTCTAATCAGTATATGGTAACTTGAAATTATCGGGGGTCAAATCTGGAGCCGATAGTTTAACGTCATGCACAGGACACCCTAGTTAGTAATATCCCATTTCAGAAAGCGATGTCCATGAATATAGAGGAAACGGATAGACTGCTATAGAGAGATTATTGACCATATGGATATCTGATCTCTCTGATTAGAGAAATCGACAATTCTTACAAGCTGTAGGCGAGTCAGTGCTACTGTATGGTTGCACCGTCTGGAATCTAACGAAACGCTTATAGAAAAAGGTAGATGGGAACTACACAAGGATGATACCATAGCAAACACGTAATATTGCGTATTTGAATGTGAAATCCTTCTTTGATAGATTTATTTTAATAAAAGATGACCGTCAAAGAAACGCCCGCAATTATTTTCATTTAGTTTTTTCTTGTGTACATACAAAGGAAATCTTTACACTTTGTCCCAGAGAGAGGCCACACACATTGTCCCGAATAGATTTCGCCGTTACCTACTCAAGACGCAAGCCAATGCAATATATATATATATATATATATATATTATATATATAATATTATATATATATATATAGTAAGTATTATAAATACTGATGTGTTGAGTACTTTTATATCCTATACAACCCCACTTATCCGGTTTATTATTTATCGACGGTCGAATCTGTGACTAACACACCCTCTTTATATATATATATATATATATATATATATATATATATATATGTATGTGTGTGTGTGTGTGTGTGTGTGTCTGTCTGTCTGTCTGTGTATGTGTGTATATATGTAATAAAATATCAATTTGAACAGTATTGTTTTTGTAATTTTTCACACACACACACACACACACACACACACACATATATATATATATATATATATATATATATATATACACGTGTGTGTGTTCAAGTGATGAAAAGTTACTCAATCATTTATATAGAGACGACTGTGTCCCTACCGATTTGTCATACGCGGCTCATATACATATATATATATATATATATATATATATATATATATATATATATATATATATATAATCCATCTGTACACCTTGTTTTTTTTTCAATTTTTTTATATACATATATACTTATACACATATATATATTATACATATATTATATATATTTTCAATTATATATATATATATATATATATATATATATATATATATATATATATATACGTGTGTGTGTTCAAGTAGCGACAATTGACACATTCATTTATATAGAGTCAACTGTGTCCCCACCGATTTGTCATACGAGGCTGTCGTGTTTGTCAACGCTTTAAGCTGATTGATTAGGGCGTAGTGTTTTTGGTTTTTTTAATATTCGCCGTTAAACTCAATCCAGTCTCCCCGACAACAACGCTTGTCACCTTCGCCATCATACCCGCTGTCGTCGTCATCGTCCAAAACGTGTAACGTGAGAGCGCAAGTACCGATACAGTTTCGACACTAGAGCCGTTTCCCAGTTCTCTCCTCTCCAAGACGTGAGATTCTATTACCTTCTCGTCTGACGGCAAAGCTACTTTCTCGGTTCAATTGTCATTTTTATGTCGCATTTATTGGAGATATGTTGCCGGCTGACTTTTGATTTAGGTCTGAAAATTAAAACGGATAGTTTTTTGGTGGTCCCCAATGACAGTTTAACTACAGTCTATGAATTAACATTTTGCGAATTGGATTACGGTTTTAGGGGATTAAGGTAATTTAATAGTAATGTGGGTTTTTTGTTGTTTATTTTTTTAAAGCAATACGTACTTAAAAACATTAACTAATTATTGATTAAAAAAACAACAACAACAAAAAACCAAATTACTATACATTTAATTAACCATTGAAATTAATTATTGAATCTATTATTGAGACATTTGTTTGTGTTAGTATTGCAATGTATAATTTCAATTAAACTTAGTTTAGAAAAATATTTTTCAACATTAGATGTATAGTAAGTAAAAGTAAAGTCGTCGGGGCGGCCTAATGTCGGTATCAGCCAATCAGCGAGGGAGTCTATCCCCTTTTCACTTGCGCTAGACCAAGGAGATTGTTTTGGCGTCTGAGGTGGAGCGCCACACCTACCATCAGCTCCTTACTTTACCGCACATATCCCTGTGCTACTCATACGCTGAGTTGGCGAGGACTGGTATCGAACTAGGAACCTTGTGGTTTCTAGCCGAACGCTTTGGGTTTTTTGTTGTTTATTTTTTAAAATATTTTTTAGCAATACGTAATTAAAAACAACCTTAATTCCAATTCGCAAAATGTTAATTCATAGACTGTAGTTAAACTATCATTGGGGATCACCAAAAAACTTTCCGTTTTAATTTTCCGACCTAAATCAGAAGACAGCCATGTTGCCTACCTTGTATGTACACTCATAGTGGGTGTTGGCTGCTGGTGTAGTCGGTACGGTTGGCGTTATTTACTGGGATTAGTCTTCTCTATCGTCTTATTCATGATGTAGTGTACCTACGATTCGCTGAAACCATAAAAGACAGTTTCTTTTTTGCAATCTTTAATGACTAGCTGGACCTGTGGATATACCACAGCATGATAATTTAACTATTACAACGTTTTATATATCTACTCAAGAGCTATTACAATAATTCAGTATGTAAAGCCTTGATTTAACTCTCTCACACTCTTTTTTTCCTTGTTTTCTTTCTTTCCTTCTTTTTATATTTTCATTACGTTCAATTCAAACAGATTAGTGTTATCGCTTCCGCACGCTCACGCTCTCTCTCTATCTTTTCTCTAGTTTTTCTTTCTTTCTTTCTTTCTTTCTTTCTAATTATATTCTTATTATATTCTTTCTGTATGGCATGTCCTTTTTCTTCCCCTTTCTTCTTTATAATAAAAAAGGAATGGTCCATTATTTAGCTAAGGTGACGACACTCACAAGAAATAAGTATTCAGAGGATAAGCAACGCCAGATAATCAGAATTTTCATTTTGCATTTCATCTTGGACGATTTGGACGGTCTCATTTTTAGCCAGAGGGTGATGCAAGATGATAACGGTTGTAAAATCAAGCAACACGACAATTAATATATAAATTGACTAATTACTTCTAAAGGCATGTCATCTTGTTTAGGGTTATTGTATGATTAGAGGTTAGGGAATCGCTTTCAATTAGATTTGTTTGTGTATTTATTTACTTAACCCCATCCACACGAGCAGGATGCGACACAATGTCAATTTCTTAAGCGGGGTTTAACAGGTTTAAATTTAGTTTTCCTTCTCCCTATACTGGTTGTCTAACCAAGGGTAATGAGCACAGTCTTCCTTAATATTTACCCATAGCTGGAGGGAAATCGATGGATACAGACAAGAAATACCTGAAGAAGGCCGGAGGGCACATCGGCTGAAATGTTGTACAGATAACAATGAAGGTGAGGACAATAGTTTGAATAATACAAAGAATACTAAAAATATATCAACTTGACTTTGCATTCTGGGAAAAAATAATATGACATATATTATTGAATGCTACATTAGTGGCGGCCATTTTCGATTTGAAGTTTCGCTTCCATCTTGTGTCTATTTGTCAATACTGGACATTTGTGAATTTACAACCTTTTTTTCTCTGTTCACGTTTAATATTTCAAATTTATTAACATCAAGTTTAAAAACCCCGTCTGCCCTACTATTTATCCAGAGCAATAGATGTATTCATGGTCTTTCCCTAGTAGTAAAATAATAATGAGCTAGTGTGTGACATCCGCGGCGGGTTGACGTGGGACGAATGTGGAAAAATTGAAAAGTGGAAAAATGGAAAATAAACAGAATAAGCAGATGTATGAGTAATGATGTGGAATTCGATGATTTGACAGAACAAGGCAAGAACGAGGTAAAATTAAGAGAGATAGTGAGAAAGTTGGGAGTCTTGCCTAAGTGTTTGAAAGAGACGGACGGAGAGAGTTGACTGGTTGTTTGAAGGGGTCATTTCCTGATGGGTAACTTGAGACTAAAAGATATATAGCTCTGAAAAAAACAACAACACCAAGTCTTGTGTTCGTTAATTGGAAACTAAGTAAAGACATAAGACAAAACATCTCAAGAAGCAAGTGGTTCCAGACACGATGAACAGAGAGAATGCCAGCCCAAGAACAGACCCAGCTCAGCAGGTAAGTAAAAAAGAATATGTAGATAAGTAATAAAAATGAACATATATCCTCCTTAAATTGATAAGCTACGCTACAAAGTAAAACACAAACAGACTTGTCCAGGATTTGAACTCGGGTTATCGATTCTATATATTTCGACGATAACCGTTGTACTTTGTATGTAGAAAATAATGAGCGTAGACACAGTGGTACCTTAGGGTTATCATAACTTGGGAGTTTTCTGAGTTACAATTTTTCATTCCGTCAATTTTTTGCTTTGTGTTGAGAGATAAAATTTGAGCTACGAGCGAGCTTCAGATACGCTTATCTTAATACGTTCCCTAAAAACATATAAGTTTCTAGATTTATTGTGCCAAAAAATATTATTTATAAAAAAAAGATAAACATTAAAACATTTTACAGCACATAAAAGCGACAATTCTTCCAGGCTGTGGTTGTGTCCGTGCTGCTGTATGGCTGCACCACTTGGACCCTAACGAGCTGTCGTGAGAATAAGCTAGATGGAGCTGCAAAGAATGCTGCATGCAGTTTGAACAAGTCGTAGAAACAGCACCCCACAAGGAAGCAGCTGTAAGGCCACTTTCCCCCTATCTCACAAACCACCCGATGACAAGGCACGCTAGACACTGCTGGAGGAGCAAAGATGAGCTCATAAGCGACATTCTCCTGTGGAAGCCAACACATGGACATGCTAATGTGGGCCGCCCATTAAGGACCTCCATTGACCAACTTTGTGAGGATGGATGCTGTGGAGAGGACCTCCCAGGGACAATGAATGATAGAGAAGGTTGCGAGAGATTATTATGGATATCCGTGCTAATTGCGCGACATGATCATGATCATGATGACAGCACATAATTCATTACATTTTATTTTATTATGCTTTTATTCAAATCAGTGCCTTTTTTGTCATCTAAAAAGAATGTAACAAAACATTATGGTGTTTTTTAAGGGCTGTTGGAACGGATTAATGGCATTTCAGTTTATTTCAATGGGGAAAATTGATTTGACATACGAGGAAATTGAGTTACAAGAGTAACGAATTAAACGCATAAGTCAAGGTACTACTGTATAATGATAGAGAAATATATTGATAGAATTACGATGTTTAATCTTTTTGATCAAGTCTCTAATAAACATCCCAAATCACCCTACTAATGAAAAGGTCACTTTTCATTATCACTGATAGCTTCCGATTATTTGTAAACAAACCAACTGATAATTTTTTGTACTTATATTGTATCTAACATTAGAATTTCATGATAATTTCAATATTGATTTTAATAAAGAAAATTGTGAACATATTACCTTTAGGCACCCCTTTTTGATCTCGATTAAGAAAGGACATGTTTTTTTTATTTACACCGTCAATATCCGGTTGTTTGTTTAGGGTTAGTGGTTAGGGTTAGGGGTTAGTTTTATAATTTAAAAAAAAATCTAAAAATCGTCTGTTAAAACAACCGGTTATTGACGGTGTAAACGAAAAACATGTCCTTTCTTAATCGAGATAAAAAGGGGTGCCTAAAGGTCATATGGTCCGAAAATTGTTATTTCATGTTATTGTTGTGCAGCATTTTTGAATAATATTAAATTTTAGCATTTTTTAAGGTCGTAGTTTTTAATTTCAATTACCTTACTGAACCGGCTTATCTCAGTCGATGGAGTGTCAGCCCAGCCAACCACAAGGTTCCTGGTTCTATACCGACCCTCGCCAACTCAGTGTATGAGTAGCACAGGGACCTGTGCGGTATAATAAGGAGCTGGTGGTAGGTGTAGCGCTCCACCTCAGATGCAAAAATAATCTCCTTGGTCTAGCGCTAGTGAAAAGAGGATATACTCTCTCGCTGTCTGCCTGATACCGATTTCAGGCCACCCGACGACTTTACGGTAATTATGAACTTTTGTTTAGTAAATTAGGGCGTCCCAGAAAAAACAGAACCCACAAAGTTTGTAATAAAACTGTTAATTTTCCCATTAAACAAATAAATTAGGGTTTAGGGTTAGGGTTAGGGTTAGGTTGTGGTTGGGGTTTAGGGTTAGTTTAATGGGAAAATAAATAAATAATTTGGGTTCTGTTTTTTTCTGGGTCACCCTGTACAGACCGACCCAAAAAACAGAACCCAAATTATTTATTTATTTTCCCATTAAACTAACCCTAAACCCCAACCCTAACCCTAACCCTAAACCCTAATTTATTTGTTTAATGGGAAAATTAAGAGTTTTATTACAAAATTTGTGGGTTCCATTTTTTCTGGGACACCCTAATTCATTAAAGAAAAGTTCATAATTACCGACTTTACTTACTTTTTACTTTTTTTTTTATTAGAGTCTTGACCCAACGTTTATTCATTTATTTTGTGTGTGTGTGTTTCTCTCGGGTTTTGAGGAAGAAAAGTGCTAAACTGAAATGACATTGGACAGCAAAATGATCACGTAGATTGTCAAAATAAACTGAAATTACGCGGCTGTTCTTTTTTTTCCACCATGTTTCCCGGCCTCTCAAGGCGCCGTTGGCTATGTTAGCACCAGCTTTGTTTGGATATTGGAGACCCTTGAGACCTTTAAAAGCAGGAGAAAAAAAAACGCACGAAGGAGTGGGGGAGACAGTGACGCGGTAGAAAAGACGAGGATAGGTTTGTCGAACTCTCCTGCTATTGAAGGAGAGCTTAGTTTACGCCACGGGACATCATCATTTGATTGGAGCAACGAATGTTGAATGAACATTATTATTATTATTATTATTATTATTATTATTATTATTATTATAGTCAATGATATCGTCGTTGATGAGGTTTTTTTTTTAAAAAAAAGAAACACTTTATTCAATGTTATTCCATCACAAACTGCCAGGGTGGCTTCTTTTATGAAGCTGGCTTGTGTAAAAAGAGAAACCCTTTGATACTTTCAAATCCTTTGATACGATCAAATATTCAAAGAACCTTTGTATCTACCTACCTACCTTCGTCGTCGGGATGAGGTATGCGTCACGCCAAGGAGACAGGGGATGGATAGACAGACTAATCTGAATCAGACTTAACCCATTCATCCACTGCATAATGTTTAGCGAGCGAGACTAGGTGTTGTATACTCTCTTTACTTCTATTATTCTTCTGCTCATCTTTGGTCCTATTGCCCTTATGGCAAGCCCCAACCCCTTTTTATCATATGGGTGCTAGAAGGCGGTGGCTGCGGGTTTACATGTCCTGGGAATGACGTTAAATTCTATCTGATGGTGAGGTTCCAGTTTTGGAGGTATGGGGAATGTGGAGCACCCCATTCATCACCATTGCTACCTGGTCCACTCGGACCCGGAGTGGTAGTACCTGTTAGGGTCCCATCTATGGGTTAAATAGAAAAATGTATTTATAAAAAAATTGTATTATCCATTAAGAATTGATTTATTTCAAAACTTTACCGGCATTAAATGACCCACTGAGGTTGATATGCCGTAAAACAAAACAAACCAAATCTTTACTTCTATTATTCTTCTGCTCATCTTTGGTATCTTACGTTCTTCTTCTAGCGTCTGGACTTCGTCTTGGGGACTTCGTGTCTGGTCTTCCATTGGGATTTCTCTTTATTAGAAGCCCTGTGTCATTGGTAGTTTTTAGATAATAACCCAAGACTTCGATTTGCTTTAGGTCATATTTTATTCCGAAATCCCCACTAGACTACCTGCGCAGATTGAGTCGGCCGTGCGCTTAACATGACTTACCACCGTGGTTTGGCCGATACTGAACTAAAACTCTCTTTCTAATCTAAACCCGAAGAGGGTCTTCTCCACCGATTCTCACGGTATCCCCCAGAAGAAGGATCAGACTGAGGTCAAGCCGAGTCATTCAATCCTTCAAGGCCGCCGGCTGCGAATTATAACAGCCATTTTGGTTTCTACACTAATGGTACATAAGTGTTAGGAATCTAATAATTATGTAACATAGGAAGTAATTGTTAGTGAGTTCGAATCTCGATGGTTGCCGCCTATTTCTGGCCTAATAACCAAGCTGAGTGTAATGACAAAGGATGACACCGATAGACTTTGGAAATCTTTATTCTACTTGGAATAAGTGGTACTCTTACTGAGAGTTTATATAGTCTATTATTCACTAGAGAGTTCTCCAAAAGGGAGATAACCATAAGATAGGGTAGGTAACTCTAAATTACTTATTATGCTAAGTTTAGTAAATAATTTGGACAGATCATGTGGTGTAAGGGTTAGCAAGCTAGGCCTGCAGCTCAGTTACTGTGTAGTAAGGCCAATACGCATACTCTTTGTCTGCGGGCTCAGGATACGACGACTGCATCTTCTGGCAGAGGAGGTCGCCCCCACCACTATAAAAAAAGTATGTTCTGTATATGACACTAAAATGCATCTGGTGATGAGGCTACAATTCTGGAGTTATGGGAAATGTTGATTAACCAGTTTGTTGCCATTACTCACTGACCCTTGGTGAATTCCCCATAATAGTGAGAAAAATTTTTTGTATTTCACAGTCAGCTGAAGCAGAAGAATACACCGACTGCACCTCTGCAGATGGATACTCCTCCCCACAATGTGACCACCTGTTGGCTGTCAGTGGGGAGCCGTGAGGCTTAAGAAATTGATCTGTGGAGAGAAAGTGTATTAGTAAAATATATGCAAATTATTTGGATTAGATAGCTCAGTCGGTAGAGCGTTCAGTTAGGAAACACAAAGTTCCTGGTTCGATACCGGCCCACGCTGACTCAGCGTATGAGTAGCACAGGGATCTGTGTGGTAAAGTGAGGAGCTGATGGTAGGTGTGGAGCTCCACCTCAGACGCTAAAATAATCTCCTTGGTCTAGCGCTAATGAAAAGGGGGTAGACTCCCTCGCAGTCTGGCTGATACCGACATTTGCCGCCCCGACGATGACGACGAGATAGGAATATTTGATATCATATACAAACAAAAGATTATAGACAAATAAAGAAAATAATAAAGTCGTCGGGGTATCAACCAGACAGCGAGGGAGTCTATCCCCTTTTCACTAGCGCTAAACCAAGGAGATTGTTTTTGCGTCTGTGATGGAGCGCCACGCCTACCATCAGCCTTCTTACTTTACCGCACAGATCCCGTGTTACTCATACGCTGAGTTAGCGAGGGCCGGTATCGAACTAGAAACCTAGTGGTTCCTAGTCAAACCTTCTACCGACTGAGCAGGCTTGTTAAAAACAAATACTATGGGACATTGAAAATGTAGTTATGATTTTAATCAAACGTTTACAAATAAATCATTTTTTCTTATGAACTCTTTGCCTACTTTAAACCGCCCACAGCGGCTCTTCCACCACTGCGAACCTATCTGTCATCTTTTTTTTCGTCTGTGGACCAACCCTGAGCCTGGTACTTGATCCTTTTGAAGTCGGGAACCAGAGTAGGCAAAACGTTAAATAAACCATAAGGAGTTGATGTGTCGTTAGACAAACAGACGAAACCAACTCATTATCTATACATATATAAAAGGGAGTTGCGCGTATGTGTATGTCCGGAGGAAACTTCGAAAATAAAACAATTAGCGACAAAGAAAATTTAATGCATTTAATACTTTGAATATTAGACATTAACGTTTATTTTCAGAGTGGCTGGATCAATGCAAGATCTTTTTTTTTACATGGGGATTTTAATGGGCATCCGACGAGAATCCAACTCACGATTGAGTAATAATGAATCCGTGGGAATAACTTAAAAAAAATTCCCCTCCACCCTAGCGATGCCGGGGGTCCGCTTCTAGTCATTAAATAAAAATACTTTTAAACCATATAATTGATTGAGTGAGTGATTTTAGCGGCATCTCAACTGGTCTAGGGCTATAGATGTATTTGACCCAGAGATGAGACCCTAACAGCTACTACCACTCCGAGTCAGCGTGGACGTACGAATAATGGCAATGAAGGGATATTCAGACTTCCAGAGTTCCACAAATGGAGCTCACCCCCAGATGCAGTCTAGTGTCATACCCAGAGCACTCTTTTTCTTGGATAGCCTTATTATTAACCCTTTGCCCACTTTAAACTGCTCTCAGTAGCTCTCCCACCACACCCAAGCAAAGTACAAAAACAAATGATTAGTCCATTATAGTTGTACAGAAGGACTCAGAGGGCCGGGTTAGCTCAGTCGGTAGAGGTTTCGGCTTGAAACCACAAGGTTCCTAGTTCGATACCGGCCATCGCAAGCTCAGCGTATGAGTAGCACAGAGATATGTGCGGTAAAGTAAGGAGCTGGTGGTAGGTGTGGCGCTCCACCCCAGACGCTTAAATAATCTCCTTGGTCTAGCGCTACTGAAAAGGGGATAGACTCCCTCGCTGATTGGCTGATACCGATTTTAGGCCGCCCCGATGACTTTACTTTTTTAAAACTTTTATTTGAATATAATAAGTTCTGAGGTGAATAAATAGTGAACTTTGAAACACCCCATCATAAAGGTAAAATATGCCAGGAAAATGTAGTACAGCCGTGAGGGGTACATTTGATTGGCAAAGAGTTAACTTCTAACAGGTTTCTTTTCCGTCTTCTCGACTGGCCGTGTTGAGTAAATCCTTTGAGTTTTTCTTCTTCATCGGTCGTATTGTATTGTGTTCAATCTCTCCGCATCCATCTTGGTTCTTAACGTGGAGACATCTTCTTTGGTGTACACATATCTTCATTTCTAAGACCCAACTTTAACACGCGCGTGGAGAATAAGCAGAGTGCGTTATTATGTGTCCCACCCAAAGGGCTCTTTCGCCGATTATCTATCTATTCTAACTTTTAACTTTCCCACAGTTTAGCCTGACCACGTAATCCTTCAGCGGAGACTTCTCCAATGACCTCGGGGTCAAACCCTGCCAGGCAAAACTTTGGGTAATTTTCCGTGTATTCTTACGGTTAACGTCTATAACCATTTGTTACATTCGCCTATCGTTTTCAAACGTTTACACGCTGTTCTATCAGAGAGACCAAAGAAAAATGAAAGGTGCACATGCAAAAATTGGCAAAGAACAACAAGACATAATATATTATTTTAAGACCTGGTTTTTATTCAGGAAGTCGAGAGTTGGGAGGAGAGAGGGAAAGTTCATAAGCATGTATGCATTATATATATCCGCAATGGGAAATATTAATCGAGACAATTCGAACCCACATATACACATGTAATTTGAATGAGTATTGAAGTGACAATATCTATAAAAAGTCATGACAGAATGGGTCACTAATCTTAATTTGTCGATTCATCCATGGACTTGCGTTTGGTAAGCTTCGCTTATTTAGTGGTTCTGTTCTTGGCTGGGTGGATGACTATTCTGGGTCTAATTACTTCTGTCCGCATGAAGGTGACATCGGGATTCCAACTGGCCATAGAAATTCTGCTCCAGATTGGGGTCATTTAGTGGGACACGTACCTCAGCTCTGAGGTCACAGAGTTTCAAGAATGTTCTTTTAACTTTCGAGTTTCGTTCTATAATCAATTTCGAGTTACTCGTAATACGTAAGACCATTGTATTTAAATTCTAGACTACATTACAAAAATGATAGGCGATGCCTATTTCTTATGTAATTTTTTTGGTGAGATATCAGGGGATACAGTCTGCGCGTTCAAAACGTTCAGCAATCTTTGTAAAAATATTTCAGGCCTTTTGCTAACTATGCTAAGCTTAGTAAATAACTGCACTGGATATATTTGCACGAATATATATATATATATATATATATATATATATATATATATATATAGCCTGGGATAGTCACCGCTTCAGTTTTCACTGGAATGGTGTGCCAAATTGCAGTAGTATTAGGAGAGTGCTTGATATAAAGAATAGAGCTATTATATAATATAATATAATATAATATTATATATATATATATATCTTTGAAAGGAAGGAAAAACTCAATAAACCGTAATTCTGTAATAAATTTATTTCGAACAAAAATTAAAAGGCTTTTAGAAATTTAAATAAATTTCTAAAACTCCCTAAAATGTTTGTCTCATCAGACAGGCGACACAGATAAAAATGAATTGAAAACCTAAAAAAAATTTTTTTAGCAGAATCCCTCAAATGTGTGTCAAACAGCAAATATGAGTTTACAAATTTAAAGGTTACAATGTATCTTTTAAATTTACTATTTTAACCAGATATATTCAAAAATGTATATGTTTGATTTTAATATCTAAAATAGAAAAAAAATGTCTAGACTATATTAAAAAGGTTTAAATGATTAAGGAGAGGTTGTTATTAACATCAACTTAGTCATGTAGAATCATCCCTTACTACCAGTTTTGGATACCTTACACACACACAATATATATATATATATATATATATATATATATATATGGAAATAAAGTAGGTTTTCAGAAATAACAAAATAATAAAACAGGAGGAAACATTCTGTTTATCTTGAAAGTTTTTCGAGTCATGTCGATCTATCGACCACCGGGTCTCTCTTTTTTTTCTGCCCTCTCAATTTCTGGTATTTTAGAGTAATATATCCAGAAAGACAAGGGGTCTGATTTCAAAGTAATAAAGCAGACACTTCACGGAATACCCCATTTCCCTGCCCCCCCCAAAAAAAAACGGAGCTACATACTTGTAAAATCTTATGTGTTTCTCTGATCAAGATGTTTGTCTTACTTTAACGGTGAATCATACGATAATATTGTTTTTGTTTTTTCTAGCCAGATTTTTACTGTTAATGGGCGTGAATTTATTTTTGGTCGACCCTCATACGTGCCAGAATTTTTTTTTTGTTGCGACATCTGGATTATTCGGGATTGGAATCTAAGTAAACAGAAAGAAGAAACCTGTTCCGATTGGAGCCAGGTGGGAGAACAACTGTGACGTATACACTGGCCATTAGCTCGCAAAATAATAAAAATGGCGGCGAGAATCTAGTTGCATTGCGCATGTTCAAGAATACGCACGCGTATCATGTGTATTCCTCTTCATTATCCTCTCACTTACACCTAGACCATGTCAAATATATATATATATATATAAGTAAAGTCGACGGGCGGCCTAAAGTCGGTATCAGCCAGTCAGCGAGGGAGTCTATCCCCTTTTCAATAGCGCTAGACTAAGGAGATTGTTTTAACATCTGAGGTGGAGCGCCACACCTACCATCAGCTCCTTACTTTACCGCACAGATCCCTGTGCTACTCATACGCTGAGTTGGCGGGGACCGGTATCGAACTAGGAACCTTGTGGTTTCTAGCCGAACGCTCTACCGACTGAGCTAATCCGGCCCCTATATGTCGTAATCTTTTGTTGTGGATATATGCGACCATGGATGCATTGCTGAAATTAAACTTATGTTGTGTTTTAGATATGTGTTGGAATAAACAGTTGTTGCTGTCACCTAATAAAAAAATTCCGATAACAAGTAAAATCAGAAGCTGGCGTATACATGATTCCATGTGCAAACTGCCACAAGTAATACATTGGCGAAACCTCAGGAACTTAGAAAAACGCATATACGAGCACAAACGCAACATAAAATTAGGTGATAGCAACAACTGTTTATTCCAACACATATCTAAAACACAAAATAGGTTTAATTTCAGCAATGCATCCATACACACACACACACACACACACACACCACACACATATATATATATATATATATATATATATGTGTATGTGTGTGTGTGCACGCGCGCGCGCGCGCGTGTGTGTGTGTGTGTGGAGAAAAGTAGACAAACACGGATTGTTATGGAAACTGGATGTTTATTGTCGAAGATGCAACGTTTCGGTCTGTTAGACCTTCTTCAGGACTTTATGAATAGAGTTCTTGCTTCAGTGGTGAACATTTTCCTTCTGAAGGTCTAACAGACCAAAATGTTGTAGAAAATGGATGTTTATTGTAGGTAGTGATCTCGACGATGCAACGTTTTGGTCTGTTAGTTTGGTCATATATGTACTAGAGTTTCTTAGAGAGAGGTATACATTTTAAAGGATTCCGTTCTTAAGCATCACGGGTCAACCCACGGCCAACATGTGGCCCCATTGGAAGGGCATTTTTACCCTTTCGCAGAGGTGCAGTCGGATTATTCTACAGTCCCAGATGACAGTGCTAGACGATAATCGGCTGCAGTTTATCATCATACCGGGGGGGGGTACTCCTCTGCATGGGATATAATCTATTCTAAGAAGCCATTTTTGTTTTTTTTATTTCAAACTAGAAGGGGCTACCCAGCATCACCTGGGTAGAATGGGGCGGACAAAATAATTGTAGTTAGCAAGTTAATTTCGCAGATCCATTATTATTATATATAACTTAATTTTTAGATATCTTCGTAAATATAAACCACATCTTTGTCATTTTTGCACAAAGCAAGAACTGTGACATTTATATATATATATATATATATATATATATATATATATATATATATATATGGCAATAGCATAATCTTTACAGATCATTGTCGTCCCTCACAATCCCACAACTCCACCACCAGAACCCTTCCTTGCATGAGCCCTCAAATGACTCATCAAACCTGCTGCAGATCTCTGACTCATCTGATTCATCTGAATCATCTCATTCAACGGGGAAGAAGTCTTTTCAATGTCATATTTGCGTCAAACTTTGTAGATCTGCAGATATATATATATATATATATATATATATATATATATTCACTTTTCATTAATTGTTTTATTTTCGTAGTTTCATCCGAACATACACACATACATACATACATACATACACAACAGCTGCCCTTTATATATCTACTAGAAGCGGTTGGGCAATAAAAAAGTTATTCATGCAGATCCATTGATTGTTTTGGTCTTCCATAATTGATTTGTTTATGTTTTAATCATGAATGCAACCAATGACTTTCCCTTCTCTTATTATTCAAGTTCTAATTTTTAACCACCCTGTCGGCTGTGGGGTTAGAATGTATCGACTGCACCTCTGCAGAGGGGTAAGACTCACCCAATGAGGCCACCTGTTGGCCGTGGGTGGCGACCCGTGATGCTTAAGGATAGAGCCCAGGTGGATGAGCAGTCTATGACTTGCAATACTCCACTTTGGCCCTATCTTGGGCTAGACGGCGGACGGAGAGGCCCCTCCGATCAATCGGCTGGTCACGTCAAACCCTAGCACCTATATGATTTTCCCAACCCTATTGCCCTTATGGCAAGCCCCAACTCCTTTTTATCATATGGGTGCTAGAAGGCGGTGGCTGCGGATCTACATGTCCTGGGAATGACGTTAAACTCTATCTGATGGTGAGGTTCCAGTATTGGAGGTTGGGGAATGTGGAGCACCCCTTCATCACCATTGCTCCCTGGTCCACTCTGACCCGGAGTGGTAGTACCTGTTAGGGTCCCATCTATGGGTTAAATAGAAAAATGTATTCATAAAAAAATTGTATTATCCATTAAGAATTGATTTATTTCAAACTTATCGGCATTAAATGACCCACTGAGGTTGATATGCCGTAAAACAAAACAAACCAAATCTGATTTTTAAATATTTTCACGAATATAAATAAAAAGCAAGTTCTGGTGATAGTGAATGTATATATATATATATATATATATATTTACTTTTATTTTCGTTTTTTTCATCCGGACATACATACATACATACATACAAACTGCTCTTTATATATGTATAGATAGATATACGGCCAACAGCAGGTGACCGCGTGAGTACATATAAATATTGAGGGTGTCGCTGTTGATAAAAAGAAATAGTTAATCCGAATAACTGTTAAGAAAAGCAAAGTGAGTGCGGGGGTGGGTAGAAGAGTGGTCGGTGCGAGGAAAGGAGGGGGGAAAGGGAATCTGAGTAAGTCAATCGGACAGGTGAGTGGGCTGGGTGAGCGGTGAGGAAAGGCCAGTTCGCGACTTGAAGCGGAAGAATGTCACCGGGTACATTCAGCGTAAACTCTCGGACTGATTAGCGGAAAGCAACGATGCCGTTTGGTTAGTCACAAAATAATGGTGGGGAGGGAGGGGGGCTGGATTTTTCTGAGGGTGAGAGAGAGAGAGAGAGAGAGAGAGAGAGAGAGAGAGAGAGAGAGAGAGAGGCATTTTTGCCGGTAGTGGGGAAAAAGAAAAGAAGGGGAAAGGGGCTGATTTGACATCATTGGTCTGAATTTTTTTTAGGGTGGGAAGATAGATAGATAGATAGATAGATAGATAGTGATATATATATATATATATATAATATATATATATATATATATATATATATATATAATGTGAGGTATCCAAAACTTGGTAGTAAGGGATGATTCTATATGTGATTTCTAAAGCACACTCTATTATTATTGTATGATCCAGTATGTATAAATACAGTGAATCTTTAAATCACTACAGAGAGCTCAATGTATAATAAACTTTTTAGATTATATACAGAGCAATATTTATCTTTGAAAGGAATGAAAAACTCAACACCGTTATTCCATAATGAATTTATTTCGACCAAAATTGGGGCCTTTATAAATCTAAGTTGATTTAATAAAGCTCCCCAAATCAAGTCTCATCAGATGGGAAGTCAAAATAATTTGAATTTCATAAGAGAAAAATTTACTGCTCAAAAATTTTTTCTTTCTTTACAAAATGTATACATTAAAAGACTGTTACCATGGCGACTGGAAGTCAAATGAGAAAAAAGAATACTTTTCAGAGCCAAGTTTTTTCAGGGGATAGTAGTCAGACAAATTAACAACTATGAGAATTAGATAAGTTTGAAAAAGTATGAAACAAGGATAAAACAAAACAAATATAAAATCTGAATATATATATATATATATATAAAATAAATATAAAAAAATAAATAAAAAATTATTATTAAATATTATGATAAGGTTGTTTATTTGGTTAATAGTAGTAATAATAATTTTTTATATATCATATTGTTGTGCTGCTAAGCAGAAGAATATCACAATTACTCCAAGAGGACATTAATGACAGAATTTTACTAAGATTAGCTCAGTCTAGCATAAGGCAATACCGAAAATAAGACACGGCTTATATTAATTTTCACTCCGAAATATAAAACTAGGGATTACTTTCGGGAGATGTTATATTCTTCATATATCGAAACACGACATTATGTGGAAACAATATTTGAGGTGGGCCCTCTACTTACATGGATGGTGTCGGCTGGAGTAGCAGTGTCCAATATGAAATACCGAAGGCTAGTATAGCATAATTGTCGCGCCTTACTTGGGAACACCATATTTGTGCCTTGTGTCAAACAGAAAGAAAGCTTAATAGATGTAACATGATTCTCAGACCTTACCGGCTGGTCTCTTTGAAGAATCGGCCTGAAAACAAATAAAAATATAAACGGGATTTTTGATTCATGAAGTCTGGATTTTAACGAAATCCAGACTTCTTTACTGTTAATTGTTCTTTGATCCGAACGGCCGTGAACTCAAAATGACCATAGAAGGAATCGAATGATTAGAACGAACCGAAGGCTCGTTAATGTTCGAGAACATTCTTTTCCTTCTAAGAAGAAATAGATTTTTTCTAGATTTGTCCTGTTGGAAATATTATAAATAGACTTAACCTCTGGCTAAGAGATCAGTTGGAGTTGGAGTTAGATTTTGGGAGCAGTTGGGCTTGGGCTGAGATCGGGGAACGATCTGTTGTCGCTGAAAAAACGAAAAGGGCTGTCCTGATATTTGCCAATTAGAAAAAGCTTGTCACCCAGAAGTTAACTCAAAGTACTGAAAAACTCGAAGTTGAAATGAGATAAAAACATTACTTATTAAATAAGCTGACTCTCTCTCTCTCTGTCTCTGTCTCTCTCTCTGTCTCTGTCTGTCTGTCTGTCTGTCTCTCTCTCTCTCTCTCTTAAGAGAAGAAAGTTTTCACAAAAAATGCTTGAAATGAATTTATTCTAATAAACTCCTGAAAAATAAACTCGGTATTATAGTCATCATTTACTACGAAGATAATACTACGGACGGTAGTATGAATGGAAACAAACACTGAACTTTCCCTGACCACTAGACACCCGTGGAGGTAAAGTCAATTGACCGCAGCGAAGAGCACGCGGCCTGTGTAAGTTGATACTCACTTGACCTGACACTGACCGACGAGAACCAACTGCTAGGATCCCAAGTGTTGTAAACAAACGAAAGTTTACACGTGTGACAGCGTACCCTTGTAAACGTCCCCAGACTAGAGACCAGCGACCAGTGAATAACTTTTAATAGTGCACCCACGGAGTGTACGGTGTAAAGGCGCCAGTGTAAAAAGCGCATTGTGAAAAAAGCACAACGTTACACTAGATCTGCGCCTGACAGAAATTTATACCTTTCTACCGGGATATGCGCAGGTCTGCCTTTCGTATAAATAAACTTGAAATGACAGAGGGAGGTCACTTGATCGTTTGATGTTGTACTGACCACATTGTTACCTGAACAGTCTTTTAGGATCCCTTGATATTGTATACCCATCACAGCGTTACCCGAACATTTGAGATTAATATACTGAAAGACACTATTGTTACCCCATAAAGGATTGTTAATAGACCCCTTGATTGTACCAGAGGGTCGCGAAACTGGCATTGTTTCGCAAGAGCTAGGATATTTAACCACGAACTCTATGCCCTTGTCTTTTTTTTCTCACACACTTGTGGTCGAAAATTTTTTCGACAATTAAGAAATAGAAAATTAGGAAATTTCTAAATAAACAGAAATTACGAAAAACTATCTACATTTATTTGTAATACTAGTAAAAAATATTTTTACAAGGGTGTCTTTTTAAAAAGACACCCTCCAGGCGATGTAAAAATATTTTTTTGAAAGATATTGCCTGAGGGGATGGGAGCTGAAAATTCAATGTCATAGAGTGTGTACCATAAGTATGTAAAATCGTCAAATTTATTAAAGGAGTAAAAAAAAAAAAGAAAGACAATTTGAAATGGAAACAGTTCCGATAACTTTAAATATTATATTAGAATAAAACAATCTATATATAAATATATATATATATATTATATAAAATATATAATATTTATTGAAACAATGAGGATTGTCTAACGTTACATGCTCACATTTTGAGTATATTTATTCTATATTATGACGTTGGATTATGTGTTGGGTAATGTAAGCAGTGACGTAATTTTTGTTACAGACAAAAACCGGAAGCGAATCTCCATTATTAATAGATATCCATTGCGGGTATATAAACCAGAGTTCTTGTGTGATAGATAGAGAGGCATTTAGAGAGAGGCATTTAGAGAGAGACAGATACAGAAATAGCGTCGTGTGACTTACTTGCTTTTATTCTTTCTATCTCCTTCCTTTCGGGCCATCTGTGATCGTCTAGATTCTTCTTTCTATCTTCTTAGTTCTTGTCGTCTAGATTCTTCTTATCTTCTCCTAACTAAGGGCATGCATGATTAACTAACAAGACCTTGTTGTCTTTGATCAAAGCTTTATTCTACTGCCCATTTTCACCGCGCGGTCCGAGTTCGACACCGCAGTCATACGTCTGCCCTGCGTCGCATTTTGGTTGAAACTGATTTCAACAAGTCTATCACGTGACTCGCGAGATTCCCGCCTTTGGGGTCAAAGTTCCCAAACGGTCAATATTTTCCACTTGGGCATTCTCGCTACAGGGTTTGTCAAAAGTCCTACGCCACCATACAATTACGCAATATATTTACCAACTTTTCAAAAACGCATTAACTACAATTCATTCAAATATAATCATATCATCATTCTCTTGAATCTTATTGCACTTAACTTATTTTAAGAGTAGAGTTTCTATTAAAATCAGTCTGAAAATCACACTCAGTCTTATTTTGCAGGTTGGTTTTATTTTCGGGTAAACACGGTACTATTAGAGCACTCATTAAGAATCAAACTACACTTTGAAAATTTACCTAACAATTATTTGACGGAATGGTCTCATGTATTGCTCATGCAAATTCTTTTGCCATTTCTTAAAAAAAAAGAACGTAAAGAAAACAATACAATCACCGCAATTTGTATTTCTTTACTAGTTTGATCAAAATGAAATAAATACGTAAAACCTGTTCTGAGTCACCTCTGAGAATTGCGGGAAAAAAAGAAACAGCGCCGCCTCTCAACTTCAAAGGGACGCAACTCTTTGAACTTTTTTGTTGTTTACGCCTATATCCAGTCACCTTTATTGTAACTCAGCTGTTTCCTACATATTTTCTTGGGTGTGTAATTCTTTATTTTTTTTTTCTCTATTTTTTTCTTATATTCTCTTGTTACTTTTCTTTTCTTCTTATTAAGCGGATTTCCGTAGTCGTTGTTCTGTTAAATCGAACATCGTTTTTTTGTTCTTTCTTTAATAAACATAAAGCCGCTTTCCATTTAGGAATTCTACGTCGATGATGTAACGTTCCGTAAGCTAGAAGGGGAGGGGAGTCCTCTGTCGAAGAAGTACTCCGCCTAATTTGTTGACCTGACAACGGGTTGATCGATACAAAAAGTTATCACAAGCGGTCTGGTCTACGCCCATTCGGCGAGACTTAGACTAGGCTGATGATCTATCACATTTTGCTCATACACCGGCACAGGCCGAGTCACTACTGCATAGCCTGAAGAAGGCAGCAAAGAATATCGGCCTCTATATGAACTCCAATAAAACTGAGTTCATGTGTTTCAAAAAGAAAAGAGACAGTTTCACACTCAACGGTAAGCTTCTAAAGCCAGTAGAACAATTCACATACCTAGTAATAATATCTCATCCACAGAAAGCGATGTTAATACACGAATAGGAAAGGCATGGTCGGCTATAAACAGATTATCAAGTCATATGGAAATCCGATCTCACTGACAAGTTAAAGCGATAATTCTTCCAAGCTGTGGTTGTATCAGTGTTGCTGTATGACTGCACCACTTGGACCCTAACGAAGCACCTTGAGAATAAGCTAGATGGGAGCTGCAGAAGAATGCTGCGGGCGGTCTTGAACAAGTCGTGGAAACAGCACCCCACAAGGAAGCAGCTGTACGGCCACCTGCCCCCTATCTCACAAACCATCTGAATGAGACGGGCAATGCATGCTGGACACTGCTGGAGGAGCAAGGACGAGCTCATAAGCGACTTTCTCCTGTAGAAGCGAACACATAGACATGCTAATGTGGGTCACCCACCAAGGACCTACATTGATCAACTCTGCGAGGATACTGGATGCTGCACAGTGGACCTCCTTGGGACAATGAATGATAGAGAAGGCTGGCGAGAGATTGTAATGGATATCCGTGCTAATTAGGCGACATGATATATATATATATATATATATATATATATATATATAATATATATATATATATATATTACAGGTAGGGTTCAAATCACGCTCAAGCACTGCCCTGTCTATAGCTCTGCTGATGAGGCCTAATGGACTGAAATGTACATACAGAGATCGACTTTTTCTCTATTTGTTTACGCTTTACATTTAAACCGATATGCATGCCCAATTCATTTAATTATAATTAATTAATTAACAAATTAGGTATGACTTTAATTAAGCACATGATCTTCCAAAAATTGTCGGCCTTTGCCATTTCAAACACATCCACTTCATATATATATATATGAATTTCTATTTTGGTCACTTTGGTAATTATTATTTTTGGTTACACAGTTTCAGTTCTGTAGAGTTTAGTAATAATAAGAGAAAATATCTAATGTGATAAGCGGGGTGCATTCTTGTAAGCAAAGTCTATCGTTATGGCTGAAGACTAAAGTTAATGTGGGATTTTTGTCCCCGGAAAAGCACTGTTTAGACCATAAGTCTTGTAAGAGAATAAACCGTACTTCGCACGCAGTGAGGAGATGGGTACCGCTTTTGAAGAAAAGGAAACAAACGACTTTTTATACAACAAAATATTCACTGTGCATATAAACTAATATCAAACAGGGACGTACATAGTGTAAAACAATTAAAAGAGTCCAAAAGGGTACAAAGAGTTTAAATGTTTAGTAGGTGAAAGGTTGTTAAAGGTAGTTCAAGAGGAATTACATGTAATTAAAGGGTTAAAGGTTGCAGAATAAAATGCCTGCGGAACTTAGCTGTAATTCTTGAGAGTTCTGTTCCTTGTAATTTGTTGGGCCCTGTAGAAATGAACACATGGACATGCTAATGTGGGCACCCACCAAGGACTACATTGATCAACTCTGCGAGGATACTGGATGCTGTGCAGAGGACCTCATTGGGACAATGAATGATAGAGAAGTGTTGATGATTCCGAATTGTTGCCGTCTTTGGCTTCTAACGATACGGAGCAAGTGTTGCTAGCTAGGGGTAGAGGCAAAAAGAGGCCGAATACTTCGGTGTCCTCTCTTTTATAGTTGGCGTCATGTGACCCTAAGGGACTGCTGCTAGTGTCCGGTGATGTCGGATAGTCATCCCTTAATAAATTTCCGCCGTAGAGCCACATTTTATAAAAACAAATATCGAAGTGATGATGCTAATTGCTACGTATTCACCCAAGGGAAAAACTAATACTTTCTCCAATATGTATTACAGGTTATATATATATATATATATATATATATATATATATATATATATATATATGGGATGCGGCCTTTGTTCATCCTCTTGACATGGCTAAGCCAGCGCAGGCGTCTCTCGCAGGTGATAGCGGGTATGCTGTATGGTTAACTAGTGGAGGGCACCCGACCGGCAGGGAGACCACGCCTATGCTTAAAAGATGTCTGCAAGAGAGACCTGAAGAAATGCCGCATCGACATAGACACGTGGGAGGCTTGTGCAGAAGACCGTGCAACCTGGCGCCTCCTCGTCAAACAAGGAATAAAAAGAAGTGAAAACAGAGAGGAAAAAGGTTGCCACAGAAAAGAGAGCTAAAAGAAAGGAGAAACAGCAGCACCCCCAACACCTACAGAAAGCATCACCTTTTGTTTGCAGCCACTGCACCAGAGACTGCATTCGAGGATCGGTCTGTTCAGCCACTCACATAGCTGTAAGTGTGTGTGTGTGTGTGTGTGTGTGTGAGCGAGAGCGAGAGCGAGAGCGAGAGCGAGAGAGAGAGAGAGAGAGAGAGAGAGAGAGAGAAAACAAAAACAAATATACACCATCGTCTAAAATAGACGGAAGGTTGCCAACCATATATATATATTTACAGGATGCGATACAAGGTCAATTTCTTCAGCGGAATTCAGTGTTTCCTTCTCCTAGGCTGGTTACCTGGCCATAGTTAAAGAGCCCAGTCTCGCTGCTATTTACCCATAGCTGGAGGGAAATTTGGATTCATACCTTTTACAAGGTATTAGTGCCATGTGAAATGCAAACAGCTTCGTCGAGAAATTGAACTCGGATCGACGAGTCCATTTCCTACGACTCTAACCATTAACCTACGCGCCTCCATTATAATTACAGGTTTATAAGCTCCGACAAGTGGTAATTGAACGAATATGTTTACTTAAAAAGCCAGTAGAAAGTTACACTAAAACCTATAAAAAAGTACCCCTAGAAATCTAACTTTCTAAAATAAGTATTGGAAAAATTTAGTAGAAAAAATCATGTTCTAAAAGATTTGTTTACTTATTGCGTAAGACGTGTGTCAAAAATATTCTATAATATCACATAAAATAATAATAACTATAACTATAATATATAAAAATGGTATCGTTTAAATTGAGATTAAGAAAATTCCATATTTTTGATTTCCCTCAAAAAGAAAAAAAAAGAAGATTATTCATTCAATTTTCATAAAATTTTGAGGTAAAGTTAAAGTTTAGCATAGGAAAAAATTTAGCACCAAAAAATAAAAAAAAAAGATCATAGCAGCGCGAATAACGTAAGCTTAAAAGACAGTATGGAACATCACAAATAATTTTCCCTTCATACATTGTGGAATTTCTTTAGCATAATAAATTTGGAAACTTAAATATTTTTAGAGAATTTTTAACACTATACATAAATTTCATGTGTTGTAATATGTTTTAATGTTTTTTTATTAATAATATTTTTCTTTTGCGTAATGCATTTAGAAAACTTAAATGTTTTTAGTGAACTTGTTAAGTTCGCTCGTATCTCAAATTTTAGCTCTCAACACAAAGCAAAAAAATTGACCAAGTGACAGCTCGTAACTCAGATAATTCGTAAGTTAGTGCTCGTATAATTCAAGGTCTGTGTTGGCTTGGTCACATCAGGAGGATGGACAAAGGCCGCATCCCCAAATGACTACTGTATGGTGAATTAGTAGAGCGGTAGGGAGACCATACCTGCGCTTTAAAGATGTCTGCAAGAGGAACATAAAGACATGCCACATCAACACCAACACATGGGAGGCTTGTGCAGAGCGACCTGTTGCCTCTTCGTCAAACAAGGAACGAAAAGGAGTGAAAAAGAGAGGAAAGAAGCTGCCATAGAAAAGAAAGGATAGTCAAAAGGAAGGGGGAACAACAGCAACCAGCAAGCATCACTGTTTGTTTGCAGTCACTGCACCAGAGATTGCCATTCAAGAATCGGTCTGTTCAACCACTCACGCAGTTGCAGATAAAAAGTGGACACTACGCCTTCGTCTTTAGTAGACGTTTGGCTTTGGCTTGTTTTGTTTTACGGCATATCAACCTCAGTGGGTCATATAATGGCGATAAAGTTTTGAAATAAATTCATTCTTAATGAATAAACAATTTTTTTAAAAATACATTTTTCTATTTAACCCATAGATGGGACCCTAACATGTATTACCACTCCGGGTCAGAGTGGACCAGGGAGCAATGGTGATGAAGGAGTGCTCCACATTCCACAAACCTCCAAAACTGGAACCTTACCATCAGATAGAGTTTAACGCCATTCCCAAGATATGTAGACCCCCAGTCACTGCCTTCTAGCACCCATATGATAAAAAGGGTTGGGGCTTGCCATAACGGCAACAAGGTTGGGGCAATCATATAGGTGCTAGGGCTTGACGTGACCAGCCAATTGATCGGTGGGGGCCTCTAGTCAAACCTAAGTAAGGGTCTAAGTGGAGTGTTGCAGGTCATGGACTGCTCATCCACCAAGACTCCGTCCTTAAGCATCACGGGTCGCCACTCATGGTCAACAGGTGGCCCCATTTGGGGGAGTCTTACCTCTCTGCAGAGGTGCACTCTAACGCCCCAGTCGACAGAGTGGCTTTAGTAGAGGGAAGGATGTTAAAACTACTGTGTATGCAGCGTTACGACTCAATTAGATTGATGTTATTTAGATTCAGCCCGATGCTTTGATAAGTAAACCATTCAATGACAACGCCTCAAAAAGTCTTTTAATAATGAACAATAAATTAACAGTTAATTATTGACTAATTTCTTGTCAGGCGTTCCCCCAGATTCTGGTGGGGTGGAGGATTTTAAAAAACAAACAAACGAACAAATAAAATGTTTCATCTCAAATAAAAAAAACAACAAAAAAAAACAACAAAACAAAAAACAATGATGAATTAAACATATTTTATTAAAAGAGAATTAATGGCATTTTCTTGCCGCCCTGTCAGCGAGGCATAGAATACGTCGATTGCATACCCTTCTGACGAGTAAGACTCCCTCCGAAAAAAAAGTGGGACTAAGTAACCAATAAGCACCCCAGCTGGGAGCTGTTTTGAAACGAACGACTTTTGCTTTTCACTATTTTAGTATAAAAACGTGCCATTGGGTTGTAGATATACATGAACAAACTTAAAAAAAAATCTTAAAGTGAAATTATAATGCAAAAAATCGTCTGTTGTTTGTAAACAAACAAGCGGGAGTTTACGAAGAAAAGCAAAAGACGTTCCTAGATGGGGTGCTTATTGGTTACTTGGCCCAAAAGTGGTATCATGTGTGCAACAATGAATGATATCTGGTGGTGTTCTAAACAGGGTTAATAGCAAGCGTATGGTGACGAGGAAAAACAAACACAGATTTTAAGTTTCAAAATTGTATTGGAAAAAGGAACATGAAAAGCGAGGAAAAGAGAGAAATGAATTTAAAGGATATTTTTTGGTGATAGTTGTGTCATGAATAATAAAGTCAGTGAATGTCCGGTGGCCGAATCAGTTGTAGTGTAGGTGGAGAAGAGGGTAGATGAACCAGTGGTAGTGGTTAGGTGTTGATTAGATGGACAGAGTCGGGACCCAAAATCGGATCAACTGAGATCATTTTCATTTCACCCGGGAATCGTTCGGATTGGATGAAAATGCCAATTTTATTTACAAAATTATTTTCTTTATTGTTTAGGAATTCTTGTTTTCCAGCCGGAAGTTCAGATGGAGCCTATGCGTAGAAACGTGTTATTTTGGACACTACGTTTTAGGCTACAGTTGAGTAAACTTCCTCTTGGCATCAGCAACTTATGTTTTGTTTTGTTGGCGAGTGTATCTCTTTATTGCGGTGTGTGCGCGAATTGAATTGCTGAATTAGTGAATCGAGAGATATCTATTTTTGTGTATATAACAGTGGCAAGGTTTCATTTTCTGGAGCTTTGAGAAATATGGATTCAACTCTATGTTGCCATTACTCCCAGGCCCACTCTGAAGTAGTGTGATCGTACCTGTTACTGTCTCAGCTATGCTTCAAATGAACACAAAATGTTAAAAAATCATTGGTATTAAATACGTCGTGCCATATAACTGTGCAAATTATTTGTATTAAGAAGAGTTACTTGAAGCTATAATTGTTTAAAAAGGATTATTATCATTAATTATTTAAACGATATAATTGCTGGAACACTATATAACATTTGCAAATTATTATTATTATTATTATTATTATTATTATTATTATTATTATTATTATTTACTCCTTTTGAGTTTTCACATCAGTGTTAGCTGATGGTCTTTCACTGGAGTCTGAGTGACAGCAAGTCTCCTCAGGTCTCCAGGACTCTTCTGAGTATTCTGGCAGATTGCAGCAGTGCAGTGTTCTGAATGGTTTCAATCCTTCCTCTGATTTCCAAACTTTCCAAGCCCTTTTCTAATCCTTTTGGGACTGTTCCAAGTGCACCAACTACAATCGAATTGAAAGCATGTGTGCAAGCAAGCAAGTGATTATTATTATTATTATTATAATTATTATTATTATTATTAGTAGTAGTAGTTTTTCACACCAGCGTTAGCTGATGGCATTTCACGAGAGTCTGAGTGACAACAAATCCCCTTAGGTCTCCAGGACTCTTCTGGTTATTATTATTATTATTATTATTATTATTACTACTACTCCTTTTGAGTTTTTCACATACTCTTCTGAGTATTTTAGCTGATCTATATCTCAAAGTCGCAAAGGATTTTATGTGTCTCATTCTCTTAGACAGATTCCGGTTTGTGCATGTTACTTGAAACCAAATGGTGTGAAACACAAGCATAGAGGGAAAACCAGGATGAGTCATTGGGTGTACTTGGTCAGTGTAACGCTACACTTGCCCCCAGGAGGCACTTAAAAATGTGTGGGAAAAGTACATTTGATGGACACTCTACATCAAAGTGTTTACTCTTGTCTAGTTTAATGTTTTTAAATTTGGATGCAGAAAAAAAAAAACTATTTTTGATAAATTCTATAAATCCCCAGTTTATTTATGTTGAGTGAAAAAGAGGAAAAGTTTTACTGTTTGACACGAGAGGTTCAAATAACGCTCACCTTATTTTTAAACCAAAATACGTTTTTTATACAAATCTTTAAAAGACACTCCGGCCTATGGACGTGAGCGTTATTTGAACCACTCTTTTCTCTCTTCTCTCTCTCTCTCTCTCTCTCTCTCTCTCTCTATCTATCTATCTTTCTCTCTCTCTCTCTCTATATATATATATCTTTTAATCTTTCTTTCACCGTCTGACTGTCTGTCTGTCTATATATATATATATATATATATATATATATATATATATATATATATATATATATTAGGGATCTCAGCAAAAATGATCTCCCTGTACTAGTGAATAGGGGACACTGAAAGTAACAAGATATTACTTTATATATATATACATTATAAATAAGTAGAGTTGGCGGAGCGATCTATAATCTGCATTAGCCGCTACCGCTAAACTAGGATATTGTTTTTGTTGAGGTGGAGCACTACTTCTACTGTCAGATTCCCACTTTACCACACAGATCAGATTACCCAATCTGTGCTCCCCGTGCGCTGAGTTGGCGGGAATCAGTATCGAACTAGGAACCAAGCGATTTCGAGACTGGAGTTCTACTGACTGAACTAAACCAGCTCCTTATCTACATTATAGTATACATTATAACTGGTGGAAATTACACCTCGTCCCCTCACTTTTAGTCCCTGAGCCTCTTTTCCAGAACATAATGACCCTTCTGGGTCTGAGCTGAGTCCTCTGGCCTAGACGTTAGGAAATCGTGATCATTGTACTTTTATAGTCATATTTTTGCACCCAGTTATATGATATTAAGTATTCCTAACTAATACAAATAAGTATTGCTATCCACTAGCATTTTCAGGTGCATTCTGGGACATGTGAAACCCCCCTCACCTTTCCCGGGTAATTATGAACTTTAGTTGGCCAAATTTCTTGCATAAAATTGTGCGTGCGCATTCTCCCTTAACAAATTTACTTGTATAGTTTTTTTTATGAGATTTTCTTAAACAATTGAATGAATAAAAATACATTTCATTCTTATCGACACATTTTTGTTTGTTTGTTTGAGAAATAAAATGTTTATTTCTCAAACAAACAAAAATGTGTTAAGACAGTCCACAACAAAAATATCATAAAATGTGTTCTTAATAACAATTAAGTTCATTTCAGATAATGCGCTCGCACAATTTTATGCTAGGAATTTGGCCAACTAAAGTTCATACGTATCAATAAGAATGAAATGTATTTTTATTCATTCAATTGTTTAAGAAAATCTCATAAGAAAAACTAAGCAAATTTGTTAAGGGAGATAATGCTAGGAATTTGGCCAACTAAAGTTCATAATTACCTTTCCCGGGTATTACCGGGTACTGCAGCTTGTAATTTTATACATGTGATAGCCGGAAAAGTTTTTTCTTTCTATTTATTTAATTCTGTCAGATGGTAGGAAACCCATTTCCTTGTGTATCTTTCTTTTCTGATCGGGTGCAGGTGCAGACGTATTGTGTTGAACCTCAACGAGGACAGCTGACACATTTGAAGTCGATTAAATTCAACAGGAAGCCCCAGCTTTCATCATCATCGATGCTTTTTACAAGGTATGCAATTTCGATTGACTCTTTTTCTGTTGGAACCCTCTTCAACCCCTAAACGTTGTACTCTTAATTAATTATCTATTAATAATGGAGATTCGCTTCCGGTTTTTGTCTGTAACAAAAACTACGTCACTGCTTACGTTACATTACCCAAAATCGTCATAACATAGAATAAACATGCAGCATTAGACAGTCCCCATTGTTTTTTTAAAACAAGTTTTAATAAATACATGACTGGTTTTATATATCTATATATAGTTTGTTTTATTTTAATACATATTTAAAGTTTAGATTTCAAATTGTTTTATTCTTTAATCCTTTAATGAATTTGATGATTTTACTTACTTAGGGTACAAACTCGCTGACATTGAATTTTTACTCCCACCCCCCAGGCAATATATTTTTAAAAATCTATTTTTATATCGCCCGGAGGGTGTTTTTTATTTTGCTAGTTCGGATAATTGAACTTTTTGTTTTTGATATCCGTTCAACGTTTGGACCAGGGCTTTTTCCGGCATTCTTCAAATTTAATATAAAAGTAAAGTCGTCGGGGCGACCTAATGTCAGTATCAGCCAGTCAGCGAGGGAGTATATTCCCTTTTCACTAGGGCTAGACCAAGGAGATTATTTTAGCTTCTGGGGTTGAGCGCCACACCTACCATCAGCTCCTCACTTTACCGCACAGATCCCTGTGCTACTCATACGCTAAGTTGGCGAGGGCCGGTATCGAACCAGGAAACTTGTGATTCTTAACCGAACGCTATACCAACTGAGCTAAACCGGCCCATACATGTCTACAATTGATTTCCTATTCTCTCTCTTTATCTATGTCTGTCTAACAATCTCCGAGTCAGTGCTTATACATCTGTTAACCTCATCAATCGACTCCCAAAAATTGCGGGACAGAGAGCCATGGTCAAAAATATGTACGGTGTCGCGGTTGGTGAAAAAATAAGGATTTCTGTTGGTCGCGTTTATCTATGAAAGCTGCAATGGTGGCCATGATGGGATGACGGGTGTGACTGTCATAAGGAAAACCGCACTTCTATTTAGATGCGGCTGGTTTCCGTGGTTTGGTGGGCTAGTGAGGGTCTCTGGGACTTGGGAGATAATTAGTTCTCGTTAATAATAAACCAAGCGAGTGTTTATTTAAGTAAAATAAAAGAAATTGGGAGAAGAAAGAAGGGGATATGGTTAAGATGTATGCTATAAGAGTTAGGTTTTTTATGCGGTATAGAGGGCCTCAAAGCTGACCGCAGAGTAGGATAGTCGTTATATATATATATATATATATATATATATATATATATATATATATATAAATGCCTTAAAAGTAATAAAGAATTCATCATTCGCATCTGATGAGTCGGGAGAATTAGATACTTTGTCTAAGCTCCCCGAAATAGTCTATAAAGCAAAATCTCTAAGTCTTTTGTTATTTCTTTTATTATATATATATATATATATATATATATATATATATATATATATATAAGGACCTACTTGGGTCAGGAAAACTCACCCGGTAATTTTTCATTTGGCCAATACATGCGATACTGATGATTATTTTCAGAAAGTACGGATGTGGCGATCTTTTTTTTAATCATTTTCCCCATATGTCAGTTTGAATTTTTACTTTATTTTCAAAAACTGAAATACCTGTTTTTTTTCCACACCGGTAGAATTTAGAACTAATATCTATCTATCTATCTATCTATCTATATATATATATATATATATATATATATATATATATATATATATATATATGAGTGATATAAGAGCGAGAATGATTTAACAACAAGAACAAAAGACACACAAAAAAACCCGGATATAGAACAAATAAAAAAAAATGAATGAGTCATAATTTTGACTGTCGGAAAAAGAAAAAGAAACCAAATGAATCGGGATAATAAGTATTAAAAGTACTATTAGAGGCGGTTTATATATATATATATATATATATATATATATATATATATATATATATATATATATATGATAGTGAGTAAATAAACAGTGTTTATTTGATATGGCTTTTAACCGAGAATTTTTGGAGGATATGTGCTTAATTGAAGTCATACCTAATTTTGAAAATTAATTAGTTAATAATTAATGAATTTAGGCGGGCATATATGTTCAAATGTAAGGCTAAACAAATCGAGAAAATGTACATTCAGGGATTGACATTTTCTCGATTTGTTTAGCCTTACATTTGAACATATATACCCGCCTAAATTCATTAATTATTAACTAATTAATTTTCAAAATTAGGTATGACTTCAATTAAGCACATATCCTCCATAATATATTATATATATATATATATATATATATATATCTGTGAATTCTGAAAAGTTCTCAGTTCAACCAAGCTATATAATTACCTGTAACAGATTAGCTAACAACTCGTTTTTACTTTCCCTTTACCCCCCTTCTATAGTATAACAAAGAAGAAAAATATTTGTTTCTTGTTATTTTTCTCCTTACAATGAATCTTTTAAGAGGTCTATTTACAGCAGTAATAAAATTTTGTACCCCCACAATAAATTACACACACACACACACACACACACACACACACATATATATATTATATATATATATATATATATATATATATAAATGAAGGATAGCAACTAGGAAATGTGATTGCACATAGTGTGGTAGGGGAAACAAGAGAAATTTGTTGATATGTCTACATTTATAAACGATTTCACTTCTTTTGTTCAGCAAATTTTTATCAGCTTTATGCAAAATACACAAAACACAGTGGGACTGGACCTGAGAATAATGGCAATAAAGGGGTACTCCACGCACCCTGAATTACTTGAACAAGAGCTTCGCCATCAGATGCAGTATAATGTTATATACAAGGCACTGCTTTTTGGGGTGTTGTCTTTCTCCCCTGTAGGGGTTCCAGTCAGCGTATTATCAAGTCATTGTATCCCAATTACGCCTTGGTCATACAAGACTAACGCACTCCTATATACTCAAACAAGAACAGCAACCACAATGTGAAACATGTCAACCATCTTAAACACTTATTCATGGAATGCATTTCTTTTTTTTTGCTTACATCAGAAACCGTTATTTTAAAGCAAACAATATAATAGAACTGTTTGAAAATGTCAACATGGAGGATATTCTCTCCTTTTTGAGGGAAATAAAATTATACCATAGAATATAGACATGAAACAAATCAATACCATACAACATAATCCCCAATAATGCTAACACATTGTTAAAACCAATTACTAAAAAGTATAAATATAAATACACGATATGTATAACTTCCTAACCGTTAGGCATGACATAACTCCAGACGGGTTGATATGCCGTTAAAATCAACAAACAAACAAACAAACAAACAAACAAACGAAAATCAAATCTACTAGACTATAGCAACCGGTTTAGCTCAGTTGGTAGAGCACCCGACTAGGAATCTTAAGGTTCCGGGTTTAATACCGGTACCCGCCAATTCAGCGCATAAGTACCACAGCTTGGGTAATATGATCTGTGCGTTAAAGAGAGGAGCTGACGATAGGTATGGTGCTCCATCTATACTAATCTCATATTCTAAGCTCGTCCTTAATGAATAAGTGTAGGCTAATTTCAGGTAGAGACATAAGAATAAAATCGAACTAGCCATACTGTCAACAGCCTGCGAGTTGATCTTGTTAATAGCCTCTCCATGACAAGGAAACCCCGAATTGACATATGATTAAAAGTGAATCTTTCTTTTATTTGCTGCGGTGCGCCTTAGAAACGGAAAATGACGCCACATATCTGATGATAAATCCTGTGTTATAACATACACAAGTGTGTGCATACGCCACTCTTATATATATTTTTTCTATATCTATATATATAAAGGAATGTTGTGGTATGTACGTGTTATCTTATAACTCCGAAAAGAGATGTCACTCAGATTTGAAACCTCGCATACACCTTCATATGCTTATAACTAAGAAACTGTTTTTTTGATTTTTTACTAATCAATTAATATAATTTGATATATAAAAAAAATTTAAATGCCATATACACTTTAAATTTTTGTCATATGTACAAAGCAGTTTTTAGAAAAACAGAATTATGTTTCAAAACACTCAAAAGTTAAGGATTACATTTTTAAAATACCCCCCCCCCAAAAAAAAAAAACAAAACAAAAAAAACAACAAAAAAAAAAAAAAAAAAAAAAAACAAACAAACATTGTAATATACAAATCCTCGGCGATTTAAAAAATTCTATGAATTATGTTTCTCTTATTCTCTCTCTTACTCACTAACTCCCCGGTGTTCTTAGAAATTATTTTATTCCGGCCATGGACCGGTACTTTTGCTAGTATATTATATATATATATATAATATATATATATATATATATACACGCACACACACACAGACATATATATATATATATATATATATATATATATTGTAGATAATATGGGGGAATATTTGTCTCATACACCACTTGTATGGACTGGGCACAAGGCCTCGTTATAACGTGGGCCCACCCACAAGCTGAAGCTCATTGGTTGGGAAAGAACAAAAATTGCGTCGATCCCTTCGGCATTTCCCCTCAAGAGGGGCACCTCAGGCACTGGGCAATAAACCCAGCCTTGCCCCCAAGAGGGCAGGTATTGCCTGGGGGGATAGTCCCCTGGGATCGACGCTATTAATTGTACTTTACCGGGCGGACAGGGAGTAACTGAAACATATACTACACTTCGATCCCGCCTATTGTAGATAATATGGGTGCTATATTTCTAACCAGATTTGGGCTGAAGATCTCATAGGCGAGAAACTGTCAGTAACCAGATGTTGACGCCATATTCACTCTCAAATATATATAATATATAATATATATATATATATATATAATATGTGTGTGTGTGTGTTGTGTGTGTGTGTGCGTGGTGTGTGCATCTTTCTATATATCTATATAATTTATGTCTATGCGCTTGTATGCGTGCGTGTACATACATATATATCTTGCTCTATGTATATATATATATATATATGAATGTATGTGGTTGTACATCTCCCCCCTCTCCCCCTCTCTCTCTATATATCTCTCTCTCTCTCTCTCTCTCTATATATATATATATATATATATATATATATATATACAATATATATATAGTTCCATGCGTGGCGTACGTGTGTGCATACATCCATCTATATATATGTGTGTGTGTACTACACATCTATCAATATAAATATGTGTGTGCATGTGCATCAATCATTCTCTCCCTATATATTTCTGTGTATGTGTACGTATTTGTGTGTATATATATCTATCTTATATATATATATGTGCGTGTTTGTGTGTACGTGTGTGTATGCATGTGTCTATACATCTATGTATCAGTCACTATCTGTCTCTGTCTCTGTCTCTCTCACTCTCTCTCTTTCTTTCTCTCTCTCTCTCTCTCTCTCTCCACACACACACACATATATATATATATATATAATATATATATATATATATATATATATGTGTGTGTGTGTGTGTGTGTGTGTGTGTTGTCTCGTTTGGATTTTTCATTGTATGGCTCATTTAATAGTAGCGTAACCGTGGCTATATAAGACTCGTTTTTATAAATGTTCGTAATTAGTTTCGGGTGAAACCATTCTCTCATTCTATTATTCTATTATTCGACTAACTTTCTACGCCCAGTTCTTTATTGTTAACCCGATATATCATATCACGTAATCTAGAAATCCAGACGCGCATATACTCACATAAACAATAGTAAAGTCACACAATGCATATTACACCTGTATATATATATATATATATATATATATATATATATATATATATATATATATATAATTAGTTTGCACTTTTCAGCACAAGGCTATCACGGCTTTTACTCTCGCTGATCGAAAGAGGAGAAGCTCTGCTCTTAGGTTAAATTTGTGTTTTTATTTTTCTATGAAGGCCATCTGGTGTGTAATATGCCGAACTAATGGTGCACATGGGGAGAGAATCGAATCTTTTTGAGTTTCCCGCCCTTTATTCTGATACTTGATCGGAGAAAAATAACTTTCTTTCTTTCTTTCTTTCTTTAATGATCTCGTCACCATTCTTTCTTTCTTTGATAATCACAACCATATTCTTTCTTTCTTTCTTTCTTTCTTTCTTTAATAATCACATCACCATTCTTTCTTTCTTTCTTTCTTTCTTTCTTTCTTTCTTTAATGATCACGTCACCATTCTTTCTTTCTTTCATGATCACATCACAATTCTTTCTTTCTTTCTTTCTTTCTTTCTTTCTTTTAATGATCACGTCACATTTCTTCTTTCTTTCTTTCTTTCCTTTATGATCACGTCACCATTCTTTCTTTCTTTCATGATCACATCACAATTCTTTCTTTCTTTCTTTCTTTCTTTAATGATTACGTCACCATTCTTTATTTCTTTCTTTCTTTAATGAACACATCACCATTCTTTCCTTCTTTCTTTCTTTCTTTCTTCTTTAATGATCACGTCACCATTCTTCTTCTTTCTTCTTTCCTTCTTCTTTCTTTCTTTCTTCTTTCATGATCACGTCACCATCTTACTTACTTTCTTTCTTTCTTTCTTTGTTCAATGATCACGTCACCATTCTTTCTTTCTTTCTTCTTTCTTTCTTTGTTTCTTTCTTTGTTTCTTTCTTTCTTTAATGATCACGTCACCATTCTTTCTTTCTTTCTTTCTTTCTTTAATGATCACGTCCCCATTCTTTCTTTCTTTCTTTCTTTTTTTCTTTAATGATCACGTCACCGTTCTTTCTTTCTTTCTTTCTTTCTTTCTTTCTTTAATGATCACGTCATCTTTCTTTCTTTCTTTCTTTCTTTCTTTCTTTAATGATCACGTCACCATTCTTTCTTTCTTTCTTTCTTTCTTTCTTTAATGATTACGTCATTCTTTCTTTCATCACATCACCATTCTTTCTTTCTTTCTTTCTTTAATGATCAGTCACCATTCTTTCTTCTTTCTTTCTTTCTTTAATGATCATGTCACCATTCTTTCTTCTTTCTTCTTTCTTCTTTCTTTAATGATCACGTCACCATTCTTTCTTTCTTTCTTTCTTTCTTTAATGATCACGTCACCATTCTTTCTTTCTTTCTTTTCTTTCTTAATTCATCATTCTTCTTTCTTTCTTTCTTTTTCTTAATTTTCTTTCTTTCTTTCGTTCACACATTCTTTCTTTCTTTCTTTCTTTCTTTCTTAATGATCACGTCACCATTCTTTTTTTCTTTCTTTCTTTCTTTCTTCTTTCTTTAATGATCACGTCACCATTCTTTCTTTCTTTCTTTCTTTCTTTAATGATCACATCACCATTCTTTCTTCTTTCTTTCTTTAATGATCATTCACCATTCTTTCTTTCTTCTTTTCTTTCTTTAATGATCACGTCACCATTCTTTCTTTCTTTCTTTCTCTTCTTTTTCTTTCTTTCTTTGATCACGTCCCCATTCTTTCTTTCTTTTCTTTCTTTCTTCTTTGATAATCTCAACCCTATTCTTCTTTCTTTCTTTCTTTCTTTCTTTCTTTAATGATCATGTCACCATTCTTTCTTTCTTTCTTTCTTTCTTTCTTTCTTTGATAATCTTAACCCTTTTCTTTTTTTCTTTCTTTAATGATCACATCACAATTCTTTCTTTCTTTCTTTCTTTCTTTCTTTCTATCAATGGAACTAGCAAGAATATGCACCCTCAGTGCGTAAGTATTTCAGATTTAATGTAATAAAATATATTGAATTAGAAAAATTAACAAATTTGAATATGAACCCATATAAAAAAGAGTACCCTTTATTCTATTCTAATTAATTTCGATATAAAGTCATTCATAGGATTGATTTTAATACGTTGGAAAATAAAACAATAACATTATAGATCAATAACACCAAGCAATTATTTATTAAACCCGGTTTTGTTAAAGCCAGTATGCAAACTCATTTTTTCTATTTATCTCATATGTGGGACCCTAACAGTCCCTGATATTTCGGGTCAGAGTGGACCAAAGAGTAATGGTGATGAAGGATGCTCTACACTCACCAGAGTTCCAGATTTGGAACTTCATCTTTAGATGCAGTTTAACGTCATACCCAGGACCGTCAGCCACTGCCTTCTAGCGGCGACACTTTATTCATGTATGGCACCCCCTCTTTGAGATTTATTCAGTTTCGGTTCAATATTTAAAATTTCCGTTGCTGTTCTTTTTCTCTTATAGTAAAACCTTGGTTCAACAATTTCTGGTGGCATGGGTACGTCAAACGTGTCGTTCGATATTTTCATAGGTACCTCTTTTCGTAGACTTAATAATTTTAATAATATTGTAATTAAGTTTTAAACATTAAAATATTCACTAAAAAATATTAAAACGTTCCAATAAAAGCAACCAAAACAAAAACAAATATTTAGCTCATAATTGCATATACTAAAACCGATGAGAAAATTTGGACCATATGACCTTTAGGCACCCCTTTTGCTTTGCTGATTCATAAGTACATTTTTTTTCATTTACACCGTCAACATCCGGTTGTTTGTTAGGGGTTAGAGTTAGGGTTAGGGGTTAGTTTTATAATTAAAAAAAACCCTCTAAAAATCGTCTGTTAACAAACAACCGGATGTTGACGGGTAATTGAAAAAATGTACTTATGAATCAGCAAAGCAAAAGGGGTGCCTAAAGGTCCGAAAATCTTATGTCTGATTGATTAAGAAGTCAATTTAAGCATTATTAGGTTTATCACTTTGTTTAATGGCATATCAACCATCGTGGGTTATTTATTGCTAAATCCATCCTTGTAGAAGAACATTAGTTGTATTATTTACCCATAGTTGGTAGCGATAAGGGTTTCACTCTTTTCCCAATGCGAATCACAAACAGCCTCGTCCATGATTTAAATTCCATCGAATCCATTCTTAACAACGATAACCGTTACGCAACAATCCCAACCCATTTTTTTCTGTGAGTCATTTTTTTGTTGGTTTGTTTTTGTTTTGTTTTTATCTAATTCAACCATTCATAAACGACCCTTACATTAGTTAACTCCGTTTCCCACTACCTACTCGAACATAAGGCGTTGGTCACATCAGAGAATCCGGGATAGGCAAAAATAAATAAGTAAATAAATAACCTCAAAGGCCAAGCCCTTGATATATCAAAGTGAAAAGAACAATAGAACTTTTTATGATGTGCCAGATCGGTGACTCTCCACTCGTCCTAAATACTCTCCTTCTTCCTCTTTCTTTAATACATCCTGTATTCCTATAATATACATTTTTTTTATCTATCCTCTTTTTTCCTTCTTTTTTAATGTTGTCCACTTGGACATTCCCCGTCGCTTTCCGTTTGATTTCCTCTTAGCTGAATCATAGACCAGTTCGAAAATCTGAGATATACAAATAAGCAGAGACCTGTTATTTTTTAAGCGGAGGGCCGTGGTGTAATGGTTAGAGTCGTAGAAAATGGACTCATCCACCGAGTTCAAATTCCTGGACGAAACTACAGTTCAAATAGAACTAATACCTTGGGTAAGGTATGAATCCAACTACTTTCCCTCTGGCTAGGGGTAAATAGTAGGGCAGACTGGACTCTTTAACCTTGGTTTGCCAAACAGTCTAGATGGGAAAACTGAAGTCAAACCTGTTAAATCAGCTTGGGGTGGTCACTACTAGAATAGGCTCAGTCCTAATTAGTGATATATTTTACTGATTTAAGCTTAGCTTAGTTCTGACACAAGGCCGGGTGTATGGGGCGCCCAGTAAGACTCAAAATCAGTCGCTTCGGAATCGCAAGATTCCGGGTCGATACCGGTCTCTGCCAATTCGGCGTAGGAGTAGCACAGATTTGGTAATTTGATCAGTGCGGTAAAGTGGAGACCTGACGATAGGTGCAGTGCTCCACCTCAATAAAAACAATACCCTTGTCAAGTGGTGGCGAAAAGGGGATATACTCCCTCGCTGTCCGGCTGATAATGATAACCAGATGAGATGCCCAAAGCAGTGACCTGTTATATTCTAAACTTGGCTTAGTTGTGTCAAAAGGCCAGAAGTATGGGCCTCATAGTAAGAATCAAACCCACTAACAATGATCAGTTTATGTTTCTTACTAACCATTAAACCATGTGAAGCTGAGATTTGCAAAGAAAATTCACAAAACTCATCTAATAGTTTAACTACATTATTTTTTTTTCTTCTCTCATGAGCTATATATTTACTATATATATATATATATATATAAGTGCTTAATTGAGTCGTACCTAATTTTAAAAATTAATTAATTAATAATGAATTAGGCGGGAATACCTATTAAATGTACATACAGAGATTTATTTTTCTCGATTTGTTTAGCCATACATTTAATAGGTATTCCCGCCTAATTCATTATTAATTAATTAATTTTCAAAATTAGGTACGACTCCAATTAAGCACTTATTCTCCCAAAAATTATCGGCAAAAAGCCATTCTAAAACAAACCGTGTTACAACTTATCATATCGTCGTGTAATAAAAGTCACTAGAAGAGGAATATTAACTACCCTAAACAAATCATAAAATCAAGAAGTCCGTTTGGTGTAGAGGTTATGGGATCGGCCTGTCAGCTTGCAGTCCGGTTTCAAATCACGCACAGCCGGTCTTCCGATCTATAGCTCTGCTGATGAGGCCTAATAGGTCGAAATTACATACAGAGATTGATTTTTCTCGATTTGTTTAGCCATACATTTAATAGGTATTCCCGCCTAATTCATCATTAATTAATTAATTAATTTTCAAAATAGGTACGACTCCAATTAGCACTATTCTCCCAAAATTATCGGCAAAAGCCATTCTAAAACAAACCGTGTTTATATATATATATATATATATATATTAATATATATATATATGAGGAAAAAATGAGTTAAGAAAAGAAATTATATGGATAAAAATGAATTTAATCGATATCACTTACACATGTGTTTCGGTCCGTTTATCAAAATGTATACGGATCACGCTATTATTATTATTAAAATAATCAGATGAAGTTGAAATAATGATAATAATAATAATAATAGGAAAAATGTAAAAATATTCCGTACACAGAGAGATTTTTTTACGACCTTCATCAGAGTGAAATTTTTATTTAAAAAAAAAAAATTCACTCTGATGAAGGTCATAAAAAAATAAAAAAATTTCGACACAGATAAATATCTATTTTGTCTGTGCCGCCTGTCTGATGAGACTGAACTTTTAAGTAGTTTTGGGAATTTATTTGAATTTCTAAAAGCCTTTTAAGTTTTGGTCAAATAAATTTATTACAGAATGAGATTTATTGAGTTTTCTTTATAATAGACAAGAGAGAAACCCGACATATAGACCAAAGGACAAGAAAATTAATGACAATGCACAAGACTGAGAATCTGTAATCTATTGGAAAGAGAAGGAATAATGATAGAGAGAGAGAGAAGAGTGAGAAGAGAGATAGAGAGAGAGAGAGAGAGAGAGAAGTGTGTTGTGTTGTGTGTGTGAGAGAGAGAGAGAGGTGTGTGTGCGTGTGTTGTGAAAGAGAGAGAGAAAGTATGTGTGTTGTGCGTTTGGAAGAGAGAGAGAGAATATGTGTGTGAGAGCGAGAGAGGGTACGTGTGTGTGTGTGTGAGAAGAGAGAAGAGAAGAGAGAGTGATGTGTGTGTGTGTGAGCAGAGAGAGGTGTGATGTGAGAGCGAGAGAGAGAGAGAGAAAGTATGTGTGTGTGTTGTGTGTGAGAGGAGAGTGTGTGTGAGCGAGAGAGAGAGAGAGAGAGAGAGAGAGAGAGAGAGAGAGAGAGAGAGAGAAAGAAAGAGAGGGAGAAGAGAGAGAGAGAGAGATGATCATTATCTTGTTTTAGCAGAGAATGATATTGAACATGTGCCGAACCAGTCTCAACAAATAGCCCTCCCATCGTCCAACATCATCGTTCGTAATGAGAGGGTGGGTGGGGTGCAAAAAGGTGGCGAAGAAGGGGGGGACTGAAAAAAGCTGTTGAAGGAGTGTTGATGGTGGTGGAGGAGTGATATTTGACTCGGGCGTCTCTAAACGACAATAAGAACCAAACTGACACCACTTAGTAAACATGAGGCAGAGAAGAATCACGCATGCGCACTCCCATAACGTTTTCAAGCATGCCCTTACCGACGAACGATAGAGAACTACGTGAAACTTAAAAGACAAGTTTACATTTGTGTCCAAATATATTGTTCGGTTTTTTTGCCGTTCTTGCCTTCAAGATGGAAGATTTTGTTTTATTTCATCAGACCTTTTTTTACATTCTTCTTTCTTCTTTCTTTTTCTTTCTTCTTTCTTCTTCTTTCTTTCTTTCTTTCTCTTTCTTTTCTCCCTCTCTCTCTCACACACACAACACACACACACACTCTCTCTCTCTCTCTCCCTCTCTCTTAATACTCTTTATGTTTTTCTTTCTTTCTTTTCTTTATGCTTTCTTTCCTTTTTTCTTTCTTTCTTTCTTTTTCCACACACACACACTCTCTCTCTCTCCCCTCTCTTCTTAATACAGACATTCATGTCCATTTCTTTCTTTCTTTCTTCTCTTTCTTTCTTTCTTTCAGTCCTTGGTTTTACTTTTCTTTCTTTCTCCACTCCTTTCTTCTTCTTTTCTTTCTTTCTTTCTTTCTTTCTTTCTTCTTTCTTTCAGTCCTTGCTTTTTACCTTCTTTCTTTCTTTCTCCAACCCTTTCTTTCTTTCTTCTTTCTTTCTTTTCTGTTTATCGAATAAGTATCCAAAAATGAAAGTAGACTACATAAGTTTTCACTTAAGATTTATAATGTTTACATAATTTTCAACACGTCAGACATTATGTTCGAGTGGAAATTCCTTGAGATCTTTTCTGCTCCTTATCGACTTCCATAATCTGTCAATTTCTTTTACACTGATTCTAATTCTTAAAAAAATTATCTCAGCTCAACATTAAATTCGACATGACTATCGTACTAATAAATAAAAGACAGAGAGGTGCGTGGTGTAAGGTTAGGAAATGGAATCGTCGACCCGAGTTCAAGTCCTGGACGAAGCTACAGTTCACATAGCGCTAATACCTTAGGAAAGGTATTATTAAAATTACTTTCCCTCCAGCTATGGGTAAATAGTAGGACAGACTGTGCTCTTTAACCTTGGATTGGCAACCAGTCTAGGAGAAGGAAAACTGAATTCAAACCTGTTAAACTCCGCTTGGGTTGGTCACTACTCTGATAGACTCAGTCCTAATTAGTACTCTCTCTCTCTCTCTCTCACTCACTCTCACTCTCTCTCTCTCTCTCTATCTATCTATCTATCTATATATATATATATATATATATATATGTATATTTTGTCAGCATATTTTTCTTTTAAAACACCTAAAAACACATTCAAGCCTCCTCCTCTACCTACCGAAAAAAATTAACAGAAAATACACTCACACTACACAAAGAAAAAAACAAACAAAAAACTTCAAATAATCGAAGCTCTATATATCAAACAAAAAAACCCCACCTTAAACAAAATAAACTTCGAAACAAGTCAACATGTCTTCAAATGCCTATAATTCCCCACCTATCCCCCTTCCAACATTCCCCTTTCATTCTCACAAACTTGTGACCCCCCCCCCTCGTACAACAATCTCTACTGCTATTGTTCGTTTGAACCCACTACCAATTCCTACTACATCCCCACTACCAATTCTGAGTACCTTCCACTACCAATTCCTACGCTACTGCTCGTTTTAAAAGCGAGACAACCGAAACATTCCATCAGTTTCACACCTGAAGATGGCAGATAGACATGCCGAAAGCGCTCGTGAAGAAACCTTTTGTGGATTGCTACACCAGTTCCACCCTGACATTAAAAAGATGGCCAGACAGTTAGATCGAACAAAAACTCGTCCGACGAGAATCGTCAGTAGAGTTTAACACAACACACACACACACACACACACACACACACATATATATATATATATATATATATATAATATAAAGTCGTCGGGTTGGCCTAAAGTTGGTATCAGCCAGACAGCGATGGTGTCTATCCACTTTTTACTTGCGCTAGACCAAGGAGATTGTTTTGGCATCTGAGGTGGAGCGCCACACCTACCATCAGCTCCTTACTTTACCGCACAGGTCCTTGTGCTACTCATGTGCTGAGTTGGCGAGGGCTGGTATCGAACCAAGAACCTCGAGGTTCCTAGTCGAACACTCTACCAACTGAGCTAAAAACAGATTCTACTGAGTTTCGCTTAGTTCCCTCAAACAGTTTTCAAAAGTTGGTGTCTGGTTATTTTTTAACATTTTCACAGACAGATCTGCGCCCTCCTTGATTACAAAATTATGGCTCTAATCTACATAATAATTCTCGTATTTCTTAAAATTACAACCGTTATCGTTTTGAAACACCCTCTGATTAAAAGTGAGACCGTCTAAATCGTCCAAGATAAATTAAAAAAATGTAAATCCTGATTATTTGGGGTCGCTTATCCACGAAATTCTTATTTCTTATGAGTGTCGTCACCTCAGCTAAATAATGAACCAATCCGTTTCATTATAAAGAAAGACAGGGAAGAAAAAGGGCATGCTACACAGAAACAATATAAGAAAGAAAGAAAGATGGGCGAAAGATATATATATATATATATATATATAGAGAGAGAGATATTACATATTGAACTATTTGGAATAGCTCTTAAGTAAACATATTAAACGTTGTAATTAAATTATCATACTGTCGTATATCCATAGTTCCTGCTATTATTTAATACGGTAATTCCATGTCAAATCATCCTGGTCATGTCACCCACCCCCTTAAATTTGTGGGTGTGGTGTGGACTATGTTAAAGTTCGACATTCCCCAAAGTGTGAGCGTCCAATTCCAAGAATTGGCGGAGTTATGTCGATTTTTAGCTCTCCAAATTTGAGGGGGGTCGCGAAAAATGGCGACCTTTTGTAATCTCTTTTTGCCTGTAAAATGAGTTCTGGTGCTTCCTTACTCTTAGAAATTGGTTTATAAAAGGATTTATAGCCGAGGAATCCAAAAAGGCTATCGAAAAGGTCTGAAAGTGAACCAATTTTAAGTTATTGGTGATTTCTGACTTTTTCATATCACGATCAATATCCCGATGTGGCACTGCATGTATGACAAATATTTCTTTCTATTATTATTTCATATCTATTGAACATTATTTGTACTTAAAAGATAGTTTGGTTTTTGCTCAGAATGATTTGCTCTGGATCATTTGACATGGAATCGCCCACTAATCTGTTTACTTTATTTTGGGAAAGCTGGAATCTCATTTGTAGTTTAGTCAATGGTCAGTCATCTTGACCAGTAGTTTCTTTTTTTATTGTCCTTTTATATGCAAACACTTTTCATATTTGCTATTCTCCATTTATATATATATATATATATATATATATATATATATATATATATATATAAGAAAATTTGAAAAAAACAAGTATTCCGAAATTGGGATGAATTTAATAATCGATGTTTAAAACATTTCGGTTACATTGAACCTTCATCAGGATGTCTCTTGGGGTGAAGAAAATGATGGATGTTTCTATATGTGACAGGACATCTCCTGTCACATATAGAAACATCCATCATTTTCTTCACCCCAAGAGACATCCTGATGAAGGTTCAATGTAACCGAAATGTTTTAAACATCGATTATTAAATTCATCCCAATTTCGGAATACTTGTTTTTTCAAATTTCTTTATATTGTCGGATTTAATTTCCATATTTACTCCATATATATATATATATATATATATATATATATATATATATATATATATTTGTTGAATTTTTCAAATATAAAAGTTTTTCATAAGCAACTACCAGGTTTCAGGTTATTTCACCATCACCAGATTACTAAATCTCCTGGTGTTTATTTGAAGCTCCTACAAATTTGTGGTTGAGCACTGTGATTTCTTTGTTTCATCCCAAAACAAAATTTTTAATATATATCTATATCTATCTATCTATCTATCTATCTATCTATCTATCTATATATATTATATATATAATATATATATATATATATATATTAGTGTGACTCTATGTCATTAATGATACCCGAGCTCATATTTTAAACATGATATATATGTTTTTAGGTTGAAAAGGCTGTTATTTTACTTTAAGGAAACAAATGGGAGTTTCCTGCTCTATGGCACGAGGACTATTTTTTAAGAAAAAAGGATGTTTCCTTCTGTGTTTATTTCTGTCTCAGCATATACAGCTCAAGTCTTTATACTTTTTGAACAGACCTTACTACATGTCTTGAAATTAAATCTATATTTCCATGTTAAAAATACAGTTTTCTTGCTCTATGCCAATGGAACTATTTTAAGGAAATTGATGTGGCATTCATTGTTCATTTCTGTTTTTTGGTAAATACAGCTTTAGTCTTTATACTTTTTGAACAGACCTTACTACATGTCTTGAAATTAAATCTATATTTCCATGTTAAAAATACAGTTTCCTGCTCTATGACAATGGAACTATTTTTAAGGAAATTGATGTGGCATTCATTGTTCATTTCTGTTTTTGGTAAATACAGCTTTAGTCTTTATACTTTTTGAACAGACCTTACAACATGTCTTGAAATTAAATCTATATTTCCATGTTAAAAAGACAGTTTCCTGCTCTATGCCAATGGAACTATTTTTAAGGAAATTGATGTGGCATTCATTGTTCATTTCTGTTTTTGGTAAATACAGCTTTAGTCTTTATACTTTTTGAACAGACCTTACTACATGTCTTGAAATTAAATCTATATTTCCATGTTAAAAAGACAGTTTTCTTGCTCTATGCCAATGGAACTATTTTTAAGGAAATAGATGTTGCATTCATTGTTCATTTCTGTTTTTGGTAAATAAAGTATTTATACTTTTTAAACAGACCTTTTACGTCTTGAATTTAAACCTCTATCTTCACGTTAAAATGGGTGTCATTTTTCTTTGAGCAAAAAAATAGATACGATAATTATAGTTAGATAAATTTTGAGCCAATCAGTGGTCATGTAGGTTTGTCCCGTGATCTTTGCTGCATAGGGTAATAGCTACATCACGTCTGTGATGGTGTTGTGGTTTCCTAACCAGTGGGGATGTTTCTGCTAGACCTATCCTAACACCGCTATCAACCGCACTTAGAACACGGTGACTGAGCCCCTGCAGAGGGGTAAGATCCAACAACAAAGGAGCGTCCTGGGTATGACATGAGACTGTATCTAATGATAAAACCCCGATTCTAGACATCTGGGGTATGTGGTTCACTCTGACACGCAGTGGTAATACCTGTTAGGGTTCCATGGGTCAAAAATATATCTGCTTAGAAATTAGTAGTATTCGGTATGTAGTTCCCCTCTCGCCTGATAATAACCATCTAGATCTTTCACCAAATATATCGTTAAATTTCAAGTGGTCCAACAATAGAATCGTACTGACACGGCTACTGTTTGGAATAATTTGTTGCCCATGAATAGGTACACCATTTTTTAAAAATAAAATGTTAATTTTCATCAGGAACATATATACCAGAATTTGGTTGTAGAAATACCGGTCCTAGGACATTCTCCAACCCACCCCCTAAAAAAACACATTCCAGAGTGCAACTTACTTGATAGCTCAATTGGGTCATCCAAGTCTTCTCTGGACCGGGACTTTTTTTAACGCCCTTTCTACAAATGTTTATTGTTGAAAATGTTATATCCGTGAAAACTCCACTCCTAAGACTTTGTATCCGGTAATTGTAAAACAATTACAGATACTTGTAAAATCGGTGGTTACCTAGTGTCTTCAGTTTTCCGGTCGTAAAATCTGTTCATTTTTTCCCTCTCACATGTTTCATTTTCTTGGCATATCTTTATTCATTCGTTTATAGACTCTACCGTGTTTTTTCGTGTCACAAGACAATAAAAATTACATATGCACCCGTCTTAAGCAGGGTATCTTCCGAATATATATATATATATATATATATATATATATATTATATATATATATGTGTGTGTGTGTGTGTTTGTGTATGTAAACATATATACCTATATTTGTATGTGTATGTAAACATACATATATATATATATATATATATACATACATATATATATATACATATATGTATGTATCTACAAGTATACATATATATATGTATACAGATGTGTGTGCGTATGTGTATGTGTGTGTTTTATGAAGAGAGACAAAAGGAGACAGAAAGAGAGATAGAAGGAGACAAAAAAGAGATAAAGAGAGATTTTATGGGACCAATAAATCTTAAGTAGTCAGCCTGCCGCTTACACATACACACGCATACACACATACACACACACACACGTGTGTGTGTGTGTGTGTGTGAAAGTGTGTCTGAAAGTGTGTGAATGTATGTGTACGTTTTACCCCAGGAATTTATAAGATTTCCTCTCTATTTGAACATGTCTTTCCGTCCTCCAATGGAAACTCGTACGAGAAATCTTGTTGCAGAGTCAAAAGATATTCACCCCATAACCAACCACAGTCTCCCTAATCCCCCACCCACCCAAAAAGAAAAGAAGCAAGAATTGCAGATCGTAGTCTAATTTTACTTTATAAACAAATACAAAAAGAACCAGGTTAGAAAATAAGAAATGTTTTTACTTATTTGAAATCTAGAGTTTCTTTTTTTTAAAATTCAATTTGCTGCGTTATTTATCACAGAGGAAATTGCATATTTTTACTTTAATCATATAATGAGGCATTTAACAGACTTGCACTCTCTCAATCAATCAATCAATCACTATATTTCATTATATTCCTATCTATCCCTTATATTATCTATCTATCTATCTATCTATCTATATCTCTAACCCTTTTCCAATTTATATCTAGCTAGCTATCTAATTCTATATCTATCTATCTATCTATCTATTATCTAATTGTAATCCTGCCTATCTATCTCTTTATTCATATTTCTGTTTCTATTCCTATATAATCCTAATCCTATCTATCTATCTATCTATCTATCTATTCCTATTCCTATTCCTATCTATCTATCTATCTATCTATCTATCTATCTATCTTGTATTCCTGTCTATCTATCTATCATATTCCTGTTTCTATTCCTATCTATCTATCTATCTATCTATCTATCTATTCCTATTCCTATTCCTATTCCTATTCCTATCTATATCTATTCTATTATCTATCTATCTATCTATCTATCTATCTATCTAATCCTATCTATCTATCTATCTATATCTATCTATCTATCTATCTATTTGTATTCCTGCCTATCTATCTTTCATATTCCTGTTTCTATTCCTATCTATCTATCTATCTATCCTATCCTATTCTATCTATCTATCTATCTATCTATCTATCTATCTATCTATCTATCTATCTAATCCTATTTCTATTCCTATTCTATCTATCTATCTATCTATCTATCTATTATCTATCTATCTATTCTTTATCCTATCTATCTATCTATCTATCTATCTCTATTCCTATTTCTATCTATCTATCTATCTATCTATTAATCCTCTTCCTTCCTATTCCTATCCATGATCTATCTATCTATTCCTATTCCTATCTATCTATCTATCTATCTATCTATCTATCTAATTCCTATTCCTATTCCTATCTATCTATCTATCTATCTATCTATCTAATCCCATTCCTATTCCTATCTAACTATCTATCTATCTATCTATCTATCTAATCCTATTCCTATTCCTATTTCTATCTATCTATCTATCTATCTATCTATCTATCTAATCCTATTCCTATTCATATTCATATCTATCTATCTATCTATCTATCTTATTTATCTTATCGATCTATTCCTAATCCTATTCCTATTCCTATCTATTTATCTATCTATCTATCTTATCGATCTATTCCTATTCCTATTCCTATCTATCTATCTTTATATCTATCTATCAATCTTATTTTGTTCTTATCAATCTATCTTAGCTTAGTTATAGATATTTGCTCATCTTCGTAATGTATGTATCTAAACGATAACTGTTTTTTTAAGTAGAGTTTTTCTTGTCATACACCGATTGCAGTACTGATACAAGATATCCCAGTTTGTCCAACCATTTTCCCATGACCGGAGAAGACATGGATATATGTCTTTCCCAAGTGCATTAGTGTGAAGTGAAACATAAGCAGACTCACCAAGGATTTTGACTCAGCTGATCGAGTCCATTTACTATTAGTAGATACTAGAGTTTAAAAGCCGGTTTAGCTCAGTCGGTGGAGCGTCGGACTAGGAACCACAAGGTTCCAGGTTCGATACCGGCTCTCGCCGACTCAGCGTATGAGTAGCACAGGGATCTGAGCGGTAAAGTGAGGAGCTGATGGTAGGTGTGGCGCTCCACCGTAGACGCCCAAAACAATCTCCTTGGTCTAGCGCTAGTGAAAAGGGGATAGACTCCCTCGCTGACTGGCTGATACCGACTTTAGGCCACCCCGGCGACCTTACTTTTAGATACTAGAGTAAAGCGGGCTTTTTAAAGTTCCTCAGTTTTATTATCTCTGCTTAACCCAAAGATTATGAAGTTTCCATAATTGATTCTTCACTGTGTTTTCCTTTGTCTGCAGCAACACGTGAACGGCTCCTTCTGTCCAAAATGCGTTTGCGGTCCTTGTCCAATTTTAATTTAACAATAACCACATTGGATGGGTGGATGCCAACATGAACGGAGGCACCATTAGCCTTTTCTCTCTGGATTCTTTCAATGCAGATGATAAATTTCTTTCTGTAACATTAGACAACTTTACCAACCTGTTGGCCTTTATAATGCCCACGAACAACCTGAACTTCATCATCTTTTCTAATAGGCATATTGCGGACATTGTATTTTTGTCGCAATTCTTTGGACAATGGAGATGTCATAAGTTTCCTTCTGATATGAGAAAGGGCATTGAAATGCCTTTTTCGGTTCTTCCTTCTAGAGGAGGAACCCAACTTGTTCAGCTTCATGTTTTAATCTTAGTGTGTATTATCACAAATGGCTGACTGCACGGCAAATAAATCTAGAAGGAAAACTTTCATGGAGGATTTGGGTAGATACATACACTGTATAAAAAAATTGCAACATAAAAAAATTGCAACAACCAGAATATGTTTAAGTTTTGTCAAGATAAACGTAGAGTCAATATATACTGTGTTTCGACGTTTACGTCTCTTCACTGCGGCTCGACTTTTTGACAGCTACTTCTATCCGAGAGCGAAACCCGACTGAATTTTCATCTGTCGAGCTCCTTACTCTCACGGATATAGGAAACTGTCAGTTAGAGGCGAACAATTAATTGATACATAGTTACGAAGATGTATGTTTACGATCACCAAAGAACTCAAGTATGTAAACAACGGACGAGTAAATGCCTTACGCTAAATGGTGAAAGTTCAATTAATGTCTCATTTAGAGTGCTCTACCGGGATATTGGAAGTATATGGAGCACTCTATGACGGCCTTTACATACAAACAAATGTGTGTATTAAAACAGTTAAAATCCACTTCATATTATGTGGGTGATGATAGCCGAGACGGTAAGCTGTCCGACTGCTGCTGAAACGATCGGATTTCTAACCCGGCCGTAGGTAGCTCACAAAATGTCTAGCCACACTGAAGAGACTTGATAAGTCGAAACACGTGTCTGTAGATGACTATATATATATATATATATATATATATATATGTGTGTGTGTGTGTGTGTGTGTGTGTGTGTGCACAAGTTCCAAAATAATGAATATTTACCCATTATCTCCGGCCCAAGCAGATGGAGACACCAAATCAAATTTTCAGTTTAACAGATTTGAACTCAGTTTTCCTACTCTAAACACGTGTCTGTAGATGACTATATATATATATATATATATATATATATATATATATATGCATGTAGAATTAAACAAAAGACACATATCCTGTTTAACAATTTTATTTTTGATCTTTTCGAGTTTTCTGGACAACTTTTTAATATTTGGGTGGAATTCGTGGATAAGTCCACCAAAGTTCAGGTCCCGAGTACTGATGATGCCACTCCGAAGTGCCGAAAGTACTCGGGACCTGAACTTTGGTGAACTTATCCACGAATTCCACCCAAATATTAAAAAGTTGGCCAGAAAATTCGAAAAGATCAAAAATAAAATTGTTAAACAGGAGATGTGTCTTTTGTTTAATTCTACATGCATAAATGAAAGAATGCTGCCCCCCATATATATATATATATATATAATATATATATATATATATATATATATACACACGTGTGTGTGTGTGTGTGTGTGTGTGTGCACAAGTTCCAAAATAATGAGTATTTACCCATTATCTCCGGCCCAAGCAGCGGAGACACAAAATCAAATTTTCAGTTTAACAGATTTGAACTCCTAGTGGGTAACCTATACCAAGGTTAAAGAGCCCAGTCTGTTCTATGATTTACTCTAAACTGGAGAGAAAACAGTTGGATGCATTACTTTCCCAAGGGATTTTACGTCTATGTAAAATAAAAGCAGACTCCTTCAGGATTTAAATTTGGGTCACCAGGTCGATTTTCAACAACGATAACCATTATACAACGAGCGCCATTATAAAGGGTATTTCAACAATTCTCTGCACCCCTCCCATATAAATATGCTGTATATCCTTCTTTTTAATTTTTTTTGTGTTTTTTATAAAGGTCTGTACTTTGGGACGTATACGATAGTGGAGATGGCGAAAACCATCCAATGATACGTTATTTCACGCTGAAGAATTTGCAAACGTTTTTTTTTTTTTTAAATCTGAATCTTAACCAACGTCTAGGATGCACATGTTGTACGCAGGTCAAAATTGGCATCGTCCTGTTAGGGCGTTGCAAGTTTATTTCTTGTCATTGTATATTGGCGCACGTATACATTCGTACGTTTCTGCCACTGTTGCAGCTAGTATGAATCATTTGATTTCTCACCCCCCCCTCCGCAGCTGCGTCAGACTGGGATGTTTAGATTGGCTAAGGCAACCTGTCTAGGAGAAGGAAAATTCTGAATTCAAAACTGTTAAGTTCCGCTTAAGAAATTGACCTAGCGTCTCACCCTGTTGGTTGGTAAATTTAATACAATATTTGGACCATATGACCTTTAGGCACCCCTTTTTGATCTCGATTAAGAAAAGACGTTTTTCATTTACATCGTCAATATCCGGTTGTTTTAACAGACGATTTTTAGATTTAAAAAAATTATAAAACTAACCCTAACCCCTAATATTTTATTACATTAAAACTTAAATATTTGGACCCTACGGAGGGTGCTTATATTTGCTAGTATATATAATTGCTTGCAAATGAAAGATCGACTTTCAAGTAGCTCAACAAGGGTTGGTATGCAATAAAGCCTACCAACCAATTTTAAGTTATTGATGATTTCTGATTTTTTTCCAAAGCAAGTTCAATATCCCGACGTGGCACTGCATTTATGACAAAAGTTTTTTCAATTGTTTTTTTTCTAGAAGGAACTGTTCTTTTTTTTTTTGTGAAGTTGGCTGGATTTTGGCATAAGTAACCCAACAAGGGCTGGTATGTCATAAAGCCTACCAACCAATTTTAGATTACTGATGAATTCTGATTTTTTTTCCCATAGCAAGATCAATATCCCGATGTGGCACTGCATCTATGACAAATGTTTTTTCTATTATTATTTTTTAGAAGAAACTGTTCTTTTTTTTTTGTAGAGTCGGCTGTGATGATGTCATCTTGCTGAATATTGTGTCTTTTGATGTTCGAACCGTCAGTAACAACAGCTGCTCGCATCTTTAGCGAATGTCTTTCACGCCTCGCTTATCACACCTGTCCAAGATGCAAACGTTTCTTTGGCAAAATTCAACCATCACGTTAAACGCCCATCAAAGAGACTGGCACACACACACACACACACACACACACACACACACACACACACACACACACACACAAATAAGATGAGATCGCACGAATGAAAGAATTTATTACACTTTTATCATACCTCTTTTATTCTTTTTATTTTCTTTGTTTTTCTTTCCTTTCCTTCCTTTTATATATTCTATTGTTTTTTCTTCATCTGGTCATTATTCCTTTGTCCTAGGTATGACGTTAAAATGTATCTAATGGTGATATTTTAATTTTGGAGCTCTGGGGAGTGTGGAGTACCGTCACCATTATTTGCAGGTCCACCCTGACCCGGAATGGAAGTACCTGTTATGACAATTAAAAGGTACACCACACTGCTAAAAGCTTCTAAAATCAGTTGTGATGATCTTTTTGAGATAAAAGATATGGTTATTTCCTAGTTGACTAACATGATATTACAGGGTACCCAAATTATTTATTTATTTTTCCATTAAACTAACTCTAAGCCCCAACCCTAAACCTAAACCTAAACCTAAACCTAAACCTAAACCCTAACCCCCCCTAGTTAAAATTAGCAGATTTATTACAAAATTTGTGGGTTCTGTTTTTTCTGGGTCAACCTGTAATAACATGTTACTCAACTAGGGGTGTTAGGGTTAGGGTTTAGGGTTAGGGTTAGGGTTGGGGTTTAGGGTTAGTTTAATGGGAACATAGATAAATAGATTGGGTTCTGTTTTTTTCTGGATCCATCTGTAATATCATGTTACTCAACTAGAGGGTTTAGGGTTAGGGTTTAGGGCTAGGGTTCTGTGTTTTTCTGATGTACCGAATATGTTAAATAGAAAAATTAGTTTTTAAAAATATGTTTAAAAATTGAGTTTTAAAAGAAATTAAATATCCATCAATGAATAAAACGAAGCGTAAAATCCAACCACACAATAAAAATTCGTCGCGGAGGCTTAGAGTCGGTATCAGCCATACAACGAGGGAGTCTATCCCCTTTTCAATAGCACTACACCAAGGAGATTGTCTTTGGGACTGAGGTGGAGCAACACACCTACCATCAGCTCCTCACTTTACCGCACAGATCCCTGTGCTACTTATACGAGTTCAAATCCTGGATGTGATAATTGCATTTCACTTTGCGCTAATACCCTTGGGAAAGGTATGAATCCTACTCTCCCTCCAGCTATGGATAAATAGTAGGATAGAATGGGCTCTTTAACCTTGGTTAGGCAACCAGTCTAGGAGAAGGAAAACTCTGAATTCAAACCTGTTGAACTCCGCTTAAGAAATTGACCTTGTGTCACATCCTGCTTGTGTGGAGGGGTTGGTAAATATATATATACGCTGAGTTGGCCAGGGCCGGTATCGAACATGGAACCTTGTGATTCCTAGCCGAACGCTTTCCCGACTGGGCTAATCCGGCACTACGCAATTACTGTATATTTGTGACGTAAGCAATGGAGTAGTTCCGATTAGAGAGAGATACCGAATAAGTTAAATAGAAAAATGAGTTTTTTAAAAACGTGTTTAAAAAATTGAGTTTTAAGAGAAACTAGAAGCGACTACCCGGCATTGCCTGGGTAGAGGGGGGGGGGTATAAAAATGTTAGCCACGCAGATCCATTGATTTGTTTTTGTCTTCCATAATTGATTTGTTTATGTTTTAATCATGAATGCCACCAATGACTTTCCCTTCTCTTACTATTCAAATTTTAATTTTTAAATATCTTCACAAATATAAGTAAAATCTTATTATTTTTGCACAAAAAACAAGCTTTGGTGATAGTGAATGTGTATATAGATTTACTTTGTTATCACTTGTTTTATTTTCATAGTTTCCCCAGGACATACATACACACAACTGTCCTTTATATGTGTATATATAGATTTCATTCGGACATACATATACACAACTGTCCTTTATATATGTATAGAATATTAAATATCCATCAAGAATGAATAAAACGAAACGTAAAATCCAACCACCCAATAAACAAACAATATTCTTTCTTGTCTTAATACGACATTTATTTTCCCATTCAAAGTTCTTCCTTTTATTTATTCTTCATTTCTTTTTTCTTTCACTTCGTGATTCATTCTTTTTTTCTTTCTTTTTAATTCTTCTTTCCTTTCCTTCCTTTTCTTTATAGTGGTGTTTTTATTCTTCCTCAGACCATTTCCACCTTTCTTCTTATGGTATTTATTTTTTCAATGTTTTCAATTTTTGTTTTTTCTCCCCCTAAATGTTTTTGTTTGTTTGTTAGTTGTTGTTTTTCACCCTAAATGTATCATTAAGCAAAAATTCACCGCACATAAATTCGCCGGGTGGGCAGAGCGACTCTCTTCTCTTCGAGTAAAGACGATACCTCTGTCATTCGGCATATTTGCCGAATGGTTGACTGCAAATCGAGCGAACGGGGCACTAACTGGAACTTGGGTAAATCTTCCACGCCCTATTCTCACTATAATTTCGTGCATGCCCGAAATTGCAAAAAAAAAAAAAAAAAAAAAAAAAAAAAAAGACTTTATACACTGTACGGTCAAATATTGCACAGCGTTTTTTCTTCTTCTGTTTTCTGGCGGGAAAGTCCAGTGGGTGGGTGTGTGGGGACTGGTCCGAAGCACCGAGGGGTTCAAATTGCAAAAAAACAAAAAGGGTCGCTACTTTTAAAGAATCGATATGATTATCGTTGAAATGTTTCGTGCATATCGTATTCGTGCGTCCTGGTCTCCTGCCCTAAAAAAAAAAAACAAAAAACAAAAAACAAAACAAAAAACAAAACAAAACGCTAAGCTGTGCCTGCTGAAAAATGGATCCATTTACCGCTCTTTTTCTCGACAAATACCTTTTTGTTTTAGTGATTTCAAGGCGTTTTACGGACAAGTTAATGCAATATGAAAGCGATATTTTCTCCCATTGTTTTTATCGACAAATATCTTTTTTTTTCGTGTTTTGAAGGCGTCTTTACAGACAAGTTAATGCGATATGAAAGCAATATTTTACCCCCCCCCACACACACCATCTTTAAAATATTTTTTTCGGTACTTTCATTTTATTCATTTTAATTCAAAACAACAGTCATGTATTTAAACAAAATACAACCAAGTTTCGAAAATAAAAACAATCAATACATTAAACAATTCAAACAGCTAAGTGGTTCATAACTAGCACGGTTCCATTTTTAAGCAGCCACCGCTTAGTGTTTTTTTTTAAGGCAGGAGGCCAGGACGCACGTATGTGATATGCACCAAATGTTTTAAGATTACGGATCCCTAGTGTTCTGTTGATATAGTCTGCTAAATTCATTCACAACGAAGCTGTATGCCATAGGGATATATATATATATATATATATATATATATGAATTTAACATTTTTAGAAAAAACAAATGATGTTAATAGTTTGCTGACAGAATCTGTTTCGACTTTTTAATAGAGCGGTCTTCATCAAGAGCAAAATATGAAGGAAAGACGGAATATATAACTCTGTTAAAAAGGTCGAAACAGATTCTGTCAGCAAACTATTAACATCATTTGTTTTTTTCTAAAAATTTTAAATTCATGCTGTCAGATTAACTTCTATTTACTTCATATATATATATATATATATATATATATATATATATATATATATATATATACAGTATACTCTCACCTATTCGCGGTTAACCGTTCGCGGCCCGCATACTCGCGGATTTTGCTGTCAAAGTCTTTTTTTCATGATTTCGACAATTTCGTGAATTTCTTAGGACACTTTTTTTCAGCAGAAAAACGCCCACATTCAAACTAACTGGTAAATAATTTTGAAATAACAATGTCAGTAAATATAAAATAAAAAAATTAGAAAAGAGAGATGATATAGTATAACTGGTAAATAACTTTATTTCATCATCATCATCATCATCATCATCATCAGCAGCAGCAGCAGCATCATCATCATCATCATCATCATCATTCATTATTGGTGAGTACATTAAAATTAAAATGTTTTTAATTTAGCATTACTATGTACATATCATACTACATTATTACTGTATTTAATTTATCATTACTACATATTATTACATAATACTACATTATTACTGTATTAATGAGTAAGACTGTCTTTAGAATGTGTTTTGGTAAGCATATTTTAGCATATATAATATCATACATAGGCGTTTTAAAACTGCATCAATAATTCGCGGATTTTCGGGATTCACGAGAGGGGAAGGAACGGAACCCCAGCGAATATACTGGGGATACTGCATATATATATATATATATATATATAATATAATATATATATATATATACAGGGTGTCCCAGAAGTTACACACCATCCTGGTTTTCAAAAATCAAATCACTGTTATTGAGAATAATTATAATAAATGCTCAAATTGAGAGATAGAAAATTAATTGTGTCAATTACTATCTATGAATATGTTTTTGAAATAACTAAAGGTGTTGTTTTTCAAAACCTGGATAATACATGACTTCTGGGACACCCTGTATATGAATATATGCACCCTCCGGGTGCAAGTATTTAAGTTTTAATGTAATGAAATGTCGTATTAAATTAGAGGCAGACAAAAAGATATGTAACAGAGAGGGGGTATAATAGAAAAATAGAAATGAAACTTACTCTCATCACTCCCGTCTTTTATTGCTGAATTTTACTTATTTAACTATTTAGTTAAATTAGGAAATAAGGAATAAAATGACAGTTATTTTTTCTTGTGAATGGATTTCATTTAAGATTCATTGAAGAGATTTTTGCTTATATTCATTAAATAAAACCAAACAATTAGAAATCAATATACTAAGCACATATTTAATAAAATCACATTTTTAATATCAATATGCAAATTAGCCTTCCATTCACACTGCAAACCGCTATTTTTGTATATATAATACAATTGCATGTTATTTGTATGTAGATATGGACAACACTAATAAAAAGGCGAAGCAATTTTATTAATAAATTGAGGTTTAAATATAAATATCATGGAGAATGTGATGTAAATAACTATGTTAATTGTGACTCGATTAGTAATATAGTTTCGGTTACAGACAGAAAAACACACAATCTCCATTATAATAAGATTACTATTTTATTAAAACTGTGTGAATCAATGATTGTTCGCTAAAGTTTGATATAAAATTAAGAGAACAGTACTTTACCAAGAATCCCTATGCTAGATTTATTGATTGATTTTAACGGCATGTCAAACCGTCTAGGGCTATTTTATGTCTAGAGGTATGAGAATCGTGTTCCTATCTACAGTTTTTGTGTCGTTACTTCTTAAGCTTTTTTGCATATAGGCCTACAGAACACGAATAACTTTAAACATATCTATTTGACCCAGAGATGATGCCTCACAGATACTACCAGTTCAGGTCCGAGTAGACATGGAATTAATGGCAATGAATGGGTACTCCATACTTTCCAGATCACCAAAACTGGTTGGTTGGTTGGATTTTTTAAAACATGTCAACCCTTGTTGGGTTATTTTATGCCGAAGAGATTTTTTTTATTCATTGTTGATGGATATTCAACAACAAAAAAAACAACTTTTTTTCAAACACATTTTTTAAATCATCTTTTTCTAGTTAACTCATAGATGGGACCCTCACAGATACTCCCTCTCTGAGTCAGAGTGGGTATGGGAGTAATGACGATGAAGGGGTACTCCACACTACTCAAAATTCCAGAATTAGAATTTCACCACAAGATGGAGCCTCTACCAGATGCTTTTTAGTACCATTCACAAGACATCCGGTACCCTGCAGGGGATACAATCAGCGTATCCCCACCGACAGCTAGATTTATGACATCAAGCAATAGATTTTTTACTATGACTATTTATTCAGGTTTGTTAAGAAAACAATGCATGAATTTTAATATCAGAAAGTACGGAATCCAATCTTATAATTACAAATTTGGACCATATTACCATTAGGCGCCCCTTTTTGATCTCGATTAAGAAAGGACATGTTTTTCATTTACACCGTCAATATCCGGTTGTTTGTTAGGGGTTAGAGTTAGGGGTTAGGGTTAGAGTTAGGGGTTAGTTTTATAATTAAAAAAAATCTAAAACTCGTCTGTTAAAACAACCGGATATTGACAGTGTAATTGAAAAACATGTCTTTTCTTAATCGAGATCAAAAAGGAGTGCCTAAAGGTCATATGGCCCTTTTAATCAATGAATTCATTTATGTAAACTCTGAGGCGTGTTGAGTACCTCTGCATTGGGATTACTCCCAGGTCCACTCTGACTGGCAACCATTAACCTTAACCTCTCGACGTTCATTAACTCGAAAAAATAAGTTGGTGTCGTAAAAGAACGACAGTTGGTTGAATATTTCGTTTCATCGCACAAAATAAATGAGAGAACAATTCACGACGAAATAAGTAAAGTCGTTGGTATGACCTAAAGTCGGTATCAGCCGGACAGCGAGGGAGTCTATCCACTTTTCACTAGAGATTGTTTTAACATCTGAGGGGGGCACCACACCTACCATCAGCTTCTCACTTTAACGCACAGATCCCCGTGCTACTCGTGCGCTTGGAATATTTTGGATATATAAGGTGTGCTACAATACATCACTTAAACTTATAGACTAGGCGAGGTCACGTGGTTTAAACCTCACCCAATCAACAGCCATAATGCGTGGCTGGTTGACTACCTAATCACTGATACCGAGAGACGTCCATTTGCAATCATTGACGAAGGAGTTGCAATACTGAGGAGCACCAAGGAACAAACTAAAGGATTCTTTACAAGGATTTCCGCTGGACAAGCGATCTTGCTAGGAGCCTAGAGGATGGCGCATAAAATTCATAAAAAACGTTGGCGAAAGCCGGGATCAAACCCGGATCATAGTAGTTCCTAGGCAAACGCTCTACCAACTGAGCAAGGTTATTATATTACCCGAGAAATGTTAATAGAAGAGAATACAAACATTACACGAGATACAAGGAAGAGCTTATATAGATTTGTGCAATTGTTACCGTTGTAGGAAATGGAAACGGCGAGACGAGTTCAAATCCTGGAGGAGGCAGTTTCATACATAGATCTAATACACTTGGGAAAGTTATGAATCCAACTATTCTCCCTTCAGCTATGTGTAAATAGCAGGACAGACTGGTTTCTTTAACCTTGATTAGGCAACCAGTCTAGAAGAAGGAAAACTCTGAATTAAAATCTGTATACTCCGATTAAAATTTTTATTCAGACTCTGAATACGTGGTCTGACGAAACTACGGTGAACATGGCTTTGCATATACATATCAAGTATTTTTAATACTATATATATATATATATATATATATATATATATATAGAGAGAGAGAGAGAGATAGTATTAAAAAATAATTGATATGTAGCTGATAGAAAAAGGAAGTGTAAAGACATGCTAGCATGTTATAATGTTCATGCGACTTATGGCTGGGGGGTTGAAGATTATGAAAGGTAATCCACTGGGAATTGCGCAAGAAATTCAATTTTCACCATACAACCAAATGGTATATGCACAAACCTAAACCTGTCCTAGAGAACGAGGGGCTTAAAATTCTCTTGGACTTCGAGATACAAACAGATCATCTAATTCCGGCCAGGAGACCGGACCTAGTACTGATTAACAAGAAAAAGAGAACCTGTTATCTCGTGGATTTTGCTGTCCCGGCCGACCATCAAGTAAAAATAAAAGAAAGCGAAAAGATTGACAAATACTTAGACCTTGCCAGAGAACTGAGGAAACTTTGGAACATGAAGGTGAAAGTCGTACCAATCGTAATTAGTGCCCTTGGAACGATCCCCAAAGCTCTCTGGAAATCAGAAGAGCCGAGACCATCCAAACTGTAGCACTATTAGATCGGCTAGAATACTCAGAAGAATCCTGGGGACCTGAGGAAACTTGCGTTTTTTCAACTACATGCATTACCATATTCCGGACGGCATGACCGAAAATAACTGATGCCTATGGTCCAAAATAACTAATGCAGTGATGCTGATAGCTTTTTAATTTATTGCGTCCTGGGATGCACGGATTTGATTTGAATGAGTCCCCGGGAAATCTGATGGGTCCCAATTAAAGTTTCTTAATAAATTATAGAGATTTTATTATGGACAACTAAAGCCATCTAACCCTTACCTTGTACCCCATACAGTGTAATTCATATTAATTACTCCCAGTTCCACTCTGACCGGCGACCATAAACCTTATCCTATTGACGTTTATTGACTCGAAAATATAAGTCAGTGGGATGGATTTCAGTTTACGTTGGTTAAGATTCATATAAAAAAGCATGTTTTCATCTCGTATACTAAATTAACCGATTAAAAAACAAAATAAAGCAATTTAACACGTGGATAATACTATAGAAATTAGTTTTAATGACACAGCATTACAGATTCCATATTTGGCCTCTAGAAAGGAATGTACATTTTCTTTCATTGTGAACGGTCATCAGAAAATGTTTTCGCGCGCAATGGGCCAAAGGGCAATCACTTGAGCCATGACTGAAAGAATGACATCCTAAAAAAAAAAAAAAAAAAAACAAAACAAAACACTAAAATAAAAATTGTAAAACAACATTGGGTGTTGCCAGTTTACAAAAGCAGACGACATTTTTTTCTTGTTTCGACACACCCACCAAATTCAGGGACAAATTAATTATATTAATTAAGTTTATATTACATAAAATTAGCCACCATTTTTTTTTTACGAGCGATCATGGAGTAAGTGTAACGGATGTGAAAAACACACCCAAGTTTTCGTGATTTCATCATGCAACTTACTAACGTTATTAACAATAAAACAAACAAACAAACCAAAAAAATCAATGCTTATAGGAGGGTTGATCAAAAAGTATCGAGACTGATTTAAAACATGTTTTGAATTAGAAATTTAAAGATTTGGAAATCTAGATTCAAATAAAGACGTGTGCTCCACTGAAAAAAAAATTATATCATGAAGGAATGATGTCTAGATGTCTAACCGAACTAAAGACCAATCAGCGGCAATTTGAAAAGGAAACAATAACAAATAACAACAAAAGAATTGAAAATATCGATAGATACGATAGTTTCTTACTTACACACACACACACACACACACACACACACACACACACACACACATATATATATATATATATATATATTATATATATATATATATATAATGTTGTTCTGGTTCCAACGGGAGAAAATGTAATATTTTATAAAAAAAGAAGAAGGTCCGCAAAATGTATCGTTCTCAGAAAAAATGTTTTATTCTTTTTATTTCACATACGCAACACGTGTTTCAGATATTCTGGTATCTTCTTCAGGCTTTGATCAATACATATATTGATATACATATATACACACACACACACACACACACACACACATATATATATATATATATATATATATATATATATATATATATATATATATATACATAGGTTGTGCGTGTTTCTGTAATTTTTCTGTTATATATATATATATATATATCACAGTCTGTTTCTATCTATCTATCTATCTATCTATCTATCTCTATATATCTATCTCAGTCTGTTTCTATCTATCTATCTATCTCTATCTATCACAGTCTGTTTCTATCTATCAATCTCTATATATCTATCCCAGTCTGTTTCTATCTATCTATCTATCTATCTCTATATATCTATCCCAGTCTGTTTCTATCTATCTATCTATCTATCTATCTACACAATTCCAAATCCAAATCCGAATTAACATGTTTTGAAAATAACGTGTTTACCAACTTCGGCACAAAATATTTCGCCCAGGGTGCCACCAATTTTTTTCTTGTCAAACTGTTTACAATTTCTTTTTTCTTTGTTTTATTTCTAATTTTATTTTGTAGCTCCACCTATCGGATCAAACAGCAATCAAATCAAACTAGTGATAATAAAAGCAACTAGCACATGTTTTCACCATTGACTTTAATTGCCAGCCTATTGTATTTCAACGTCGCCTTTTCAACGCTCGGTTGCTTAAAGGAAGGCAGAAGGCGAAACGACTTCACTTTACTCGGCTCTGAAGTCATTTAATGAAGAGAAAGACAAACACGGGCGTATTCTTGTTATTTGAATTATAGCGTTTAAATTGGAGAGTTTAACATCATCACCAAAATTACCACCACCACCACCACTACTACTACTACTACTACTACTGTTAGTGTGAGGTGCGTTTTGTGATGGTTAAAATTCTAAAATTCTCTGGGACTTTGAGATAAAGACGGACCACCTTGTGCCAGACAGAAGACCAGACCTAATATTGATTTATAAGAAATAGAAAACTTGTCAATCAGAGGAAGAATTGAGACCATCCAGACAACAGCATTGTTGAAATCGGCTAGAATACCCAGAAGACTCTTGGAGACCTGAAGAGACTTGTTGTCACTCAAACTCCAGTGAAAAACCATCAACTAACGCTGGTGTAAAACTCTCATAATAATAATAATAATAATAATAATAATAATATGAGCGTAAAAGTGATACCAATTGTCGTTGGTGTCCTTGGAATATTATTATTATTATTATTATTATTATTATTATTATTTGCTCCTTTTGAGTTTTCACATCAGCATTAGCTGATGGTCTTTCACTGGAGTCTGAGTGACAGCAAGTCTCCTCAGGTCTCCAGGACTCTTCTGAGTGTTCTGGCAGATTGCAGCAGTGCAGTGTTCTGAATGGTTTCAACCCTTCCTCTGATTTCCAAACATTCCAGACCCTTTTCCAATCCTTTTGGGACTGTTCCAAGTGCACCAACTACAATTGGTATCACCTTCACTTTCATATTCCATAACTTTTTCAGTTCTCTGGTAAGGTCCAGATATTTGTCCATTTTCTCATTTTCCTTTAGCTTCACCCTGTGATCTGCTGGCACTGCAAAATCCACAAGTTGACAAGTTCTTTCTTTTTTGTTTATCAACACTAGGTCTGGTCTTCTTGCTGGGATAAGGTGATCCGTTTTTATTTCAAAGTCCCAGAGAATTTTATGCGTTTCGTTCTCAAGAACAGATTCTTGTTTATGCATATACCATTTTTTTGCATGGTCAAAATTAAATTTTTTGCATAATTCCCAGTGGATCACCTTCCCAACCCAATCGTGTCTAGTTTTGTATTCTCGTTGTGCTAGTTTTCTACATTCGCAGAGTATATGGTTTACAGTCTCATCTCTATTCCCGCAAAGTCTACATTTACTATTTTGTTGGGTCCTATCGATTTTCGCTTATTATTATTTTCACTTCTTTTGAGTTTTTCACTTCAGCGTTAGCTGATAGTATTTCACTGGAGTCTGAGTGATAACTCCTCAGGTCTCCAGGACTCTTCTGAGTATTCTAGCCGATTTCAGCAGTGCAGTAGTCTGGATGGTCTCAATTCTTCCTTTGATTTCCAGATCTTCCAGTCTTTTCCCAAGTTTATTGGGACCGTTCCAAGTGCACCCACTACAACTGGTATCACTTTCACTTTCATATTCCACAGCTTTTTAATTCTCTTGCAAGGTCCAGGTATTTATCCATCTTTTCATTTTCCTTCAGCTTCACCCTGTGATCTGCTGGAACCGCAAAGTTTACCAGTTGATACGTTCTCTTTATGTTTTTTGTTAATTAACACTAGGTTTGGTCTCCTGGCTGTGATAGGGTGATATTATTATCATTATTATTATTATTATTATTATTATTATTATTATTATTATTATCAGTAGTAGTAGTAGTAGTAGTAGTAGTAGTGATTAAGAAGAGAACTTGTCAACTGGTAGATTCTGCATTAACAGCAGATCACTGGGTGAAGATGAAAGAAAACAAAAATAAAGTCAAGTACCTCGTCTGCTAAATGAGCTAAACCAGGTTGTTTGTTGTTTAGAAAGATTAGTTGGCCGCAGGTATTTGTGGAGAGGAAAAAAAACTGCAACATTTTGAGTTGTGTGTTACATAATTGATAGGGTACCTATAAATTATGCACGGTAGCGTAGGAATTAAAAACAACGGTAATTCACAATCATGGAAAAATATATAAGTAATTGACATGACTTAACCTTTTAATAACACTGTTGTTGGTCTCTGATTGGCCAGAACCAAGCGTGAGAACATGAAGAAAGATAATTTTGTCTGGATGACTGAACGGGACAGATGCAAATGGCGTCTGCCTTCCGTAGGCCATTTCTCCACGCGTATTCTTACTTGATTTGAATAAAGACTTAAATAAATAAAAATAAAGCAAAAAAAAAAAAAATAGCAAAAAACAAAGACAAAACCAACGGATAGAAAGATGAGAAATCCCACGAAATCCTGAGAAGGAAGACCTGAGAGAAACCAGCCTAGATCCAAGTGAACGTAATATCACAACTAGGGTTCGAATTCGCTTATTGCGATGTCTCAGTCTAGCACGTTAGCCAATACACCACAGGGATTCTCACTCAGGTTTTGGAGATATGGCGAATGTGGAGTATCCCTTTATTGCAACTAGAAGTGTCTACCTGGCGTCGCCTGGGTAGAGAGGGGATTTTTTAAAAGTTAGTCTCACAGGTCTATTATTACTTATCGCGAGTTGGATCCTCGCTGGTTGCCCCATAAAAATCCCCACGGAAATATATAACAATGCAGTAAGAAATTTCCATTCAAGGATTAACATTAAAAAAAAATAAGATATAAATGATGCAATTAATTCAATCAATCAAAGCGAAAAATAAAAACATACAAAAAAAAAATGAAAAAAAGAAAAAGATAAACAAAATAACGCGCTAATGACTTTCTTTCCCTTCTGTTACTTTTCAAATTTGAATTTTTTAATATCTTCCCAAATATAAACCAAGCCCTGGTGATATTTAATGGGTATATATTTACTTTGTCGTTAATTGTTTTATTTTCGAAGTTTCCCCCCCGGACATACAGATACACACAACTGGGTAATTTTCACCAAGGTTACACCCTACTATTTACCCATAGCTGGAGAGAGAATAGTTGTATTCATATCTTTTCCCAAAGCTATATAAAATGCGAACTGGAAGCGCGTGGTGTAATGGTTAAAGTCATGGGAAATGGACTTGTCGCCCCGAGTTCAAATCCTGGACGTGGTAACTGCATTTCACTTAGCGCTAATACCCTTGGGAAAGGTATGAATCTTACTCTCCCTCCAGTTATGGATAAATAGTAGGGCAGACTGGGCTCTTTAACCCTGGTTAGGCAACCGGTCTAAGAGAAAGAAAACTCTGAATTCAAACCTGTTGAACTCCGCTTTAAAAAATTGACCTTGTGTCACATCCTGCCCGTGCGGAGGGGTTAGTAAATATATATATAAAATGCGAACAGCCTCAGTCAGGATTTGAACACACGTCGTCAATTCCATTTCCTTCGACGGTAGCCATTACACCACACACCTCCATATCAATCAATAATATTAATTTATTAAACACCCAGAATAAAGTGATAGTTAAATGAAAACGATGTTTTATTTGAAACAAGAAGCGGCTACCCGGCATTGGCTGGGTAGAGGGGAGATGAAAAATCCATTGATTGTTTTGGTCTTCCATAATTGATTTGTTTATGTTTTAATCCCGAACACCACCAACGACTTCCCCTTCTCTTACTATTCAAATCCTGATTTTTAAATATCTTCCCGAATATAAATAAAACCTTCCTTATTTTTGCACAAAAAGCAAGCTCTGGTGATATCTAATGTGTATACATATTTTCATTGTAATTAATTGTTTTATTTTCTTAGTTTCATCCGGAGATACGTACGTTCATACACACCAACGGCTAAACTTGCAAATCGGTCGGAAAATTAGGGTGACCCAGAAAAAACAGAACCCACAAATTTTGTAATAAAACTATTAATTTTAACAAGTGGGGTTTAGGATTAGTGTTTAGAGTTAGGGTTAGGGTTGGTGTTCAGGGTTAGTTTAATGGGAAAATAAATAAATAATTTGGGTTCTGTTTTTTCTGGGTCACCCTGTATACATGGTGACCTAGAAAAAACAGAACCCAAAAATTTTGTAATAAAACTATCAATTTTAACTGTAGGGTGAGGGTGAGGGTTTAGCATTAGGCTTAGGGTTTGGGTAAGGGTTGGGTTTTAAGGTTAGTTTAATGGGAAAATAAATAAATAATTTGGGTTCTGTTTTTTTGGGGACACCCTAATTTTCCGACTGATTTGCAAGTTTAGCCCACACAAACTGTCCTTTATATATGTGTAGAGAGATAGATGCAGAAAATGTTCTGGTAAAAATACTTACCCAGTACAGAAATTTATTTGTGCAGACCTTTTCTATTTTTTTCGGTCAAAGTTAATTATCGCATAACATAACTTTATTAATGATAAAAATACTTAATTAACTCTCATGTAGTAAGCATATATATATATATATATATATATATATATATATATATATATATATATATATATATATATATATGTTGTGTATTTTGGCAGCAAGTAATTTTTCAGGCATGTGTTATTGAATAACACGGAGCACCTTTTCTTCATTATTTGGATCTGTATTTTCCAGTCGTCTGGCGATATATATATATATACATATATATGAGAAGTGAATACACAAACGATGTGTTTTGATATGGCTTATTTAGCCGACAAATTTGGGGAGAATATGTGCTTAATTGAAGTCGTACCTAATTTTGAAAGTTAATTAATTAATAATTAATTACTCAGGCGGGCCTACCTATTAAATGTAAGGCTAAACAAATCGAGAAAAATCAATCTCTGTATGTAGATTGATTTTTCTCGATTTGTTTAGCCTTACATTTAATAGGTATGCCCGCCTAATTAATTATTAATTAATTAACTTTCAAAATTAGGTACGACTTCAATTAAGCACATATTCTCCCCCAATATATATATATATATATATATATATATATATATATATTGGAGGATATGTGCTTAATTGAAGTCATACCTAATTTTTGAAAATTAATTAGTTAATAATTAATGAATTTAGGCGGGCATATGTGTTCAAATGTAAGGCTAAACAAATCGAGAGAATGTCAATCCCTGAATGTACATTTTGACCTATTAGGTCTCATCAGCAAGGTTATAGACATGGGAGACTGCTCCGTGTGTCTATAACCTTGCTGATGAGACCTAATAGGTCGAAATGTACATTCAGGTATTGACATTTCTCCATTTGTTTAGCCTTACATTTGAACATAAAATAATAATAAATTTGGAAATTTTAATGTTTAGTGAACTTATTAACAAAAGCATATCTGAAGCTCGCTCGTATCTCATTTTATCTGTCAACACAAAGCAGAAAATTGATCGAATGATAACTAGTAACTTGAGAAACTCGTAAGTTGGGGTACTCATAAGTCAAAATATCACTGTATATGGTTTCAACTCTTTGCCTACCAAATTTCCCTCATGGCTCTACCAAATGTTCTTGGTATTTTGACCTGTGTAATGAGTTCACTACTTATTCACCTTCATCTTAGAACTTATATATTCTAATCAGTTCACTACTTATTCACCTTAGAACTCATTCTTATTCATCTTAGAACGCATTCTATTAAAATAAAGTCCTATTAATATTGTAATCTGAGTCCTTCTGCTCGAGTATAATGAATAAACCATCAGTTTTTGTACTTTTCTTGTGTGTAGTACGCAGTAGTGGCAGAGCCGCTGTGAGTAGTTTAAAGTAGGCAAAGAATTAAGTATTTATTGACGGAACATAAAATGGCCATAACGCGAAGAAAGATGCCGATTGATTTAGTATATATTTACCCAAACTTGGATAGGTTCAATTTACACCTTACCTACTCGAAGCGGAGGGGTTGGGCAAATACATACAACGCAAACCCAACGGGTTTAAGCGTAGTCTAGTTAATTGATAGATTCATATCCTAATGAACATATATATGTATTTACCCAACCCCTCCACCATGATCAGGATGTAACACAAGGTAATTTTATGCGGTTTAAAGCTGGCTTGAATTCAGGGTTTTCCTTCTCCCAGAGCGGTTGCACAACCAAGGCTAAATAGTCGTTTCTATTATAAGGTGTGCTACAATACACTACTTGAATTTATAGACTAGGCGAGGTCACGCGGTTTAAACCTCAGCCAATCAACAGCCCGAATGCGTGTCTAGTTAACTACTTAATCACTGATACTGAGAGACGTCGATTTGCAATCATTGACGAAGGACTTGTAATACTGAGGAGCACCAAGGAACAACCAAAGGATTCTTTACCAAGGATTTCCGCTGGACAAGCGCTTGAAGCCTAAAGAATGGCCCATAACAAAAAACCCAAATTACTATAAATTTAATTAACCATTGAAATTAATTATTGAATCTATTATTGAGACAGTTGTTTGTGTTAGTATTGCAATGTATAATTTCAATTAAACTTAGTTTAAAAAAATATTTTTCAACATTAAATGTATAGTAATTTGGGTTTTTTGTTGTTTATTTTTTTTAAGCAATACATAATTAAAAACAACCTTAATTCCCTAAAACCGTAACCCAATTCGCAAAATGTTGATTCATAGACTGTAGTTAAACTGTCATTGGGTACCACCAAAAAACTTTTCGTTTTAATTTTCCGACCTAAATCAGAAGTCAGCCTTTTTTTATACTGGGGAAGAAATATGTTTGGTTTAGTTTGTTTTATTTTACGGCATATCAACCTAGGTGAGTCATTTTATGCCAGCAAAGTTTAAAAAGATTCGTGGCGATATTTCAGAAGAAAATTGCTAAACTCAATCTTATAAACAAATTTCTATTTAACCCATAGATGGGACCTTAACAGGTACTACCACTCCGAATCTGAGTGGACCTGGGGCAGTGGGGATGAACGGGTGACCCGCATTTCCCAAACCCCCAGAACAGGAATCTCACCATCAGACAGAGTTAAACGTCATTACCAGGACATGAAGACGCACAACCACCGCTTTCAAGTAATTATATGATAAAAAGAGTTGGCGTTGCCATAAGGGCAATAGGGTTGGGACAATCTTATAGGTGCTCGGGTTTGACGTGACCAGCCAATTCGGAGGGGGACTCTCCGACCGCCAGTCTAGCCTAAGTAAGGACCAAAGTGAACTGTGACAGGAAGAAATACGCAAGAACATGAAAAAGGAAGGGAGGAAAGAAGGAACGAAGGAAGTAATGAATAAAAGAAGGAAAGACGTAAAAAAAGAAAAATGGTAAGAAGCTATAAAGGAAGGAATTAAATTTGGAAAACAAAGCCCCCCCCAAAAAAAAACAAAAAAACAAAAAAAAAACAAAACACGACAGAAACTTTGTAAATAACTGATGGAGAAAAATAAAGAGAGTCCCGCCCAGTCGGCTGGAATGAAAGAACTGACTTTCTATGAAAGAAAAAAAAAAGTAGTTTGTCACATATTGCAATCACGTGACCATCACAATCCACGCCCCTGAATTTAATTAAAGCCTCGACCCTAACCCCTTGACTAAAAGCCGAAAAAAAAACACGAACAAAACAAAGCAATAAACGTTAAAACTATCACCCCCATCACATTTGTCACATGTCGGCTGGGAATGCTTTGTCTGAAAAAAAAACAAAAACAAAAAAACAACGACTCCTGATCCTACCACAACTATATATATATATATAATATATATATATATATATATATATATATATATATATAAACAAATAAATAGATTAATAAAAACAGATTTCAAGAATGAAGGCAATGACAAGACCACGCCTCTTTGCGACTGAAACACATACGCATGCGCATAACTCACACATGCGCACAACTCACACATTCGACAATGCACATGGTTATTCAAGAATTTATATCTTTTAAAACGCATTCTTTTTTTAAAATTTTATTCTTATTTTTATCCCGCCTTTTTTTTCACTACAGAAATTTGTAAATTTGAAATAATTTTCAGAAAAACACACAGTGACGGGCTTATATTCTTTGAGAGTCCTGAAGCTTGAACTCTTACGAGGTGCCCTTCACAATCATCGCAGAAGTTTGGGAAATCACTGTTGTCTCCTTCAATCACTTAACCACTACATTTCACATTTGGATTAAAATTTTATCTTCGTCATTCGGACTATTGTCCCCATCTTCATTGTTATTTGTACAACGTTTCGGCCGATATGCCTTCCGGCCTTCTTCAGGTATTTCTTGTCGGACTCGGGAACCTTCTCGGACTCGGGAACCTTCTTTCGAACTCGGGAACTTTCTTGTCGTATTCGGGAGCCATCACGGAACTTTGAACCTAACCCTTTATTTAGTCCACTTGGGTTAAGTTCAAAGTTCCATGATGGCTCTCGGATACGACAAGAAAGTTCCCGAGCTCGAAAAGAAGGTTCCCGAGTCCGAGAAGGTTCCCGAGTCCGACAAGAAATACCTGAAGAAGGCCGGAGGGCATATCGACCAAAACGTTGTACAAATAACAATGAAGATGGGAAAAATAGTCCGAATAATGCAGATAATACTAATCTTCAAGCCACATCTCAAACATTCAGAGAAATAAAATTTCTCTACTGCACAATAAAAAATCAGGATCAGGCGCCGTGAATTTTTAAGCTTTTTGACCGGTAAAACTTGCAAATTACTCAATATCCCATTATATTACAGGGTGAGCCAGAAAAAACAGAACCCAAATTATTTATTCATTTACCAATTAAACTAAACCTAAACCCCAACTCTAACCCTAACCCTAACCTAACTCTTAACCCTAACCTTAAACCCCCCTAGTTAAAATTAACAGTTTTATTACAAAATTTGTGGGTTCTGTTTTTTCTGGGTTATGTGATTTTGAATATGATTTGAAAGTTTTACCTTTTGACCACTGCCGATGTGTGTCTTGTAAACAGAATATTGATGAATAGATTTTGAAACTTTGGCAACTATGTAGCAGGAATTCTTTTCTTGAATTGTATGTGTTGTGATGTTAGTTCAACAGTAAAAAAAGAAGTCAAGTCGAGGTAGGGTAAAAAGAGACAAGTGTATTTACAATAGGGTACAAGAACGGCTAGCTTGCCGCTAAACAGTAACAGTACGGTAATAGTACCACCTTTTCACTCGGTGTCTCACTATTTATAGTGAGAACCGGTGTATATTCTCCACTGTAGGAACGGCCGGTACAACAGTATGTTAAGTGATTATGTAGCAAAAGTATAGAAAATGTTCATTATTCACTTCAAACTTTGCTTGTGTGCCTTACATAACATTATGTAACCTAAATTTTGTTAGTATTATTTGTATTATTCGGGCTATTGTCCTCATCTTTATTGTTATCTGTACAACGTTCCGGACTTCTTCAGGTATTTCTTGTAGGACTAGGGAACTTTCTAAGACTCGGGAAACTTCTCGGACTCAGGAACCGTCTTGTCGTAACGGGAACTTTCTTGTCGTAATCGGGAGCCATCACATATCTTGAACAATTCGTGGAAGCATCACTCTATTAAAAGTAAATGTAGAGCCACTTTTTTTAAAAACTCATATCACTCAAACTATCAAAGGCGAACAAGATATACTGAACATTACTAGAGAAGTAAGGACGAACTTATAAGTGACGTTTTTTGTGTGGACACCTACACATGCACAAGCTTTGTACGGATACTGGATGTCGTGTGGAGTTCTGGCTCGGGGCGATGCCCAACAGGAACGAGTGGCAGGAGAGAGTCAAGAGAATTTGTGGTGTCAGCATGATTCTATGATATATATAGGTCTGGTTTAGCTCATTCGGTAGAGTGTCGGATGAGGAACCACAATGTTCCGGGTTCAATACCGGCACTCGGCAACTCAGCGTATGAGTAGTGCAGAGATCTGTGCAGTAAAGTGAGGAGCTGATGGTAGGTGTGGCGCTCCACATCAGATGCTAAAATAATCTCCTTGGTCTAGCGCTATTGAAAAGGGGATAAACTCCCTTGCTGTCTGGCTGATACCGACATTAGGCCGCCCCAACAACTTACGACGATATATATATATATATATATATATATATATATATATATGTGTGTGTGTGTGTGTGTATTTGGGTAGCATTCTTTCATTTATGCATGTCGAATTAAACAAAAAGGACGTCTCCTGTTTAACGATTTTATTGATGATCTTATCATGTTTTCTGGCCAAATATAAAAAAAAGTTTGCCAGAAAACTTGAAAAGATCATCAATAAAATCGTTAAACAGGAGACGAGCCTTTTGTTCAATTCGACATGCATAAATGGAAATCCGATCTCACTGACAAGCTAAAGCGACAATTCTTCCAGGCTGTGGTTATGTCAGCACTGCTGTATGGCTGCACCACCTGGACCCTAACAAAGCGCCTTGAGAGTAAGCTGGATGGGACCCGCATAAGAATGTTGCGTGCAGTCCTGAACAAGTCGTGGAAGCAGCACCCCACAAAGCAGCAACTATATGGTCACCTAACTATATGGTCACACAAACCATCCGGGTGAGACGGACTAGACATGCAGGACACTGCTGGCTAAACGGGGACGAGCTTATAAGCGACGTTTTCCTGTGGAAGCCAACCATGGACATGCTAACGTAGGACGCCCACTAAGGACCCACATTGACCAACTATGCGAGGATTCGGGATGCTGCGCAGAGGACCTCACAGGGGCAATGAGTGACAAGGAAGGTTGGCGAGAGATTGTCATGGATATCCGTGCTGCGTGCGTGACATGATGATATATATATATATATATATATATATATATATATATATGGGGGGTATGTATATGTGTGTGTGTGGTTGAGAGTAGAGGAAAGTATGGATATAACAATACAGACAGCGTAAATTCAATTGGTATTTCGACTCATTTTGAATGAAGTTTCTTCATGAAGTCTAGTCCCTACAAACCAATCCCACCAGACTTCGCCTCACACCTCACCCATTCACCTTTTTCACTAAAAAAGCAGAATGTACAAGTACATGTCAATTAATATTTCTGATGAAGCTTCATTCAAAATGAAGTGAAATATCAATTGAATTTACGCAGTCTGTGTTGTTATATCCACACTTTCCTCTACTCTCAACTGCATTTTGTCGGATTTATTCAAACCATGCACTCCTCATATATATATATATATATATATATATATTATATATATATTCCGGAGTTAGGATCTTTCCACGTTGGTTTAACCAAGCTGATGCAGGTGGTAGACCATAACGAGTGCTCAATGTGCCTATATCAGTGAGTAGAAGGACAGAGCAAGATATTTAGTATACATTCACAATATATATATATATATATATATATAATTATATATAAATATATATATATATATAGGGTATTTGAAAAAGATGATATCATTTAAGATGTACAGAGTATTTCTGAAAAAATTATATCGTATTCTAATTACTTGATTAATTCTCGTAGAAAAGATGTCAAATTTTAACAGCAAGAGTGAGAACAAGATAAAATTCTATGTCTAATGTTTAACTCTTTGCATACCAAATTTTCCCCACGGCTATACCAAATTTTCTTGCTTTTCTTTTACTTGTGTGATGGGATATTTCAATTATATCCCTATGTATTCACCTCAGGACTCATTGTATTAAAAGTCCTATTATTATTTTAATCTGAGTCCCTCTGCTCAATTATGACGAACTAAACATCGTTTTTGTACTTTTTAGTGTGGTGGAGGGGACTGTGAGGGGCTTAAAGTTGGCAAAGAGTTAAAAGTTTTTTTACAGAAAATGGTATTTCTATAAACCAAATAGATAAAAAAGGATGAATATTATATATATATATATATATATATATATATATTAATAATTAAAAATATAGTGTGGTATGTTGGTGTGATCTCTCTCT